>CM068388.1:39936520-40359167 GCA_034770075.1 Aralia elata
GCCGTCAACTAAATGTATATATATTAATCTTGTTAGAATTTTAAATATGTGAGCCTAGGAATGGAGTCCACAAAACCCTAGATCTAGCATTTTATTGTCTCTTGACGGTAATTTCCCATCACAACAATGAGACGTTATTGCTCGACTAGTTAAGTAATATTGAATCTCCTTGATACCGTTTTGGGTCTTAAAACGGTATCAAGGATTTAGTCCCCGAGGAAAACTGGATTGTAAGGCCCCGATGATATATGAAAATTGTGATTGCGGGTGTCGGGATTATCCTAGATGGCTTTTATGCCTAATGATCGCCCCGACCCCCTATTTTGATGCTTAGTTTCTCATTTATCTACATCAACAAAACGACTTTTTAATAAACATGATAAAGAACTCTTGTTAAAAATCCAAAATCGCGTTAGATAGTAAGACGTACCATAGAATAAAATTGAATAGTAACTAAAAATCAATTCTACGATTCCCTACTTGGCAAAAGTGATTTTGAAAATCGTATTTCCAAAACGTTCACCTCGAAAGAGATTCCTTCATCAAAAATAAAAAGATATAAATGAACCTTTCTCTAAAATCAAACAGATGTTCCCTTGCGAGTAGTAGCTCAAATCAGGTTCTAAATCCTTGTGTTCAAAATAGAACGCACTTCTCGACGATTTTGATCTCAAATAGACTAGATACGCGATTTCCTTCAATAGAATCACATATACACATACACACGACCACTTCACAATTAACGAAAACATTCAAGATGCGGTAATTCGTTGTTTTCAACGGAAGTCGGCGGGGGTTGGCTCTAACACCTTCCCGTCAGATTAATTTGCAAGCCCCTGACAACCTCTATGAATACTCGATTTCGAGACCAAATTTTATGGAGTCACACATATTGGGCCATATTGCGAAAATCTTAAAATTCGGATGAGTTGGTACATCTACAATTATAATCTTTTACCAACTGTGCGACCTCTGTAATAATTGGTCCATCATTAAAAATCCAATCCTTTTCAAAATCTCGTCGGCATTTATGGTCTGGCTTTTTTCCCTAAAAAAAACCTCATCACTTCTTAAGCGAAATACAAAATTAAAGAATTTGAAATTCTTAAAATAAAAAAGGGTATTAGAAATGCGAAATTAAGAAAATAGCATTTCTTAGCCTCAATAGTTGGCGACTGGGCTATGGGAAGTTAGAGGGCTTAAGGTCCGCACGGTCAACATCTTGTTGATTTCCTTATTTATCTGTTTTGTCGGTGTGAATGATTCGAATGTAAATGTTTAATAATATGCCTTATATTTTTGAATGCTTTAATTTTCAAATGTCAACTTCTGCATGCGTGTGAGGCTCGATGAATGTATAGCGGAATGTAATGTTGAGTGATTCTCCTACCAGACCAGAAGGCGACTAAAATTACTTGTCGGTTTTGTTTATTTACTAAACCTCAAGGGGGCGTTCCCCGCGAGGCTTAGGAAAGGTACCTACTCAGATCCTGCTTTAATTGAAAGATCAGATTCATTCCCATCGAGTAAATTGCAAAGAATCTGGGGACCTTCATGCCGAATAAGCTCCACGAGAGTAACCCTTGGGGGGGGGGTTGGGTAAGGTCAGTCCTCAGAATAAACCCAACCAACGTTAACGGGACGTCTCTTCATACGCTGTTACTCCTTACATAATGAAAAATTGGTCATCCATATTCGATTTTTAATACCACTCTACATTTTCTAATCCCTGTCATAAAATCAAACTACTAACCAGTTGTTTTATAGGAAAAGATTAAAAAAAACCTTCAAATCGAACATTGCATTAGCATGCATACATCTTTATGAATCCTCGATACTAAACTACGTCTTGTTTGGTTATGTAGATTGGTGCAAGAACCAGACTTCGAGCTCGTACGGTCCGAACACCACTTATCAAAATGGCTGAAATTTCTACACTACATTCTATCCTTATTTCTCGAGAAGAGTTCGAAAGTTTTAAAAAGCAGATCGCTGAGATAACCAGTCTGTTGGAAGAACAGTGCAAGACGACTAAAGATCAACCCGATTCCTCTGCTCAAGGATGCGGTCAAATCCTTAGCAAAACTATGGATACGCATATTCATGTCCCTGTGTTCTAATTCGGCTGTAAGAATACTAAGGGCTCTACAGATTAGAAGAAATAAATAATCAATGTCCAAGATGATAAGGAATATGGGAGGATCAAAACGAAAGTGAAACAAATGGAAGATGCCATCAGATCCACAAAAGGAATAGGAAATTACGGAAGTGTCCAGTATTCTGATCTATGTATATTTCCAGGAGCCAGATATCCTGACAAGTTCCAAGTGCCAGACTTTGAGAAGTATAACGGATTGGAAGACCCTTACACTCACTTAAAAGTATGCATAAGGGAACACATATTTTATGTCGAAGACGAGAGCCTCAAAATGTAGCTTTTCCAGAAGAGTTTAACCGATGAAGTAAAAACCTGGTATGCTCGACTTGACAACTCCAAAATCCACAGCTGGGAAAAATTTACCCATGCCTTTCTAAACCAATACAAATTTTAGTTTCAAATGGCCACGAATAGATATCAAATGACTAAGATCAAAAAGCAACCCAATGAGTACTTCAGAGATTACGCCCAAAGATAGAGGTAGATGGCTGCCCAAGTAAGCCTACCTATGGAGGAGAACGCGATGGTAATGACTTTCATCGACATTTTATAGACGGCCTTTGTACTATGAGAGAGTGTGGCGTTGGCATTTGGTAAGCACTTTTCTGACAATAATTAAAACCACGGAGAAATAGCAGAAGAAATGGGTTTAAAAGCCAAAAAAATTAAGGACCTTTTACTGCTATTAGAACGCCATAACAGAGCACATCACAAGTCAGCAATTATGGGAATGTGCTCTAGGATGGGCCACAAGAAGAAGGAAGAAGGTTGTCTTCTTAGTGTTTGGTAGGGGACAATCCCGAAGAAATAGCAATGGCTACACCCATTCAACTGTAAGGGAAATTATCCTCAGTTTAACAATCTCACATCTCTGTCAAAATTAAACCCAACAGAAACCGTGGCGGATGGAAAGCAGGTGTAGTCGGTGAATTCACTCCTCTTAGTGATTCCTTTGAAATTATACTAGCCTTATTGTTAGCTCAAACGTAGCTTACCGAACCTAGCTCCACCTGTCGATCCCAAGGGGCAAGAGGTATGATCCCAACAAGAGATGCGCATATTCACCCTGGATCCTCCTAAAAAATTCCTCTTCCCAAGTCCCCTCCCCCTCCCCCCCACTTGTCCCCCCCCTTGGTTATGATTACTCAAGAATGTTCGGTATTTGAAAACAACAAGATTTAAAAATCTGATAGAAAGCCGGGGAGATGGTTGTGGTGACGCTTACCAGAGCAGCCCAACGTTTCCACACTAACCCTCTTGCTGAGCACAATACGGGAAAAAGGGATAATATGATTAGCGTCCAGGAAGGTTTGAACACCATAAATAATATCTTAGGAAAGTTGAAGAATATTCCTCGCGATCCAAGGCCAAATACTCTCGCAGGGGAGTATTCAGAAACTAGCCATGTAGTGGAACATGAAATTGACAATGGGTCAATATGCAGTTGGGTCAACTCGCCGAATTGATCGTGAATTAACACCAGCCTACACGACAAAAATTTTCAGTCAAGTCCAAAAAGTGCCAAATCAACACCAATTCCTTCCCAAAATCGTTTCCCCTCCACTAAAGAGGATCAGGCCAGGCTCCATACAGCAAGGATAGATTGGGTAGATAAGATAGCCAGAGAGGCTAGGTTTATGAAAAAAAGAAAAAGATGAGATCTGCGAATTGGCTATTGAATCGTAAGTTCACTCCTTTGGGACAGTCCAAGGAGGAAATATTGCATCTGTTGCTAAGAAAAGGAAATGTCCACGGAAACTCCAGGCCACCCCTATAAACCCTCGATCGAAGCTATATGATCCCTACAAGATTTGTCTGTATCCTTCGAATTTAACTAGCCATGCCACAGAAGAGTGTTTTGCCCTCTAGCACAAGATTCCAAAACTTCATTGAAGCTGGGGAGTTTAAGAATAGCAAGGGCCAATATCGAGGTTCTCATCTGTTGTGAAAAATACCATGGAAATGATAGGGTTTGTTCATACCCATCGAAAATAGAAATGTTCATGACGAAAGTTTGGGGCTGTTAAGCACCTATATAAAAGGCACAGAAACTGGACCCCTTGTAGTTCAAGGAGCCGGCTTAAGAGGATCAAAGAAGATCCTTGAACACTTCCTTTTGTGTTAACATCCAAGCCCGCAGTATCCCGTCATCAGCTTGAAGTCAGTTCCCTAACATTATGGGACAGGAAAATGGTGAGAAAGAACATCTGAATGCAACATCCGTCTTGCCCAAAGGAGTAATTCGATATATCTGCCGATGAGCGAGTAGTAGTGAAACCTGTGCATGAAAACTTACAAGGAAAGTACCCGAAGATAAAAGTGATCGAATTCCTCACCAAAATGGCGACATAATGAGGGTCGGAGGTGTGTTGAACAACGCTTTGAAGAAGTTTTAGCTCAGATCTCCATCCTTGACCCTTAGTCGTTGGCATCGGAGGATCTCCGGAGAATATTGGTTTAAAGTCCTGGAAGAGGCGTATCTCCCCCAAGAATTGTGTGACACGGAGAATTTTTTAGGCCACCTGATTGGCCCATATCCTCGATAGTAGTGTAATCTCTTTCGCCTATTGATTGAACATATTACAGCCGAGGGAAAACTTTGGTTATCGTAAACCCTGTACACATCGTGGTGATTTCTACAAGACATGTATTGGGCGGCATTAACTGACTAGATGGAGGAATTAACCTATGAATATTTGTCCTTACCGGATACCTTGGAGAGGATGAAGATCTACCCCTAAGTGAATTTCATAGCAGCCAGCGTAGTGGTAAGAGAGCATTTGGACGGATCAATGAGGGATAAATGTTGGAGAGTTTGAACTCCCCAATGGAAAATAGGTCCATACACCTTTGACATTTCTTTCCAAGGTATTGATATATCACTACCCGGATATTAATCCTAACTACTAGGTCATACCATGGATCCACCTGGTAGGGGTAGTTTCCATCCACTCTTTACTTACCAAGTGAAATATATACATCAACGGGGAATCTCAATGACCGTTTCAGTCCCACACCTGAATATCCTTCCATCTTGCATAGGAGATATTCCTCTAATTGGATTTGGACGAAAGGCGTTGAGCCTCCGCTTAGTTTTTAGGCTTTTGAAGTAAGTACTGCCTAATATTAGTCCCATAAGGGCTCTCCTACTTTGAAATTGAGGGTATCTTCTGAAAAGTGATGCAATGTGGCCCGAGGAAATGATCCACTGTGTCAGTTTCAACTAGGGCCAGGGATTAAGAAGAAAATGGGTCAAGGAATTAATGATCCAATCTGAATACCCACTCAAATGGGGAAGAAGCAAGGTTTTAGGCTTATTCTGGTAGCTCTAAACGGAGAAATCCCTACAAGAATGTTCCTCCCCAAACTAGAAACCATTCATTATACGCCAAAAATTTCAGCGGCTTTTGGTCCCAAGGGACCCGTTAAAGAATATCCTTATGTATATTTTCTTTGGCCTTTTGATACCCAAAATCAACGGGTCTAGCTGGAATGAGGCAATTTGATTGATTGAAGACGTCTTATATCTCAACCGTATGAAACGGGAAAGCATAAGAATGACGAAGTTTCCTACAAGAGAAAAATTACAATCAACAATTTGAAAGGGCAAATTCCGTCCTCTCCCCAAGTTTTAGGGAGGAGTTGAAGAAAAAGAAGAACGAATGATGATGCTAATCAAGCCCTCAGTCAAGAAATCATCCCTTTCATCGACTGGGAGCTAAAGTAGATATCCCCAAGGGATTGTGGTTAAGTCCAGAGAATGAAACAATGTCTTTAGCTATCGATGAAGACATCGACCACTAAGGATGTCATGTCCATCTCAAGTTTATTATCGATTGTAATGACCCTACCAACAATTGGACAGTGGACCCACAGGATAGTCCGCAAAGGGTTTAATAAATCGGGGAGATCTGGTTGTAAAATTGCCCCGAAGTTCGAGTGTTATTCATCTATACTTTTATTTTAACTTTCTGCACGTTTATTATTATACATCAGCTCATTTAAATGAATAACTTCATGTATTGAGAAAACAGTTGTTTATATAATGAGCATTTACGTTTTATTGTCAGGTATTCCGATTTGAATGATTTTAGCCCTATTGATGAATGGCCAAATCTGGAAGATGATTACCATTTCGATATAGAGCTGGATTTCGACTTAATGGGGATCGAACAAGAGGAGGTGGATGACGAAGAGGTGCCCGAAGAAATCAAAAGATGGGTTGAAGACAAGCCCAAACCTAACCTCGAACAAACCACCATCATTAATATTGGAACCCCTAAAAACCCCAAAGAACTCCAGATAGGATCGGATCTCACACCAAACCAAAAAGAAGAAATGACCCAGCTTCTAACCCGATACGAAGACGTGTTCACTTGGTCGCATAAGGATATGATCGGACTGTCCACTGATATATAGTCGTTCACTGATTGCCAATCAAAGAAGGCTTCAAACTAGTCAAACAAAAATTAAGGATGCTAAAACACGAATGGAGCCTAAATGTTAAAGAAGAAATCGTCTAGCAATTTAGGACTGGAATAATCATGGTATCTACACACCCCGAATGGTTGTCTAATATGGTCCCGGTACCAAATCCAGGAGGGAAAGTCTGAGTTTGCATGGATTATTGAGATCTTAACAAGGCCAGCCTTAAAGAAGACTTCCCTGTGTTATTCATCTACATCTTGATAGATAACACCGTATAGTTCGAAATGTATTTATTTGTCGACTGTTTTGCTGGCTATCACCAGATCTTAGTCGCCGAAGAAGATAGAGAAAAAATAGCTTTCATTACCCCTTAGGGTACATTCTGTTATCGACGCTGAGCTTTTGACCTCACCAACGTCGGTGCCACCTATCAGAGGGTCATGATGGCCTTGTTTCATAACATGATGCATAGAGAAATCGAGGTCTATGTGGACGATATCATTGTTAAATCGAAAAAGGAAGGGGATCACACTGCCCACCTACAAAAGTTATTTGATCGACTACGTAAGTACAATCTAAAATTAAACCTCGCGAAATACGCCTTCGCCGTCAAATCAAGCAAGCTTCTGGGGTTTCTCATTAGTAACCAGGGCATTGAGATAGACCTCACCAAGATAAAGGCCATCACTGAGATGCGACGCCATGTACCGAAAAGGAAATAAGAGTATTTTTGGGAAAGATCATTTTCATCAGTTGATTCATATCACAGTTGATAACAACTTGCCAGCCAATTTTTAAGTTGCTAAGGAAGAGTTCCTCCGAAAAATGGAATGAAGAGTGCCAAACGGCTTTCTGCAACATCAAGAAGCAATTGATAAAAGCACCTAACCTGGTACTCTCGAGGGGGGGAGTTCCTCTATTCATGTACATCTCTGTCAATCCCAATGCCATGGGATGCATGTTAGGACAAAAAGACGACAGAGGCAAAGAAAGAGCTATGATGCGCAGAACTATATGTTGATCGAGAAAACCTATTGTGCGTTAGTATGGGACGCCATGAGACTGCAGCATTACCTGCACGACAACACTACGTATCTTTTTTCTAGCATGGATCCCTTGAAATACATTTTCAATCGGCCTATGTTGAACTACCAGTTATCAAGATGGCAATTAATCCTCCAGCAATTCGACATTATCTACGTGACCCAGAAACCCATCAAAGGAAAAGGAATTACAGATCAACTGTCTGAGGCGCCCTCAAGAGGATTCGAACCGTTGGAAACATATTTCCCTGACAAAGATGTGATGACCATCCAGCCAGTAGGGCACGAAGACGAAGGCCAATTTTGGAGATTATACTTTGACGGCGCTATGAATATGGAAGGGGCCGGAGCCGGAGTGGTCCTCGTATCCATCATAAGAGAATAATACCCTGTGGTAACAAAATTATAATTCAGCAACTCTAATAACACAGCCGAATATGAGGGGTGTATCTTGGGATTAGAAATGGCTCGAAGAATGGGAGTCAAGCGATTAGCCGTTTTCGGAGATTCATAATTGGTTATCCGATAGTCGATGGGAGCATATAACACCAAGGAACTCCACTTACTCCCTTATCATCGACACATTATCAAAATGGCTAAGAAATTTGAAGACATCGCCTTCAAGTATATTCCACGAAACAAAAATGATTTTGAAGATGCATTGGCCACATTGGCAGCACTAATCCATGTGTCTAAGAGGAGGGAGGCCCCTGTCATCAAATGTACAATACAACACAACCCTGCCTATCAGCAATATGTTGGGGAGGTTTTAGACGAGATACCTCAATCCGAATAACTTTGGTATCACAACGTTAAGGAATATCTGCGCGACGGATCCATCCCTGATGGGGTGAATTGAGCCAAGAGGCAGTAGATCCAAAAGATGGCTTTAATATTTTATCTGGGCAGTAACACCTTATATAAAATAGATATTGGCATGGGACTCTTGAGATGCATAGACAAAGATCAAGCCCAAAGGCTAATGGATGAGGTACATGGCAGATTGTGCGGTCCGCATATGAGTGGCCCGCTTCTTGTCGAAAAGATCCTAAAAATGGGGCATTATTGGTTATCACTTAAAGTAAACTGTGATGATCACGTTAAGCGATGTCATCAGTGCCAAATACATGCCAACATCATCCACGCACCGCCCAACAATCTACATTGCATGATTTCACCCTGGCCATTCTCTATGTGGGGGATGGATGTGATTGGCCTAGTTGAGCCCAAAGCCAGCAATGGACATCGATTTATATTCACCATGATCAATTATTTTACCAAATAGAAAGAGGCAGTGTCTTTCCCCAAAGTGACGAAAGAAGTGATTGTCGGTTTCATCCGAAATAATATTATATGTTGACACAGACAACTAAAAATCCTGATATCAGACAATGCCAAGAACTTAAACAACACGATGATAAAAGAGCTATGCAAAAGGTTCAAGATTAAACAACTCAATTCAGTCATTTATAGATCAAAGATGAACGGGGCTCTCGAAGCTGCGAACAAGAATATCAAGAAAATTATAGAGAAAATGACAGTTAACCATCAAGGATGGCCAAATTTATTACCTTTTACCTTACTTGCTTACCGAATATCCATGTGCACATCGACTGGGGCAAATCCCTACTTTTTAGTATATGGCACGGAGGTCGTGCTACCAGTCGAGGTCGAAATGGTATCCCTTAAAACATTGCTACATGCCCAAATGGAAGAAAGGCAGTGGATACAAGATCGGTACGACCAATTGGCTTTGATAGATGAGAAAAGGATGGCCACCGTCTTCCATGGGTAATTATATCAGTAACGTTTTTCCCGCTCCTACAACAAAAAGGTGCGATCCCGAAAATTTAAAGAGAATGAGTTGGTGTTGAAGAAGATCATTCCTTGCCAAGACAAAGCCGGAGGAAAATTCATGTCGAACTGGGAAGGATTGTTCGTCGTTAAAACAGTATTGTCAAAAGGAGCTTTGATACTTCAAGAAATTGACGGCGAGGTATGTCCACAACCTCTTAATGTGGACTCTGTGAAGCGGTACTATGCATGAAAACCCTTGATCCAAAAAAAAAAGTTTTCGTGCTCTCGGCCCGAACTACGTAAAACTTGATCTCCTCGTTATTATAGGAGTACGTAGGCAACCGTTACAAGTGCGGTTTAATTCTTAAAATCCCTTCGATAATCTGTCAATCATGAAGCCTTGCCAATGAACCGTCTGATCTATCTAGCGACCAATAAAATAACTATATAAACATAATTCTGATCAAGAAACAAACCCCAAAACCAGACTTCCCCAAATAATCCAAACCATTATACCCCATTAACCCTGGTTAACGACTCACTCTGATGAGATCAGATAGCATCTAGATTGTAACGCCCCCAAATTTAGATACTTGTACCTCGAATATAGTGCTTTACGATCCAACTCATACATCATACTAATAATAACTCATAACGGAATAATAGTAATAGATACATTAATATAATATAAATATCCTTGTCCCAAGTCTCGAAACCACTTCTAATATATAACATAACTTAGTTCATAACATTAATAAGTCTTAATATATAAAAAGAATCCTAACATAGTAGAACAAAGCTATTTCGTAGTCTTGCCTCTGCCCTTATGTTTTCCTGAGCTTCCGCCTCGTTCTGTCTTAACTATAATGTTTAAGGAAAGAAAGAGTGAGCAACAAGTTTGCTCAGCAAGTATAACGATAATAAAAGTGGGTAATCATGTGTAAAGTTTCATAGTTTCAAAGGTTATAACGATCATTGATAGCTCAGGAAATTAAATAAGTAGATTGCGAACAAAATAAGTCTCAATAGTTCCAATTCTGATCTTTACTGTTACTGATGAGTTACTATAGATCGAAGGATTATTAGAAGAATTCAGAGAATTTAACAATTCCAATTCAATGAATATTTAACACTGAGTAGTCACTAAGGACTATGAACTCTTGCTAGAATTAATAGTAAATCACTCATAATCTAGAATATAAACAAGTATAATAGGTGATCAGCCTAAAATACCCTATGTTATGCATAATATTCAAACACGATATTTGCGCGTGTGTCGGTCTCTCGACGTAATATAGTTTCCCCTTCTATGAGGGTTGCTCATTTCAGCAAATATAAAAGTCCGCACCAAAGCAACTGGTTTGGATCACTTTCTAACTCATGGGTATTAGTCTAGCCGAATCAAATGGCGTGGACACTTTTCTCAACATATTTAAGAACTTAATACGTTCAATGTTCGCAATAGGAATCAAAGAATCATTCAAGAACATAATTATGATTTAAATCAAGTTTCAGAGTATTAACAACAATCTCCATGAATTTAGATAACACAAGAATCATTCTATCAATAAATTTACTTGCACGATTAATAAGAGTACAAGTTTAGGTACTTACCTTGGTAGTCGACTCTATCCGACTTTGACTCCTTATCATTTGAACAACCTATGTTCATCATAATTATCTATCGATTAATCTCTATTACCCCCAACATATAAATCTAATTGATCTAACTTACTAATGTCATATATTTTGGACTAACAAATAAATCGACTCTCATTTCATTCGATTAATTACTTCTTTGTTCATTACTCTTTTTATTGTATTCATTAGTTTTCACAATAATATACAATTTATTCCATTTAATACAAATAAAAATAATCTTTTTATTAGTTTTACTTGTTTAATTAATTGTTCACACTTCATTTTATTTATCTATGTTTCATTACACAAATAAAGTACTCTTACATTACTTGTTAACATTTAATTTACTCTTTAATTAATTTTCTTTAAATCATTATTTGTACTTTTATTAGTCTACAAATAAAATAATCTAAGGTAAAACTTTATTTGTTTAATCTATAATTAGAGTTATCCTTATTCTTACGTTAATCATTTATGTTCCATAATTAAATAATCTTTAAAGTTATTCAATTGTTTATTCTTTGTTAATCCACAATTAAAATAATCTCTAATATTATTTTAATTGTTTTACACTTTATTAACCTTCGATTAAAATAAACTTTAATATTAATTTAATTGTTTACGATTTATTAGTCCACAATTAAAATAATCTTTAATATTATTTTAATTATTTAATCATAGTTAAAGTAATCTTTAACGTATAATTAAAATAATCTTGTAATATTATTTTAATTGTTTATTAATAACTCACAATTAATACTAATTATTATTATTTTATTTTATTTATTTATTATTTAAAAAATGTTCTAACCCTATTGACCTGACCCGGACCCGAGCCAACTGGGAAACGAGACCAACGCCTAGGCGCTTGGATTTGGCTTAGGGAGAGTGCCTAGGCGCCTCCCCTGTAGATTCACCCAATTCGATGTTTTTTCAACCTTTTTGATTTTTTATCCATTTTTGATTCAATCTTCCATATCTTGCTCATTTTACATCCAAATAAGCTCAAATAAATTTCATTATCTCATAAACTCACACATCTTTAATATTCAACCATTTAACTAATTTTTCAAAATAATTATTTAGCCAAAAATGTTGGTCCTTCAAGATAGGGTTTTCATTCCGACATGTTCTACTAAATGATTCGTCATAAGTTCATTCTAACTCCGTTTTTAATGATTTCACTTGGGTTGTGTTCGTATTTCATAGATCTTCAACATTAAAATTTTCAATTAAACAAATATCTTACACATTTTATTTCATTTAACACCAAATCTCATGTTTTCGAGTAGTTTATTTTAGGTTTTAAACTCACATGCAATCTTCTTGTTTATTAAGACATGAAATCACATATAAGGCATACAAATCACATATTCTCCTTACACTATCTATCCTTATATCATCGGATCCTTCATGATTCCACAACAAGCAAAACTCCCACAACCAAGCATGCATTTTTCTACTAGAACAACATATACTAACTTAACTTACAAAAATTAAAGCTAAGTTACGATCTTACCTCTTTGATGTTTTTCTCTTCTTAGCAATAAACCTTAAGTAGCTCTCCACTTTCCCCTTCTTTCTAGAACTCATCTTGAACCACCAAAGTGCAAGAGTTTCTCTAGGTTTTCTATTTTCTCTCAATTTCTCTCAAAACTCTCTCTATACTTACAATTTCAAGTAACCCTTGAAAATGAGTTAGGGTGAACCTATTTATAGGCAAAGCTTCATGTACAAATACTTACCTTATACCAATACATGTACAAATACATGTATTTGTACACCCAACAAGTTATTAACCAATGGTAAAAGTTAATTTGGTAAAACGTATCACCAACTCTCACTTTAAGTACTCCTAGCCATTGGCCTAGATCATAATTTCCTTCACGTGACCACTTTGACAATGCTAAGGGAAATTTTCAGCATTTTAGCCAAATGGGGAGGGAAATTTCGGTTATGGGGTTATATATATATATATATATATATATATATATATATATTTTCTCGTCTTCTATGCTTACTTACCTCCATATATATAAATATATTCACATATATATACATACAGATCTCACTCATCCCATTACACATTGGGCTTGTCAAATATAATATTCATTCGGTTACTACTTTAATTTAATACATTTTGGGCCATGCACAACTATCTTTACATATTGGGCTTAATTACAATTCTAGTAACATCAATTACTAGGGTTATAATTCCTAACATATTAAACATATCTCATTACTCTGATTGGGCTTAAGTGCCCTCATTAGTCCAGTACATTATTTAATCATCTCTCAATTAAGTTGATTAAACAATTAATCCATCTTAATCGTTTAATACACTTAATCAAGGTCATCACAATCATTACTACATTTCTCAATTATCACATACTTAATTCAAATTAAATTGAATTATTGAGGCTCGTAACATATATGCATATATGTGTGCACACAACCAATTTTTAAATATTCTCATTTTCATTACTAATATTATTTATAAAATTCTCGGGTATTACAACGACGTCATCCATCGAATCCGACACGAGACCCTGACGAAGAGAATCAGCAATATGCCGGGATAGTAGTCATCAAAATGAAATGGCGATCGGATAAATGGGCGAAAATGCATCAAAAAGGGAAGTTGACTAAAAAGCGTAAAATCTTTTTATATTCGATTATTTTGATATACATTAGTTTTCTGTGATGAATGACCGGTGATATAATCTGTGTAGAAAAATAAAATAAAGTATGATCTACAAATCTGAAGTCAAATTCGAAAGGCAGGCTGCGATCTCAGGGGCCTCAAGAGCATATTCGAAGCTCTTCCTCCACTGCCTCAACCCATCTCAGCAAAATCAACGCAAATACAAAAAGTCCTCATCCTGAATCATACAAGACTCGTCAGGCCTGGCCAATAACCGCCTAAGCATAATCCCGATGAGCATCTTTGTTAGCAAAAGTTACATCCCTATCCACAAGAGTAGCGTTTCTCTTAGCATAGGCAGTGTCTCTGCTAGCTAACGCAATCATCATAATAGCCTGGGCCGGATCCCGCTCAAAAGTGAGGCTGCGAATACGACTCTCTAAGCCTGCTCTCGGCGTAACCATAGGAACAGGGGGAAGGGGTACATCTTCGGCTAATGCTTTCGTCAAGCTAGTAAATAACTTATCCTTTGAAGGCTCTATGTGATCATCCTCTAGGTCCTCCAAAGGCTCCTTTGCAGATGAACCGTCATCAGTATCTGCAATGCCAATTAACAAATCAGCCTCCAACCAAGCCAAAATACTCAGATGACTGACCTAGATGGCTATCTCGAAACTCTGTTGTCACATAATGAGCCCAAAATCCATATATTCTGGCAAAATCAGTCTCGGTAGACGATAAAATGGGAAATCGATACTCAACGGCTCCATTAAAAGAGTAGAGATCCTACCTCTGATCGAACTGACCCATCATAACTAGGGGATGATAAGTACTGACGCCCCTTAGACCAGCCAGGGGAATGAAGTCGAAGTCAGCCACATGGGTAATAACACTAAAAGGCGAACAATACCCAGAGTACATCAATATCAAAAATGGCTCCTCAATAAACTCAAGAAAGGTCATCGAAGACATCGGATCTACGCAAGAAGATGGACAAAAAGAACGTCCCATGGCAATATTATAGCTGAAACAGAAACTGTGTCGACGAAAACTGTCGATCGGACTTAGATGGGTCATGAACCAGACATATAACAAAATCGAACTGCCATGAAACTCCGTATTTCTAAAGGTTTGATAATATGAAGTAGATATGTAGGTCTCGGCGAAGATCAATGGCAAAATAGTTTGATCATCCCGGAGGGCCCTGACTACTATCGCGACGCCCACATCCATATGATCCCCATAAATCGGCATGTATAAGAACGAGATGATGCACATCATCAGAACATCCACTCGACCAAATCTCCACCTATTCTCAGATATAGCAAAATCATCCCTGAAGGTGACAAAACTCCTAGAAGTACCAAATCTAATAATCAAGAAATACAAAGATACGACATCCCCGATAGTGATCTCAGATTGTACTACCACTCGCCTCAAACCAATGGTAGTCATGAATTGACGCCTCATATGACCTGTATGAACCCGTGCACAAGGGCCTACCAGGGACAAATTAGTAATACGAGCATACTCCTCAAGGGTCGGCGTAAGCTCCAAAGATCCATACTGGAAGATATGGCTAGCCAGAATCCAATGAAAAATCATAGCCTCAACAAATCCCTACGGCACCTGAAATGACAAAAATGATATCGAGTGCCTTAATAATTTACCGACCGTTGAACGGTCCTCGACAGACAGATCATCGAACTAATCCCTCACTTTGAAAGCAGTGCTACCAATGGAATAATGATCCAGACGAATGACTGAAGACTAGGCTATCTGTAAAAATACTATCAAAAAAGACTATATAGGGGTCAATCTAATTCAGTTCATATATAATAAGCATGCATCACGATGAATAAAAATGAAAAAGCATGTATATTAGCATCTCTAATTGATCCATACATATAAAACTGCGAATTATACATCATTTTTACAATAGACATCATACCTACACAATATATAAAAATACAAAAAGTAAAATATTCAGGGAAAGGAGCACAGGAACCCATCAACTAATACAAGTCTGCTAAATGAAATTTAAATCATCGACAAAGGTAATATCATCATCAAATCGGCCGACTCTAGCTAAGTCCTCTTGGCTCGGAGCCTCTAGGTCAAAATTCAAGCCAGGGCAATAAAAGGGCAGGGCACCTCCCCAGGATTGTCAGCACCACTAGGACCGGTAGTCGGACCAGAGCCCTATCCAGCAGGGTAGCAAGTGAAAGCCTCCGCTGGATCTCCGCCCAGCCGACGAACAAGAAAGGATAACTAATTCACCTAGCGAGTTAAACTAGTAATCTGATCCCAATGTGTCTGCTCTTAAACACGGACCATCCAATCAAACATCATCACTGACCCCGACACGAGATCTCCCAAGAAGTGAGTAGCCCGGGTCTACACACCAATAGTCTGAGGCCTCCACCATGCAGTAAAAACCTCTATAATACTAGGGCCATCAGATAGTAAGAAGTTATCCACGCCCTCTAGGGGAATCTCAGTAATCGGCACGTCAACAGGCCAGGATCTCCGAGGAAAAGGATGAAAGGGGATACGGATCTCCCCCGAGATACATCTAAAGGCTCGCTCCCCGAGATAGAGCTCCCAGCATCCATATGATAACAAAGGAACCCGACGGGTGGACAGTGTAAACTCTGGCCCACTCGAAAAGCCATCCTTGAAATCGACAGACAAATGCTCCGATGAATACGGAACCTAAGTCACATTAGCAACAGTAATCAACTCCAGCTGAAGACGATAATGAGCAAAACTATTATAAATCGGGACCTCCTCTAAAGTAGTGTGATGCCACCGACGACCTCGAGGATAAGTATTTAAGCCCAAAGCAGTGATAGGACAAAGACATTTGAGTCTCTTGATAAGTGGGTTTTATACCTACGAATTGGATATCTTTTGGACCCAATTCTTTGCTATCCTTAGGTATTTATAGTGTCTATTTACTTGTTTTATGCTTTTATTGTGTAGGGAGCAGCCTTGGACGATCGTGGCAGTAATTAGCATTTTCAGGGGCAAAAGAGTAATTCCAGCAGGAAAGAGGACCTCGCCGCGGCGAGCTCCCTAGGCCAATTCTGGCGCTGGGGCGAACTCCCGCCGGGGCGAGCTCCCTAGGCTAAATTTGGCGCCGGGGCGAGCTCCCCAGGCCATTTTTCTCGCCGCGGCGAGCTCGTCGTTTTGCAGGTGCGGCTGGCTTTGTCTTGTTCTGCAGAAGTGGCGCACCAAGGGAGGAATTTCAGGAACGAGAACATGAGGGGAGAGAAGGGAATTATCAGGCATACAGGGAGTTATTGTATTGGGTATTAGAATTTCACATCATTAACATACCATTGTACATCATCCAAACCCTAGTTTTTGAACCTAAGCAAACGGGGAACAAGGAGAGTTGCTATCTGCAATTCATCAACTGAAGGAGGAAAGGAGCACGAAATAGGAAGGCAAGAGCTGGAGAAGAGGAACTACACCATACCAATTCGAGAATCTCATCAAAAAGGGGTGTATATTCATATGTTTTAGTCCTTAATTCTTATTTTGTATTTCCAAACCATGTATTATAATCTGATTATGATGTTATTGAGATTGAACATGAGCTAAACTTTTCATTCTAAGATTGCAATGGAACCTAACTTGTAGTTTAAATTGAATGTTCTCTCTTTAAATGGTACTTAGACATTACATGAATTGGAGTTCATAACCTTTGCTTAAGGATTTATTGCTTGGGCCGTAATTACCTTGGTAATCTATATGAAATTGAGAAATGGAATATAGGTTTAGACCTAGTTATGAATTCATGTGAATATTGGATGCTCTTTATGGATAATGTATGAGATTATGTGACGTGAGTCTTATGTATTGTTCTCAAGAGTTGATAATTTGATTGTATTTAGGATAGACATATACCTAAATAACACATGTATCCAATTGAGAATCCTTGCTCAAATGATTTCTATTGTGAAAGTTGGTACTTGATATATTGGTTAATGGGATTTTACGTGACATGTGTCTTATTGATTGTTCTTGATATGAGATTCTTGCTAGTGTGTAGAATAGAGATATATCTATACACCATAATAGGAAATACGTATTCGACCATCGAGAGAGAATTATATATACTTGTGATTTCTCGGATAACAATTCTTATGTTCTAATTTACTAAACAAGAGAGAGTATGATGTTTAAATGAAGAGTTAGGGGAAATTGTAATCTTAGATCTTTTTATCTTGAATTTTATCCGTGTGTAGTTAAACGTTGTTTTCTAAATTGTCTTTATTTAGTTTTAATCAATAACAAAAACACATCATATTGTCATTGTTTAAATTAGATTAATTTTTCATGCGATTGATATTTGGTAATTATTTAACATAATTCCTCATGGGTTCGACACTTTACTTATCTTATATTACTTGTGGACCGTGTATACTTGCGCGTGTTTTATTGATTGCGAAATCAAGCAACAAGTTTTTGGCGCCGTTGTCGGGGAGTTATTTTACAATAATTTTACCAATATTGATTTTAGTCGAATTGATCTTAATTTAGACTTGTATTTAATTTTTCACTTGACTATGTAGGTACTCTTGATTTGTATGCGCCGTTCACAAAGTCTTGAGTTATTTTCTTACGATCCCGAGATCGAGAGAAATACCCGAAGACTAAGACGAGAAAGAATCAGGGGGTCTAACAATCAAGAAACTATGGCGACAGAGGAACAAAAAGCATTGAGAGACTGTAACGATCGGGAATTTTAGATTTCCTTGTAACCCGAGTTATGTATGAATAAAATGAATTTATATTTTTATTTATATTATTATGTGTTATGTGCTCAAAGTTGTGTTTCAGCCTAGATAATGTGCATGTATTAAATGTTATGTGTTGTTGTGTCGTTAGAGTGAATAAATCGATTTTGCAAAAATTCATAAAATCACTATTAGCGGGACCCGCTTCCCGAGGCACTATTCACGAGCACTATTCACACCCAAACTTTTTCGTCTATTTCGATTTTTATTAATTTAGATGAGGCATATATGCTGAGGAATAATTTTTTCAAGTGTCAGAAATTTTATTGGAGCTGATACGTGATTTAATCCGTATCCAAAATGTATAGTATGGGTGTTCCGAATAAATGGACAAATCCCATAATAAATATTTTTATGTGTCCCAATAATTTATGGGAGTACCCATTTTAGTTTTGGGTAGAATTATTTACCAAATTTGGTACAAAAGCGGGAATATTCGGGTATATTTATCTGTATATTCGAATTAATTGGTGAGACATTTAAGCCTCAAACCAATTGGGGGAGGCCACGTGTATATTGAAAGCCAATTGGGGGGAAAGGAATAAACATGCACAGTACACAATTCATGGGGCTGTTAACACTTTGCCTAAATAACATTTCCAATGGCTCGGGTAAACCATTTTCTGCATGCCCATACATTCTATATGCTCCCGAAGCATTCTTCTTATCCCCCTCAGCTCATTCTCCTCCTCCATTCCAGCCATACCCAACTGTTAGCAACTTAAGAGGGAGAGAGAGTTATTTTGCTAAGCAAGAAGCTCACTGCAGTTAGAGGGAGAGTAAGTGTGCGTGTGTGTTTGTGTGTGTGCGGCAAGGACGTAGAAGGCAAGCAAGGAGAAGAGGAAGGGAGGCTTTAGCAGAAACGAGCAAGGAGAAGAGCAGCCTAGCAAGTCATCTTAACCTACCCGAAGCTAACAAGGAGAGGTAATCAAACTACAACCCATTTCTTCTCCATTGGAGTTTTCATGAGTTTTTTTTTGGCTTTCATGCTTGCGGGTTGGATTTTGTTAATTTTTGTTGTTGTTGGTTGTGTTGGAGGTTCTTAAGAAGCTATATAAGCCATTAACACCTTCAAAGTGAAACAAAAACAAAGAATGATTCGGACCCAAGCTCAAGGAGGAAGATAATGGACATTAATGGACTGTTTGGACCTTCGGACAATTAGAGGACTATAAAGCCTAGATGTTGTGATTATTATGATGGTTTGTTGTTGGAATATTGTACTTCTATCAGTTGTGAAGCTATACTAATTTGAATGAACCAAAATGATGCTAAAATGAAGTCACAGTAGCCATTTGTGTGAGATATTTCATGGTTGCGAAAAACAGAGCATGCAGTTTATGTTTTAGCTCAGGATTTGGTCATGTTAATGATTATGGGTCATCCTGAATTTGTGATATGTTGTAGCCTTGTGTCTTAGGAATCCATAGAGTCCGTAAGGGATGAAATTGATCGAGTTTAGGGGGAGATATAGCAGCTGGAGCAAGGCGAGGTATGACTGTATCGCTGCTTGCAGGAACAGCAGTTCGCTACTGCATGGCGACTAGTCCGGGTCGGGTCGGACCGGACAGGGTCGGGTCGGGCCGGATCGGGTCGGACCCAGTAAATTTTCCCGTGGGTCTAAAACTTATATTTTTATACAAAATGATTAAAAACGCTTATATCTTGTCAAAGCTTTATGTGCTTAATTTATACCCGTGTCGACCTAAACGATGTTGTCCTAAGGCATAAATTGAATTAACGGATTACAAATTACGCTTGGATTTCCAGGGGGCGCTGCCCCCCGACCCCCGCCAGCTCACCGGGGAGCGAGACCCCCGACTGGGCAGCCGCTCGCTCACCGGGGAGCGAGACCCCCGACTGGGTAAGCGTAGTGGCAATCAATGTATTTTAATGATGTGATGACTGTAATGAACCTAGTTCTTATGTGACTAATATTTATGATGATTTTAATAAACTATGTAGGATATTTTGTTGACGGACGATTAACGTTAAGTTATTAACGCACGTACAAGGCAAGTTCCTTACTCAACCCTTATTTAATTGTGCGACTTTTCCTTAACTTATTTATCTATCGAGCAGGTCTCCTATCTTATTCAAGTTATTTTTGTGCAAGCTTACTTACCCCACTCAAAGTGGAACTTGAGCAAATATTATTTGTCGAGCAAGCTTTTTGAGTTCTTGATTCCGTTCAAGTTATTTATCGATTTAGCAATTATTGTGCTAGTATTCATACCTTTATTCAAGTACTGCAATGAAAGCCCATTTCATGTAGTGTCACATATTGTGTGATTCCAAAGATTATGAAGTGTTATTTATTTAAGATATTATTGATGCTATTACGCATGCTGTTGAACCTTAAAGTCCTTTATTCCATAAACTGTTTGAAAGCTATGTTAAAGCTAATTGCTTCAGCTAGACACTTATTGATTTGTCTATTGAAGTGAGGTTAAGTCCTCCAACAATTATTGTTGTTAAGTAAAATTGTCCGATCAAATTATTTTGGTCTGGACTCCCATGTAAAGCTGAGTAGAACAACCCTCGCAGCAGGGGAAATTGTATAAACGTCGGGGAACCGACACGCGCGTAAATGGAAAATGTAAGGCTTATGCATAACGCCAGGTATTTTAGGCTGATCACCTATTGTACCAGTTTTGTTGATTATCGGATGAATTTCCAGTAATTCTAGAATAGAGTTTTGTGCCTCGGTGCACCCTCAGTATTGAATAGTTCCCTTCTTCGGGAAACTTTGAAATCCTTGGATACTTCAGAAATCCTTCGGTCCTTAGTGGCCACTATAACGGTGATGAAAGAAGTTGTTTATTTCCTTGTGTTAGCTAAATTTTTACTCCTGAGAGCTATAAAGTTATTCATGTGATTATTCACTACTATTATACTTGCGGGGCAATTTGTTTCTCACCCTTGCTTTCCTTAAAACATTTCAGTTAGCGCGGCACGTGGCGAGAGCTCAGGAAAAGATAAGGGAAAGGAGAAAGCTACGGAGTAGTTGTATTTTGTTGTTCTAGAATTACCGTTTGTATTAAGACATATTTACCCTTTTGTATTATGTTATGTTTTGTAATAGTATTGGTTTCGAGACTTAGGATAGGTTTATTTATGTTATATCAATGTAAATATTCCTTTATTCCGCTTTAAGTTATCGATTGTATAATTCTTGTTTTAGGTAGTGGCGAACCAGGTCCGTGGCTCAGGTGACCCGGATTTGGGGGCGTCACAGGTTGGTATCAAAGACTTAGGTTATAAACCTTTAGAGAGAGGTCTTTAGGCTATAACCATAGAAAGTGTATAGAGAATAAAAGCAGACAAAACTCCTGTAGAGTTTTACATGATAAAGACTTGTCTTAGAGAGCCTGTAGTGTTATCAGATATATCTTCATTCCATACAATGAACTTATATTTTGTTGAAAGACTAATAAGAGTTTGCTTGTTTGTGGTTGTGCTTGTAGGATGTCAAACACAGGAGAACCTAGTAGGGTCGCAGAAGAGGAGCCACGTGACATCCACATAGTGTCCGAGACACTGCTGATGGTTGAGCCTATTCTAGCTATTTCCCCTGCAGAGGAGGAACCCGAGGCGGAGTCTGACCCGGAGGAGGACCCGGAAGACGAATGGGAGGAGGTGCCCCCTATCGACACCACATTTTTGATGGAGATGTTGGACGAACGTACCGACCGCATTCTCGATCAAGCAAATAGGATCCATGAGTTGGAGAGTGAAGCCCGAGAGCAACGGGCCAGGATTCAGGGACTAGAAGGCGAGGTCCAGGAGGGTAAGAACCAGATCCAGGAATTAGAGACGGATGTGCAAGGGCATCTACGGGCGTTCACACAATTGGCAGTCATGCTGCATCACCTCTTGGCGAGGAATGCAGAATTGGCGGGAAAGTTAGAGTAGTCAGAGCATCAGGGAGTTAATTTGCAAATGGACAATGAGATCTTGAAGAACCAGTTAGGTAGGGAGGTGGCAAACCGTGTCCGAATCAAGGAACAACGGGATGATGCTGTAGAACGAGTTGATGACCTGGAGGGTGAAGTGAGGAGGGGTAAGAGAAAGATGAACCGAATGGATATGCTTTCCACTCGGCAATGGGCAGGTGGATAGATGGTGTGTACCACTACCCAACTGAAGAGGGACAGACTCGTCACACCCTGAGTCGAGGCTTGATGATCCATATGGGTCATAGGGAGTATGACAACGCTGTGGAGCGCGGTATGCTCGGATAGGTTGCTTAACTTATGTGCCTAGCAGTTTGTAATCTTGTTTATGTTAATCCCAACATTTTGCTACATGTGTGGGATAGTATTGTAAGATTGTAACTTTTGTGCTTATTTAAGGGGAGTATGTTGGTGGACCCCTCACTATTTTGTTGTATCAAGGAACATTTGATGACATCTATAGTAGTACGCTATAACATAGTCATGTATGTTGTAATAGTTATTAGCACTGAATGCAATCGTTATTACTATATATGTTGTCTAATTGTAGTACTCATGATAGATATTCTCGTAGCATAATGAAATGATGACATTAAGATTTCTTACGTTAAGCAGAGAATGCCGCCCAGACGCAACATACCACCCCCACCAACACCTCAGGGATCGGTTAATAATGAAGGAGGTCAGGTGGACCCCATGCAACGGTTAACGGATATACTGGAAAGAATAGCCCAAGGGAGGAATACGGGACCAGTGAATCCCCATCCCCCGGCAGCACCCATAACAAATTTCAAAGACTTCAAGAGCGTAGGACCCCCAGAGTTCAAGGGAACGACTGATCCGATTGAAGCCCAGTCTTGGGTGAAGGAAATGGAGAAGGCTTTCATCATCGCACGCGTGGGGGATGACCAGAAGACAGTATTTGCCACATATATGATGAAAGGAGAAGCAAATTATTGGTGGGAGGCTAACCAACAACGAGCAGGCGAAGGAGTGATATCATGGGACAAGTTTAAGGAATTATTCTTCGAGAACTATTTCCCAAAAACCATGGAAAGGCAAATGGTGGTGAAATTCCTAGAGCTCAAGCAGGGAGACATGACGGTGGCTCAGTACGCCGCCAAATTCAATGAACTTGCGCGTTTTGCACCGCTTCACGTAAGTACTGAAGAGTTGAAGACGCAAAGGTTCGAACAAGGGCTGAAACCGTGGTTGTATAATAAGGTAGCTGTCCTCCAGATCGAGACTTTTAGTGCGCTGTTGGAAAAAGCCATCATCGCCGAAGGAGGGATTGAGGCCCTGAATCAACACAAGAAAAATAAGAAGAGTGGAGGGGACTACCGTGGAGGTGGCAGTAGCGGTGGAAGCAATTCGGGAAAGAGAAAATGGGACGGTGGTAACAACAGCAACAACAATACCAACACTCATTAGGCAGGGAATAGTCAGGGAGGATTTAAGAAGAAGATTGAAGCGTGTTGCTTCAATCTAGAATGACCGATGGCACTACAGTATAGACAAATGTCCTAAAATGATCAATATGATTGAACAATTGGGACAACTGGGTTTTAATGGATGGAGTGTTGATCCAAGATTTGATCTTGCAATCACTTCCGGACTCTTTCTCACAAATTGTTGTGAATTTCACATGAACAAGCTATATGTTAGCCTGTCTGAGTTGCTTAAACATGTTGAAAAGAGTAAAGAGTCACTTTCCAAATAAGAAAGACCAAGTCTTACTGGTAGATGATTCTTCCAGGAAATGGAAGAGGTCCAAAGGATCTTCTTAAAAGAAGAACAATTCAAAGAAGGTAAATGGAAAGGCAAAAATAAAGGACAATAAGAACAAGACTGATGCAGATAGCAAAGGAGTTTGCTTCCACTGCAATAAGCCTGGATACTGGAAAGGAAACTGTAAGGAGCATCTTACAGAGGCTAACCAGAAGAAGCTTAGTGAAGCTTCGGTTACAAATATGGGTTTGTTCATAATTGAAATAAATTTTTTTCTATAAGTCAAGGTTCTACTTGGGTATTGGATACCGGCTGTAGTTCTCAGGAATGCAATCGAATGCAGAAACTAAGCAGAAGTAGAAAGCTAAACAAAGAAGTAATCTTATGTGTGGGAATGGAGCAAAGGTTGCTACATTAGCCGTAGGAACTTATAGTTTAGCATTGCCTACGGGCAAGTCTATTAAGTTAATAAAGTTGTTATTATGTTCCTGTTCTCTTTAGAAACATTATTACTTCCGTTGTTGGACAAGGAAGTTTTTGGTATTATATTTAAGAACAATTGTTGTTCTATTTATAATGATAATGTTTTATTTGAAACTGGAAGATCACTTGATAGACTTTGTAAACTTGACTTACATGAAAAATAATTTTACAAATTGAACAAACTAGTAAAAGAAAAGGAGATGATCATTCAAAGAGTTGAATGTGTGTATTTGATGAAATACAAGTCTGAATCATTTGAAAGGTTCAAAGAATTCAGAAGTGAAACAAATTGACAAAGTATTAAGATTCTTTGATCTGATCGAGGAAAGAATACTTGTGCAATGAGTTTCTAGATCATCTCAAAATGGTATTTTCTCATAATGGACACCTCCTGATACACAATAATTGATTGCTGTATCTAAAAAGGAGAAATTGTACCTTGTTAGACATGGTGCAGTCCATAATGATTTTTACTGACATTCTAGTATCTATCTAGAAACGGCTGCATATCTACAAAATAAGGTAACCTCAAAATTCGGCCCCAAGAATCCATAAACGTTATGGATAGGGAGGATTCCTCATCTTAAGTAAGTTAAGATAAGGGGTTGTCCAACTTATGTGAAAAAGGTTTCAAAGATAAGTTTGGGACAAAAAAAAATCTGACAAGTGCAGATTTGTGGGATATCCTAAAGAAAGTTTAGGGTACTATTACTATAATCCTACACGCTGCCTTCTTAGATAAATGTGTTTATCATTGAAGAAGCTAGTGGGAGGGTAATATATCTTGAAGAAGTTCAAGAACCACAAAACACTTTAAGTCAAACCGAGGAACCTGTAGATAGACCTATTGTACCACAACCGAATCGTAAATTTGGAACAGTACCGAAGATACCTGGGAGGTATGGATTCATCATAGAGAATGATGATGAGGTACGCATCATAGAGGATGATGATCCAGTTATATACGATGAGGTTATGAGTAGAAGACACTCAGAGAAATGGCAGATGGCTATGAAATCCGAAATGGACTCCATGTATGAGAACCAAGTATAGACTCTGGTTACTCCACAAAAGGGAATAATCCATAGAGTGTGAATATGGGTCTTTAAGAGAAAGACTGGGCAAATGGCAAGGTGGAGACCTATAAGACCAGACCTGTTTAAAAGGTTTTTCAAGTCAAGGAGTTGACTATGATAAAACCTTATTACCGGGTAATGCTCAAGTCCATTTAGATTTTGCTTGTGATTGCAGCTTATTACGAAGTCTGGCAAAATGGATGTGGAGACACCCTTCCTCAATGAAGACTTGAGGAGAATGTATGTATGATACAGCCAAAAGAATTTGTTTCAAAGGTTGAAGCAAATCGTGTTTTAAGCTACAATGATCCATTTATGGATTGAAGCAAGCTTTTAAAAGATGGAACATTCGTTTTGATGAGACAATCAAAAGAGTTTGATTTTATCAAAAACGAGAATGAACCTAGTGTGTACAAAAGGGTCAGTGGGAGCACTATGACATTCCTAGTATTATATGTTGATATACTACTGATAAGGAATAACACACCAATGCTACAATTAGTAAAGATAAAATTGTCTAAACATTCCTCCATGAATGACTTGGGAGGAGCATCCTATAAATTGGGGATATAAATCTATATAAGATAGATTTAAAAGGATGTTCGGCTTGACCCAAGGAACGTATATTCATTTGATGCTAAAGGCGTTTAGCATGGCAAACTCCAAGAGAGGTCTCATGATGATGAGTCATGGAGTGTATCTCTCTAAAATTGTCCCCAATTGAAAGAGAGATCGCATGAGTTACTATCATGTATGCAATGAATATACTAGGCTTGATGTTGATCAGTCATATTCTGGAGATGATCACTGTAAGACAGTGATAAACATCTTTAAGTACTTAACCGGTACTGAAGATATGATCATGATTCATGTTAGGTCTGAATTAAAACTAGAAGACTAAACAGACTCAAGTTTTTCAGACTGACCAAGACGATAACAAATCCACTTTAAGGTAAATCATTACCTTGAAAGGTGGTGCAGTGAATTGGAAAAGTTCCAAACAGCAAAGGGTTGCTGGTTTAGTGACAAAAACAAAGTATATAGCTGTAAATGAAGCTGCAAGTTTGATTGTTTCGATGAAAAGTTCATTACAGAACTAGGAATAGTTCCTAAGTCTCATCTTGGATTCAAACATGTGTTGCGGCACTTTCATTTGATTAGTGGAATCATTGAAAGAGGAAAAGTCACTATAGAGATAGTGGACTCTCAAGAACAACATTGCATATCCATTTACTGAAGCTTTATCCAAACAACAGGATGATCGTCACTTAGAGAAGAAGGGTATTAGATACCATGACGATTGACTTTAGTGCAAGTGGGAGATTGAAAGGAGTATGCACACAAGCCAATCATATTTGATATGATGTAGCATATACTTTGTAATCTTATTCGTTTGTTAAAGGTATTTTACTTTATCTACATGATGCTGTTATATTAAATGTGATAAACCCATAGTTTTGAGCAATGCTTTTAGAATCATGATGGTGATCATGCTAATGAGATCTAAATTCAAGATAGCTCACAAACTAAAATCGTTCCTAATCGATGGATTACTAAAAAGGGGATTAGTGAATCCGGATAGATTAGTACATACGTTGCTTGCTCTTATGAAGAGGATGATTGATCTCATAATCATTTGTGTGGAGACACTAAAGCAAGTATGTAGGTGCTTATTAGAGAATAAGTTCACTGAACGTGGCTCGCTAAGGAATACCTAATGGAGTTTTACTCGCCTGTCAATAGGAATTCCTCTAGTGATAGTAATACAAGTGATCTTTGGACTTGAGATCATCATAGTATCTTGTGTATGATGAGTTATACTTTGACATATCCCTTAAGACCTTTAGGGTATATCAAAGGGTATGGTTGGGTATAATAAGTTATACATGGAGATAGGTGAATGATCAACAAAGAATCTACCACTTCTAGTAAAAGGAGAGAATGTCCTATGTGATTCGATAAATGACGACTCAGAAGTCTTTGGCCAAAGCAGAATGAAATTAGAAAGGAGTTTCTAATTTGCATTATCAGAGTTGTGCATTTGAGAATCGAAATACATATAATTAAATAAAATAAGACTTGACAGTAATTCCATGTCTTATATTTAATTGGGACATGGTATGGTAAAAGGATTGAATTGTACAGTAACTATTCACTGAAAGGTTCTTTTGTGATTAATGTTGAAATCTATATTATTCGGAAAGTCGTTGATCGCTAAGGGGGTTTACCCTTATTGTAGAATAAATATTATTTATTTAAATGAATTAAATAGTTTAATTTATTTATTTAAATAAGATTCGAATTGTTCTAATTGATTTATTCACAACCGGTTTAATATGGGGAACTTAAAGGGTCACACCGTTAAAGAAAAATATTTGTTTAAGAAGTAAATGGTATAATTGTAATAATAATTTAAGTGTATTTAATTTAATCTATGGAGATAGAATAAATTAAATAGCTTAATATTTATTATTTAATATTTTACAAATATTAAATATAAATTAATAAGAGGAGTCTTATTATTATTATTACAATTACTATTATTTAATTCCTAATAGGGATTGTGAATTAATTAATAGAAGTACTCTATCATAAATTCTTAATTGGATTAGGAGTTTAATTAATTAAAGGAGTTATATTAAAATAAAAACCCTAATCCTAAATAGTTTAGGAGGGTTCCCTATATCTATAAATAAGAGGAGTCTTATCATGATTTAGGGTTACACGGTTAGACAGTCAGACTGTTAGACAGTTACACACTCTTCCATATGAATTGGAGAGAGAGAGTACTTGCAATTTCTATAGAGATAAAAACTATGGTTTTGTGAACACCCATCTTCTTGAACAACTATTATTCCTTGGTGGATCACCTCTAGAGGCCAAACACTTGGGTGGCTAACGTTGATCAAAGGAAGGAATTTAATTGGTGGAATTCAAGGAGAACGCGAAGGATTTGGAGGTGAACTCGTACCTGTGGAAGCATGGTTCTACAAGGGTATGATTCTCATACTTTATCTCTTTCGTTTAATTGATAATTGAGTACATGGATGATCATGGTGATGGTTTGTATGAAAAATTTTAAAATCCGTTTTATCGCGCTTCCGCACTATTTATGTAATTTGATTGCATGTTCGCGCTATGTACAAACCTAACACATGTAACTCTTGTTTGTGAGTTATGTGCAGGAACACATGCCACCGACCAATGCCCCATTAATCACGAGGCAGTTCAGTTTGTAAGTAGCTACCAGAGACCACCAAATCATTACCAAAACACTTACAATGCTGGAAATAAGAACCATCCTAACTTTTCATGGAGCAACAATCAAAATTTTCAACAAGCTCCAAAACCACAACAGCCACCAGGGTTCCAAAATCAGCCACAACATCATGTAGGTCAAACTTCACAACCAGAGAGAAAATCAGATTTTGAAGAGTTGATATTGAAACACATAGCTAATCAGGATGTGATGATAAAGAACCAAGCAGCAGCACTCAAAGCTTTGGAAAATCAAATTGGGCAAATGGCTAGTTCTATGTCAAATAGACCCTAATGATCTCTTCCTAGTAACACAGAAACTAATCCAAGGAGAGATGGGAGAGAGGAATGTCAAGCAGTAACACTCAAAAGTGGAAAACAAACCTTACAGGAGCCTGAATTGCAACAAGGGGCAGCCCACTCATGCTCTCCTCCGGACTTGAATAATGCAGATTTTTCTAAGGAAATGGACAGCGGTGTACCACCTGAGTCAGAACAGAGAGATACCACAGATAAACCTAGTGTTGTTCCTACATCGAAAGTGTTTCCACCAGTGCCTTTCCCTCAAGGACTGCAAAAGCAAAAGTTAGATAAACAGTTTGCCAAATTCCTGGAGCTCTTTAAGAAGCTACAAATTAACACTCCTTTTGCAGAGGCCTTAGAACAGATGCCAAGCTATGCCAAATTCATGAAGGGTATTCTATCTAGGAAGAAGAGGTTAAATGACTTTGAAATAGTGGCTTTAACGAAGGAATGTAGTGCAGTGTTGCAAAGAAAGCTACCTCCCAAGTTGAAGAACCCAAGCCGTTTCACTATACTGTGTACTATTGGTAGCCTTTCATTCAACAAATGTTTATGTGACTTGGGTGCTAGCATTAATCTCATGCCATTATCCGTATATACTCAGTTGGGACTTCCTGCACCAAAGCCAACAAACATTTCTCTTCAGCTTGCCGATAAGTCGGTTACTTACCCAAGGGGAATTGTAGAAGACATTTTTGTAAAGGTGGATAAGTTCATCTTCCCGGCTGATTTTATCATCTTAGATTTTGAGGAAGATAAAAACATTCCTATTATTCTTGGGAGACCATTTTTAGCCACTAGGAGAACTTTAATTGATGTGCAAATAGGAGAGCTCACTATGAGGGTTCAGGATCAAGAAGTCACATTCAATGTGTTTAAGGCCATGAAATTCCCTTCGGATGAGGAAGAATGTTTTCAGGTGGATGTGATTGGGCAAGTTGTAAATGATGAGCTTTTGAATGTGTTGAACAATGATCAATTGGAGACTACACTTTTGGGAGTGTTCAACATGGATGATCCGGATTTAGTTGAGTATTTACGGGTTTTGGATACAGTGCCACGGGGAACCAAGTTTTAAATCCCGTTTAAATCTCTAGAGTATGCTGAGAATGCTACAAATCGGTTGAGACAATCTCTTGAGATACCTCCATCACTTGAGCTAAAACCATTGCCTAATCATCTCGGGTATGCATATTTGGGTGAATCCTGTAACGACCCCGAAACTCGGGTCTTACCTTGAACCTGGGTCCGGTGCGTCACGGTACAACCCATGCAACATAAGCTTACTACAAATATGTAATTACAATAATATTACAACATATTCTCATCTAATCCCAGGCACGAAGACCTTAAATAATACACTTATGATCAAGGTTGAATAAATACCATGATCCTTGATGTGAACGCAAGGTTCAGATTCTGACTTTATTTAATCCTTGAATATACGCAAAGTTATTCAACAACTATACATTCGTTATAAAAATGTCCTTTATACATCATCGTCATCCTTCTAGTTTACTATAACAAGTAACTAATAATATCACGTCTTAACTACCATAATGGATAACCTTCATTTTTAACTCAAGGTTTACATAATCAAATTCACGTACATTATATACCGTCATCATAGCTAAATAATTACAATAAAGAAACATTTAGCAACCTTCTCGTATCCCTGTGCCTCTAATCCTTATCATCACGATATCAAGATAATTGCATTGCATCGTAAATCTGCAAAAGTTTTATTTTGCAAGAATGAGCACGACGGCTTAGCAAGAACTAACAGTTTTCACATTTCATGCTTCATGTAGCACATAAATTTGCATTTTATCCATGCATCATGATTCTCATACTATGCATCTTACTCATGCATTATAAATCTTATGTAATTCATCAATATATGTGCATCATGCATCTCATAGCATACCTCATGCATCTCACATTGTATGTTTACAATAATTCAAGTTTCACATAGAACAATATAGTCACATAATTGCACATTGTGCACACTTTAATCATGCTCGCATATAATCCACATAATAGTGAAAGATTTAGTAATCAAGTTATGTACATCAATACATTTAAATAAGTCAACAAGTTACTGAAAGAACTTGCCTTTAATCGTTCCTTGTCAAATTATGATGGCTCGTCCTTCAAATATCCTACACAATTTATTTAACAATAAAATACCAATTAGCCACTAAAAGGCTTCATATAATGGTTTATAATATAACAACTCTTATCTCATATTGTTCGCGCATTATAAATTAAGAAACGCGATTTTACTAAAGGACGTCGGAGCAGTTTTGCACAATTTCCTTACCAGCACCTTAGGCGCTCAAAATGGCCTTGGAGCAGCGCCCTAGGCACTCTCTCACAGTAGTTGGGCTCGTGGCCAGCGCGTTAGGCGCTTGGCCTGAGTCTCCAACCCGTTTTGCTTCCCGAAATTTTCGTGTTCTTGGTGTTCTTGGTGTTCTTCACAAAAATCATCACCAAAACTTTGTTTTAATCCCTTTTTACTCCATTCTAACTGGGTTAAACTCATAACCCATGGAAGTATAATATCATAACAACAAACGAATTAAACAAACAAAAAATCATAGCTACAAGGTCCTCTAAATCGTCCAAATGTCCAAGTTCATGTCCAAAGTTCATTGTTCTTCATGTTCTTCATCCTCCTTAAGCATAGGTACGGATTTATTGCGTTTTTGTTCCACTTTGATGTTATTAATGGCTTATATAACCTCTTAACAACATTTACAAACATCCAACACAAACAAAAACAACAAGAATCGACACAAATCCGACCCACAAGCTTAGGAGCTCAAAACTAAGAAAACTTGAAAAACTTAACAAGAAATCGAATGGAATGGATTTTGGTTGGTGTTTTACCTCTGTAAATTCTTCCTAAAGGTTAAGAATATTGCTAGGCTTGCTTGGCTTGAGTTCTTCTTGCTTTGATTCTCTCCTTCTTCCACCCGAGTCTTCTTCTTCTTCCTCCTTTCATTTTCCGGCGACTCTTCTTCTTTTCCGGTGACTTTTCCGGCGACCTTCTCCTTCTTTCTTCTTCCTCTTTGCTGCAGATTTTCCCTCTCTCTCTATCTGCTGATGGGATGGGAGAAGTGTGGAATGGAAGAGAGAATGAATGATTTGGGAGAAGTGGAGGAGTAAATTTGGGAGAAAATGGGTTTGTGGCTTAAGGAGGCCAAAAATTCAAAGCTTGCCAGCAACCTCCCTTCTTGCTCTCATTTAATTGGTCTGAAATTGGGGGTTGGTTCCCTCTTGGAGTAACAAGCCAAAATAAATACCCAAATACACAAAAATATATCCGAAAACTCCCACTTTTGTACCAAAACTAGTAAATAACCCTACCCAAAATTAAAATGGGTACTCCCATAAAATATTGGGATGCATAAAAATAATTATTATGGGATTTGTTCAATTATTCAGAACACCCATATAATACATTTCGGATACGGATAAAATCACGTATCAGCTCAAATAAAATTTTCGACGCTTGGAAAAATTATTCGTACGCCTACACGTATTTATAAAATTTATTAAAATAAAAAAAGACACAAAAATATTATGGCGTGAATAGTGCCTCGGGAAACATGCCCCGCAAATAGTGATTTTGCGATTCTTCGCGAAATCAATTACTCACTCCCACGGTTCAATAACGCATAAAAATTCATATATTGACATCACCCAGGTTATAAAATAACCTTTAAACATGTCGCATAAAAAAATAATATTTAATCCATTTAATAATATTAATAAACCCAAATTACAAGGGTATTCACGGTTCACGATCGCTACTCTTCACGATTAACTCTCCATAATCATATATATCATCGCACATATATCTGATGAGTGGGTTTTAAACCTGCGAATCAGGTCTTGTTAGACTTAATTATTGCGGTCTTTAAGTATTTTTTGTATTGTTTTATTCGTTTTTGTGTTTGTTTATTGTAGGATGGAGCTGGAGGGGCAAAAGAGTCAATTTGGAGATTGAAGGATTAAAAATTGGATCGATGGCATTTTTGTAATTCCTAGGACTTGACCTAGCGCCTAGAGCGCTAGGATTTGAACTACTCTAGCGCCTGAGGCGCTAGTGCACGATTTTTGTTGCTGAGTTGCGGCTGGTTGAGAAAGAAAAGGAAGCCAAATTGGAAGAGGATTAAAGTTTTATCAATTAGAGGAAGAGAAGGAGAATCCAAGAAGATTAATTAGACTTTCATTCATTATTCTTCTATTTTTCTTAAGAGAGATTTGCCAATTTTACTTTGGATTATTATCGGTTGGTTGCTGGATTTTGATGTGGGTTTAAGCTTTACTTTGGATTATATTCAACAAATGGGTTTGATTGTTCTATTCTTTCATTATTCAATTATTTGCTTATTTTTCCATGTGTTGTTTTGATCCCATAATGGCTTTTGGTTCAGTCATGAACTAATTTCCATTATGGGTTTCTAACGGATTTTAATATGTAGTTTAGTTATAAGCTTGATTGTTGGATTGTTTTACATATCATAAGAAATCTCTATCGTGGTTGTTTTGCATGTATGAATGCTTGATCATCATTCGATTTCAGTGCTTGTATGGAATTGAAAAATAACATATGGGTATGGATTGTAATCATGATAGCTTGCGTATATGATGCTAGTTTGGATAGCTTAATATTTTGTGAATCAGGTAGAAATACACTACTTCACCGTAAGAGTTAAAATAAGGGCTTGTGCTTTAAATCAATATAATTGTAATTTCACATAGAAATATAGTAATTTTGGTTATAGTGGTGATTACATGGTGTCTATTGATTATGGATATTATGTAAGTAGGTCATAATGCATTGACAAATGGTTATGTCTATATCAGTGCCCTTGGCTATTTTTCTGTGATACGTGAACACTCTAACATGATGGTGGAACTAGATGAACTATTAAATGAAGTTAGGATCCCATTAATTCCAATTTTGATATATTACATTTTTATTTGCATTTTTAGTTGTTAATTGGTTTAGGATTAATTTTGACACCATAATCAAGTCTATTAGTTTAGGCAAATAAATATAGTGATATAACTGATGCATTGTAATTAGATTTAGCACTTTCTCTATGGGACGATTCTCTACTTCCTCTATATTACTTGTTGACGTATGTATGCTTGCATGAGTTAGAGCTCTTTTGTTAAAGTCTAAAAAAGAGGCAACAAGTTTTTGGCTTCGTTACTGGGGAAAGGCGTTTAGATTTTTATTATTATCATGAGTTTTAAGCTATATTGTTTGACCTAGACAAATAGAATCTTTTCTCATTTCTATTTTTGTTTTTGTTTTGGTTTTAGGTACTTGTAGAATTTTTATGCACACACAATCATCCAACTCAGAATTGATACCAGCACAGGATCATATTGACGGAAGAGGTTGGAAAGCAAGAGTGCGTAGAAATTTACAAGCACAGTTGGAAGGAACTATACCGAATATGGTGGAAGAACAGAGAGTAGAGCAAAGAGAGGAGCATAAAGCTTTGCGGGACTATTCTATGCCGAATATTAATGGATTGCAGTCTAGCATAGTCAGACCGACAATAGCAGCGAATACCTTTGAGATAAAACCGGGAACCATTCAAATGCTGCAGAATTCGGTCCAGTTTGGGGGTGCTGTTACAGATGATCCTAATGAGCACCTATTGAGTTTCATTGAAATATGCGATACATTCAGGTACAACGGGGTGACGGAGGATGCTATTAGACTAAGATTGTTCCCGTTCTCATTGAGGGATAGAGCGAGAAGTTGGCTTCACTCTTTGCCTTCTGGATCAATTACTACATGGGAGGACCTAGCACAGAAGTTCTTAGCCAAGTTTTTCCCAATGGCTAAAACTACAAAAATGAGGACAACAATCTCTCAGTTTGAGCAACAACAAGGCGAATCCTTATACGAGGCCTGGGATAGATACAAAGAGATGCTAAGGAAGTGTCCGCACCATGGGATGCTAGATTGGATGGTGATCAACACATTTTATAATGGATTGGGATGGCAGTCGAGGCAAATGGTAGATGCAGCTGCAGGTGGAGCTTTAGGGGTGAAGAGCTATGACGAAGCTTATAACCTTATCGAGACTATGGCAGCAAATGATTTTCAGAACCCTATAGCCAGAATGCCACAGCCCAGAGTTACAGGTTTGTTGGAAGTGGATGTTATTACCTAGTTGTCAGCAAAGATGGCAGCCATGGCGAAGAAAATAGATTCGTTGTCAGAAAGCAAAGCCAAGTCAGTTGCCTTCATATGTGAGATTTGTGCGGGGTCACACTCGACAGATCAATGTGCTATCAGCTTGGAATCGGTACAGTATGTGAACAGTTACAGGAAAGACCAAGGACAGTTTCAGAACACATACAACCCCAACAACCGTAATCATCCAAACTTTAGTTGGTCAAATAATCAAGGAAATCAGCAGCAACAATTTCAGTAGAATAATCAGTTTCAGTCTCAGCCAGCGCAGCAACAGTTTTCTCCAAGACCACCTTTTCCACTAGGATTTTCTCAATAACAACAACATCATACTCCATATGCACCTCAGCAAGAAAAGAAATCAGAAATGGAGGAGATGATGATGACGTACATGGCAAATACAGAGGTTATGATCAAAAGCCAGGCAGTGGCTATTAAAAATTTGGAAACTCAAATGGGGCAAATGGCGACTATGCTTAACAACAGGCCCCAGGGTTCATTGCCAAGTAATACAGAGGCAAATCCACGAAGAGAAGGTAAAGAACAGTGTCAGGCTATAACACTCAGATCTGGAAAGCAATATGCAGGAAATGTACCAGGCACAGCAGTACCTAGTGTACAAGGGGATGACGCGCAGCCGGAAAATGGAGCAGAAATTGGGGCTGAACAGAAAGAAAAGAATGATGAGTCCGAGTCGCAGCAAGTAGAGACGGATAAAGCAGGTGCAGACAAGAAGCACATGAGTACAGTACCACAAGTTCACCCTCGGGTTCCGTATCTGCAGAGGTTGAATACGTAGAGGGGAGATAAACAGTTCAGCAAGTTTTTGGAGGTTTTTAAAAAACTGCAGATCAACATACCTTTCGCTGAGGCATTGGAACAGATGCCAAGTTATGAAACATTTATGAAGGGTATATTGTCAAGGAAGAGAAGATTAGACGAGTTTGAGACAATGGCCTTGACGGAGGAATGTAGTGCAGTGCTTCAGCGTAATCTACCTCCAAAGCTGAAAGATCTGGGCAGTTTCACAATTCCATGTACGATCGGAAAAATGAATTTCGATAAATGTTTGTGTGATCTTGGGGCAAGTATCAATCTGATGCCTTTGTCTGTATTCAGTCAGTTGGGATTATCGGACATAAGGCCAACAAATATTTCCTTGCAGCTAGCTGACAGATCCATCACGTATCCACGGGGGATAGTAGAGGACATACTGGTAAAAGTGGACAAATTTATCTTTCCAGCGGACTTCATCATTTTGGACTATGAGGAAGACAAAAGTATACCAATCATACTGGGGAGACCATTCCTAGCCACGGGGAGGACTCTAATAGACGTGCAAAAAGGGGAACTTACGATGCGTGTACATGATCAGGAGGTAACATTTAATGTCTTCAAGGCAATGAAGCTCCCAACAGATGAAGAAGAATGTTTTAGAGTTGACTTGGTGGATCATATAGTAAATGATGAAGTTGAGAATTTGTTGAGCTATGAACCATTGAAGAGTGTAATTGCTAAAAATTTAGAATTGGAGGATGAAGAATGTGCCGAACTTGTGCAATATCTAGATACCACTCCCAAATACGGAAATTTCAGAACACCAGTCGAGCCACTTACGAAAGCCGAAGAGACATCGGTAAAGTTGAAACCATCTCTTGATACACCTCCTGAACTTGAACTAAAACCACTTCCAGATCATCTCAGGTACGCATTTTTAAATAAAGACTCAAAGCTACTTGTGATTATTTCTTCTGCATTAACATCTTTTCAGGAGGAAAAGCTGCTATGAGTCCTTAGAGAGTTCAAATCAGCTATTGGATGGACCATAGCAGATATTAAAGGGATAAGCCCTTCTTTTTGCATGCATAAGATCCTGCTGGAAGATGATAGCAAATCGTCAGTGGAACAGCAAAGAAGGCTTAATCCTATAATGAAAGAAGTGGTCAAGAAAGAGGTATTGAAATGGCTGGATGCAGGAATAATCTACCCGATTTCGGACAGTTCATGGGTGAGCCCCGTGCAGTGCGTACCAAAGAAGGGTGGTATGACCGTTGTCACTAATGAGAATAACGAGCTAATCCCAACGCGAACAGTAACGGGGTGGAGAATCTGCATGGACTACCGCAAGCTTAACAAAGCTACAAGGAAGGATCATTTTCCACTGCCGTTTATCGATCAGATGTTGGATAGACTGCCGGGTCATGAGTATTATTGCCTTTTGGACGGGTATTCAGGCTACAATCAGATTATGATAGCTCCAGAAGACCAGGAGAAGACTACTTTTACATGCCCATACGACACGTTTGCTTTCAGAAGGATGTCTTTCGGTTTGTGCAATGCTCTAGCCACCTTTCAGAGATGCATGACAGCAATTTTTTCAGACATGGTCGAACAGAATGTGGAGGTATTCATGGACGACTTCTCTATATTAGGCGATTCTTTCGATTTATGCCTTGAGAATTTGGTGATGGTTTTAAAAAGATGTGTTGAAACGAATCTAGTACTGAATTGGGAAAAGTGCCACTTTATGGTACAAGAAGGCGTTATATTGGGACACAAAGTTTCTAAGAAGGGAATTGAGGTGGATAGGGCTAAGCTGGAAACCATTGAGAACTTACCTCCGCCTACTTCAGTAAAAGGTGTCTGCAGTTTTCTTGGACAAGCAGGCTTCTACTGCAGATTCATCAAGGACTTCTCCAAGATAACTAAACCACTGTGCAGTTTATTGGAGAAGGATGCACAGTTTAATTTCGATGAGGCTTAGATGAGGGCATTTGAGCACTTAAAGGGAAAACTAACTTCAGCACCAGTTATCACTGCACCAGATTGGGGTTTGCCGTTTGAGCTAATATGTGATACTAGTGATTACGCCGTAGGGGCTGTTTTGGGGCAAAGGAAGGAGATGTTTCATGTGATATACTATGCCAGCAAGACCCTTACAGATGCACAGTTAAACTACACCACCACAGAAAAAGAGTTATTGGCAGTGGTGTATGCCTTTGATAAATTTCGATCATATCTGATAGGCACAAAGGTGATAGTGTATACGGATCACTCGGCAATTCGACATTTAATGGCAAAGAAGGATGCAAAGCCCAGGTTAATCAGGTGGATATTGTTATTGCAGGAGTTTAATTTGGAGATTAAGGACAGGAAGGGGACCGAAAACCAAGTGGCAGACCACTTATCTCGCTTAGAGAATTCGGAAAGGGAGATAGACGGCAAAGTTGTAATTAATGAATCCTTTCCGGATGAGTAGTTGTTTGTGGTGCAAGGGGAAGTACCATGGTTTGCAGACTTCGCGAACTATTTGGTGAGTAAGATAATACCTTATGACTTGGTGGGGCATCAAAAGAAAAAGTTTCTGCATGATGTTAAATTGTATATATGGGATGAGCCGTATTTATTTAAACAGTGTGCTGATCAAATGATAAGAAGGTGTATCCCATATAGTGAGACCGAGGGAATTTTACAGGATTGCCATTCTTCTGTATATGGAGGTCACTATGGAGGAGAAAGAATAGCGGCTAGAGTACTGCAAGCGGGATTTTACTGGCCGACAATTTTTAAGGATGCATATAGTTTCGTCCAGAGGTGTGATAGATGTCAAAGAGTGGGAAACATTTCAAAGAGGAATGAAATGCCTTTGAATACAATCCTCGAAGTAGAAGTTTTCGACGTATGGGGGATTGATTTCATGGGCCCTTTTGTGTCTTCGTGCGGTAATCTCTACATCTTGCTAGCAGTTGACTATGTGTCAAAATGGGTAGAAGTGGCAGTGCTCCCGACAAATGATGCCAAGGTAGTCCTCAAGTTTTTACACTGAAGTATTTTCACCAGATTTGGGACTCCGAGGGCCATTATCAGTGATGAAGGTAGTCATTTCTACAACAGACAGTTTACAACTTTGTTGGCTAAATATGGGGTGAATCATCGTATTGCTACAGCTTATCACCCACAAACGAATGGCTAAGCTGAAGTATCCAACCGAGAAGTTAAAAGAATCCTCGAAAAAATTATGAATCCGACGAGGAAGGATTGGTCTTTAAAGCTGGATGATGTTGTGTGGGCATATAGGACTGCTTACAAAATTCCGTTGGGCATGTCACCATTTCAGCTTGTTTATGGAAAAGCTTGTCATCTTCCTATGGAGCTAGAGCATAAGGCATATTGGGCAATTCGGAAGTTGAACTTTGATTAGACAGCTGCAGGGGAGAAACGCTTACCCCAAATCAATGAGTTGGACGAATTTCGCTTACGGGCATATGAAAACTCGAAGCTGTACAAGGAGAAGGTGAAGAAATGGCATGATCGTAAGATCATAGAAAGAACATTTGAACCGGGACAAAGGGTTTTACTTTTCAACTCCAGAATTAAACTTTTTCCCGGGAAGCTGAAATCAAGATGGTCAGGACCATTCACAGTGAAGACGGTCTTTCCGCATGGTGCAATTGAAGTGTATGATAAATTCCCGGACCAGTCGTTCAAGGTGAATGGACAGCGGTTGAAGCATTACTTTGGGGATGAGGTGGACAGACAGAAAGTCACCTTAATCCTTTCTGCGACATGAGATGCAGAGACAGTCAAGCTAATTGACTATAACTTAGCGCTATCTGGGAGGCAACCCAGCGTTTTCATTTTCTGTTTTTCTTTTGTTTATTCAATTATTTTGGTTAAAAAAAAATTTACAACTAATTTTGGACTTTAGGTTAAAATGATTGCAGGTATTAGCAAGAAGGGACTGAAAGTTGGCTAAGTAAGGTCCAAGCGCCTAAAGCGCTCAATTTAAGCTTAGCCAGGCGCTCTAGGCGCCAACCCGATAGCCCAGACACTGCATAGTAGCACCTTAGGCGCTCATTTCCTTGCAAAGCAAGCGCTCTAGGTGCTCGAGCCAACCACAAGCTTCTACATATCAGCGCTCTAGGCGCTCGTCACAGCCAAAACTCAGCGCTCTAGGCGCTGGCATCGGTACCAGCTTCTGCATATAAGCGCCGTAAGCGCTCAGTCTCTCACTTTTCCCAGCGCTCTAGGCGCTATACCAATACGCGGCTACTGCATATCAGCGCTTTAAGCACTCGCTCCTATACAAAACGCAGCGCCTAAAGCGCTCGGCAGGCAAATTCAAAAAAAAAGGGGTTAAAACCCTAGATCGGGAAAAAGGAGGGCAACACACAACTCAAGCCTCTTTTCTTCTTTTAGCCGACTTCAAGCTGCCGTTATTCCCCATTGATACCGAATTTGAGCTCCACAACACCAAATTGCATACAATCTCCATCCAACTTCAATCATTTGCCGGCAAGAACATAGAACCAAGGTTTGCTTCCTCCATAACCAAGTCAACTTTCAATTCTACTACATGGGAGTAAGGTTTTGTGGTGCAATTGAACAATACCGATAAGAATTCACTTGTGGGTCATTGATGTAATTGGAGATTGATTTGCTTCGTTATGAATTGTTAATTCTTTGGTTAAGCTATTTGATTGTGAACCCAATTGAGTTTGTGTTGGCTCAATTGGGGTTGGGTTAAAGCTTAAATTTTCTATCCATATGTTTGAGAATTGTGGGAGATTACATTGTTGCATGATTGGGTTACTCTAAGTTTGGGGGAATTAATCACCAAGGGTTTTGAAGTGTTGGCCACCACGTGTTTGACAAATTGCCCCAACGAAGTTTTGAGTTGTTTTGGGTTCTTCTTTCTTAGCAAGCATCACAAATTTCAATATTGGTTATTCATGGCTCCTAAAAGACATAGAGGAGAAAGCTCCGGCTCATCTGCTATTAAGTATGATAAAAAGAAGTTTGTTAGCCCTCAAGCTTACTATAGGTATAAAAATTGGTCATCAGGGAAGTCCTTAATTCCTGAGCGCGGGTTGTTACCGATTGAGCAGGTAGATGGGGAATTAGCTCACATGATATGCAGCCATAATTGGATGGCATTTACAGCGCAACCTGAGCCAGCTGCCGTTGATATTGTAAAGGAATTCTATGCCAATGCTAAAGAAGCCAATGGGAATTTGGTGATGGTTCGTGGTAAGGAAGTAAATGTGGGGCGAAAGGCGATAAATGCGTATTATGGTTTGCAAAAGATCCATAGTGACGGATACGAAATATATGCAATAGGATTTGGATTACACCGAGATCATTGCAGCCCTCTATGAGCCAGGAACTGAATGGAAATTGACTGACCAGCAGGAAGCCATGCACTTCCCTTCATCTAAGCTGAGTAGATATGGAAAAGCGTGGCATGCTTTTATTTGTGCTAAGTTGATGACGTGCTGCCATATGAGTGATGTGATTAATCAGCGGGCGGCTTTATTGTTTTGCATTGCCAAAGGGAAGACAGTAGATGTTGGGGACGTGATACATGAGTCTATTGTGCACAGGCTTGAGGGTAGTACTACAGGTGGGTTGCCTCATCCCTCATTGATTACTGAGTTATGCCGCCACGCGGGGGTACAGTGGGGACAAGATGAGCCAATGCAGGCCCCATTATCTCCAATTGATCATGCTGTGATGTTGCGGTGCAAAGTATGGGAAGGGGGCATATCACACCCGAAGGGCTTAGGTTTTATTATACAACAGCAGCAGTCGCAGGATCAGCCACCTGCTGAGGATCCAGTTCAGGCCCCCAATTTTGTTGCGATTATCCGTCAAGACCTCAGGCACCACACTAGACGGATAAACTTAGTGGCAGCACAGATTCAGAGGGGATTTGATCACATGACTCATCAGTAGAGTCGTCTTGCTCAACGCCAAGCAGAGATTTACGCTTACAACGTCAACTGTTCTACAGCTTTGGCAGATATGTTTGGCAGGATGAATCCCTCAGCAGGGCCATTTCAGTTTCCACCAGCTCCTCCTCTCTCTATTTACCCACCACCTGAATCACCTCCTGATGCCGATGACGGTGATGATGATGCTGCCGATAGCAGTGATGACGAGTAGCGCTTCATCAGGGGAGTCCTCTGTTTTTCATTTCTTATTATTTATCAATGAGGACATTGTTCAGTTCAGTTTGGGGGGTAGTTTTATGTTTTTGTGCATATAGATTGTTTTATGTTATTGTGTTTATTTATGGTAGTTAGTCATGGTCTGGTAGAGTACATGTTGCATGACACTTGCATTTTAGGGTGTGTCAAGCATTTTGTTGCATGAATTAGATAACAAATGACATAGTTGAACCAGTTTTGGCCAATGATAAGATTCTAGTGTTAAGTGCAAGATTGCTAATGATTGAAATCTAGTGTTGAGCGATAATTTGAATGGGGAAGTCGAATATGCTTGTCTGAATTTCATGTTAACAAGGATAGCAATTAGTCAACTGTTTAATTAATGTGATTCAAATTCTTATATAATCTGCATCTGGTAAGGAACTTGGGATAAAAAGTGATAATATCAGTGAAATGTCTATGAAGGCTCTAGTAAGCAAGAAAATAAGTTTGGGGGAGTTCTAAAAAAAAAAAATTCTTGGTTAGTTTGGTTTCGTGGCCATTTCTACTCGGGTTATTAGATCCATAGGGGTGTCTTGACACCTAGTGCCCTAAAGCCAACTAGTTTGGGAGTCGCTGGTTGAAAGCTCGTTACATGGGTAGTTTTGATAAGCCTAAGGAAACTAGACATTGCACATGCCAAGTAAAAAAAAATGAGATGGAGCGTAAAACGCACTCGTGAAATAATAGAATATGTCATAATACCCCCTTGTGCTAATTAAATGTTTACATGAGTTGGATTAGTTGTTTTACTGATAGAGATGTGTAAAACTTGAGTTACTTTCTAAGATGTTGATTATGTGAGTAATTTGGGTTCTGATTGATTACAACAGTTGAGACACACACAGCATGAATGATGACAAGTGTGGTTTGACTAATCCGTTTGAGTGAGAGCTTTACATTAGGTAGTGGGTCGATATGGATATTTGAGGCCTGATATGGATTACTATATTGTTTTAGTTATTTGATTCGTTTGCATTATAGTTAGTTTGCATTTTTCATGTTGGTATCATTGCATTGCTTGGGGACAAGCAATTGGTTAAGTTTGGGGGTATTTGATGAGTGGGTTTTATACCTGCGAATCAGGTCTTGTTAGACTTAATTATTTCGGTCTTTAAATATTTTTAATATTGTTTTATTCGTTTTTGTGTTTGTTTATTGTAGGATGGAGCTGGAGGGGCAAAAGAGTCAATTTGGAGCTTAAAGGATTAAAAATTAGATCGATGGCATTTTTGTAATTCCTGGGACATGACCTAGCGCCTAGAGCGCTAGGATTTAAACTACTCTAGTGCCTGAGGTGCTAGTGCACGATTTTTGTTGCTGAGTTGCGGCTGGTTGAGAAAGAAAATGAAGCCAAATTGGAAAAAGGATTAAAGTTTTATCAATTAGAGGAAGAGATGGAGACTCCAAGAAGATTAATTAGACTTTCATTCATTATTCTTCTATTTTTCTTAAGAGAGATTTGCCAATTTTACTGTGGATTATTATCGTTTGGTTGCTGGATTTTGATGTGGGTTTAAGCTTTACTTTGGATTATATTCAACAATTGGGTTTGATTGTTCTATTCTTTCATTATTCAATTGTTTGCGTATTTTTCCATGTGTTGTTTTGATCCCATAATGGCTTTTGGTTCAGTCATGAAGTAATTTCCATTATGGGATTCTAACGGATTTTAATATGTAGTTTAGTTATAAGCTTGATTGTTGGATTGTTTTACATATCATAAGTAATCTCTATTGTCGACGCCGGGAGGATCGCTTCTGTGGTAATTATTACCCTTTCCAATTTTAGCCTTTTTATTAAATGATTTTTGGAAAAGGTCGGCACTTATGTCGACGGGGTTTTGAAAGATCGTTTTTTATGATGAGCCAATTGACCAGAGTCGCCAGTTGGTATATTTGAAATGGATGTACCAACTCATCCGAGTTTCGTTTTCGTAAATCGCTGGCTCATGTATGACTCCGAATTTATTGGTCTGCAAACCGAGATTCATAGAGTTCGGGGGCTTGCTTAAGCGAGGGGAAGGTGTTAGGCACCCCCCAACTTCCGTGAAACACGGTTACCGCAATCTTGATGCTTTTCCTATCCTTCTAATCCTTAAAATGTGTATATGTGCGCGTGTGTGTGTGCCTATATGAATGTGTTGGTGAGTTTGTATGAAAGAGTCATTTGGGTTTCTTATAGAAAGTCGTGTTTTAATTTGAGAATGTTTTAGAATGTCCTTGGACCTATATGAGAAAGCTTTATTCTTTATGAGAAAGGTTTGATTTTAATTGTCAAAAGCCATGAGATTTTCATTAGGTGTCGTTTTGGCAAAACAAGAGTTTTTTAAACCTTCATCAAATCGAGACCTATACATTGCTTTCGTAAATAAAGTGGCGGCCAATTTCTAGGATCTCTTTAACCCTATGTACAACGATTTAATAAAACGTCATTTATTTTCATAAAACCATTTTTTGTGATGTTTGAACACGATTTTTCTTTAGCCTTCTCGTTTAAATAGGAATCGACATTCATTAACACTTCAAATTTTAAGTCTCGTGGTTCTAATAACCTAATTTGATTGATTTTATGGAAATCTTCATCATTTAGCTTTGAAATCAATCTTTGTGTCGTAAATCCAATCAAGCATTAAAATGCGTTGGGGCTATTCATGAGCATGTAAGCCATCTAAATAACCCAAAACGTCCACAATCGCATATTTCACTATTACGGGGCCTTAAACCCGATTTTCAACTTGACATCGTTTTAAGGCCCGACGGTTACATGTTACAATAAAAGGCACATCGACCCTATTACATTCACCAGAAAATGTCCATCATCGGATTTGGACCACGAGGTCGCATTCCTAGGCTCACATCCAAAATTGCCACACACCCACAAAATGGATAATACACAAATGAACAATACCGGATTGCCTCACACACCACAATATCTTAAGATAGCCATACAAATACACTAGGCATAAAACATCATCATAACGAGCTAGAAATCACCAAATGGATATCATCGGGCCGTTAGGAAGAATTTTGTTCCATTGGAACCCTCACTAATAGTCCCTAATCCATGTATCCTCAATGATATACAAGAAAAACTACATTTAAGATAGCCCCAAATGATAAAAGTTTAACAAAATGATATAACAAAAATGCTAAAAAATTATCTTTTTCACCTTGCAAGTGACACCACGATGCGTGTAAACTCGTATATTGAATATAGGAGAAATTATATATGATACAATCTCACAAAAGGGGTATAATTCCTCACTTTTTTCTCTCCTTTTCTCTCTTTTTTCGCTGTTGTTGCTGCTGATTCTTTTTCTTTTCTTTCTTCTTCCGCTACTGTCTAACCTTCTGTATGCCAAATGAAGAAATGTGCTGATAAAGGCTGATTAGAGGCAGCCGCAGATTGATCTGCGGCTGGCCTCGGTTCCTCCGCGCCCGCCGCACACTTTAGCCGCTCGCCGCGCACTTCAGTTTATTTTAATCCTTGGCCGCAGATCAATCCGCGGCTGGCTGGGCTGATTTTCTCAATTTTCGTACCGCACCTCGATTCTCATGTCGTACTGTTGGTTTTTGCTGAAAGGCTTGTATTTTGCAGTCCGGGAACAGCTAGGAAACGTGCCATATCATTCCGCTTTGATCGTTGTCGTGTCGACTTTGATCGCACGTTGTTGCGGTGGCTCTGAGTGTTCGTACTTATGTCCACCTTTTGCTCTCGTAGGCTGGGTTCATTGACGATTTTGCCCTCCTGTCAAGGTTAGTATACGAAGTGCAAAATTTGGGTGTCTACAGCTGCCCCTCTTTATCATGTTTATGAAATGTTTAAATGAAATGAACATGATAAAGAAGTAGACATCCGATGCATGAATAACAGTGCATAAGAATGACAGTACATACATGATGCAACACATATAGCTTATGGTGCAACACAAAATGTAAGGCATGCAAACATTCGTAAAGGTGTCAATGCATCATGCAATCGTAAACTTACTGTGAGTATCGACCTCAACAGGAGTCAATCGCCGATCGCATCATTGTTGTCAGGTTCCGTCTTTGACAGACCGTTGCGATAATTGTTATCGCAAACCTCGTGCTCCGTCTCGTAATCGTCGTCGTCTTAGCATCGTCGTTGTCTTACAACTGTCGGGTCTCGTATCCGATCGATTGTCTCGTAGATGTAGGGTATGGTCTCCGATTGGTCGACTCGTCTTTATCGGTTCTCGTTTCCGATTGGTCGACTCGTCTTCACCGGGTCTCATTTCCGGTTGATTGATTCGACTGTATCGGTTCTCGTTTCCGATTGGTCGACTCGTCTGCACTAGGTTTCGTCTCCGGTTAATCGTCTCGTCGGCACCGGGTCTCGTCTCCGGTCAATTGATTCGACTGTATCGGTTCTCGTCTCCAATTGGTCGTCTCGTCTGCACCGGGTTTCGTCTCAGGTTAATTGTCTCATCGGTACCGGGTCTCGTCTCCGATTGATTGATTCGTCTGTATCGGTTCTCGTCTCCGATTGGTCGACTCGTCTGCACCGGGTCTCGTATCCGGTCAATCATCTCGTCGGCACCGGGTCTCGTCTCCGGTTAATTGTCTCGTCGGTACCGGGTCTCGTCTCCGGTTGATTGATTCGTCTGGATCGGTTCTCATCTCCGATTGGTCGACTTGTCTGCACCGGGTCTCGTATCCGGTCAATCGTCTCGTCGGCACCGGGTCTCGTCTCCGGTTGATTGATTCGTCTGTATCAGTTCTCGTATGACTTGTCTGCACCGGGTCTCGTATCTGGTTAATTTTCTCGTCGGCACCGGGTTTCGTCTCCGGTTGATTGTCTCGTCGGTACCGGGTCTCGTCTCCGGTTGATTGATTCTTCTGTATCGATTCTCGTCTCCGATTGGTCGACTTGTCTGCACCGGGTCTCGTATCCGGTCAATCGTCTCGTCGGCACCGGGTCTCGTCTCCGGTTGATTGATTCGTCTGTATCGGTTCTCGTCTCCGATTGGTCGACTTGTCTGCACCGGGTCTCGTATTCGGTCAATCGTCTCATCGGCACCGAGTTTCGTCTCCGGTTGATTGTCTCGTCGGTATCGGGTCTCGCCTCCGGTTGATTGATTCGTCATATTCCACACCCGATTGGTTGGAACCACGTATTTTGAGTTAAATGGATTTGAAATTGATCAATTTTGCAAAGGAGGGAAAAGGAGGGAAATAGGGCCCAGCCGCAGATGGATCTGCGGCCAAGATCGGCCTTTTTAGGCGATTCGCCCCTTCCCAGATCTGTCCTTTTCAGCCTTGCCCCACTGCTGCTTTTCGCGATTTCTCACCCTCGTACGTCCTTTTGGCCGACTTTTTCAACCTTCTCGCAAAAACCGCTCCGGTTAGATCGATCTACATGCTACGGGTAACATTTTGACCGATTGTTTTCTTATTTCGTCAATGTTTTGCTATACATTTGGCTATTTTGCATGTTGAGAGATAGAAATGTATGCTTTGAAATGCTATGCCATGTATCATTGCATGTATACGTTATGTCTCAACCGTGCGAGTCATATTCTATGCTCATGACACGGGTCACACATACTTGTCATTTTTTGAATGAGAGCATGCATTATGGTCATTTTCATGTTGTAATTATCCATATAAAATGCAATTTTGATCTGTTGTGGCTTGGGTTAATTGAAACCATGCTTGGTTGTGTATGGGATGCTCATTTTATAGACGAAACTCTGCCGATTGTTTTTTAATGGAGTCCCACTAAAATCTAATTCATGCATATATACTAAACATGCATCATGCTGCATTATTTCTGTGATGAAGATAGGCAGATAAAATATTTCGTGACACAATTCGAAATATAATGTACCTCCCTCTTTGATTGTGTCGTTCCAGCTATTGATCCTGACGTTCCCAGCAGCTCCACTGCATCTCGTGCTTCGGGTGTTCGCCGCCGTAGGGCTGCACCTGCCCCGGTTTTGCCTCGGACTCGCCAGGCTCGTCGATTGGCAGAGGCTCTCGTCCAGCCTGATTAGCCTGAGGCTGATGAGGTCGTTCTTCCAGACATTGAGGCAGATGGGGCTTCCTCTGGCACACCAGCTCCCTCTACTCGTCGCGTTTTGCCCGGCGCCTCCGTTCAGGTGCCCGATCTGTTGGGTCGAGATCTCAGTCGTCACCCCTCAGCATCTCTTGTCGCTAATGAGGTATACTCATTACTTCTTTGAATTCATTCTCGATCCCTGTTCGTATCCGGACTGATCCATTAATGATTGCCACAGGTGCCCGAGTTCACCCAGCCTAGGGGCAACTGGTTTAACATCTATTCCCTCTACATAGCACTGCACACCGATTACCGCACGGTGGTAGATTCCTGGGGTTTCCGTTCTTTCTTCACCATCATACCCCGTTAGTGCCCATGGGGTTATATGAGGGCCTTGTCTGAGCGATGGTTCCACCAGACCCAGTCCCTTCATTTCTTGGACTGCGAGGTTGTGCTGACTCCTTGGGATTGGAGATATATCACGGGTATCGAGTTCACCGGAGACCGTGTTCCCCTAGATCTCGACATCACTCCAGCGGAGGTCCGATCTCTATTGGGTTTCGCCGCTGAGGACTGGGTCTTCAAGGCCCGCAGTATTCGATCCAAAGCGTTGGCTGTCGATGCTGTCGGAGGTATCTATGCGGCGCCCATCCCAGCAGACCGAGCTGCTCATGACATTCTGCTCTGACGTCTGTTCCTAACTATCATGAGGGGTTGTTTCCTAGGGAACAACTCTTCTACCATTCATTTCAGCGTTGTCGGAGCCATCAGGGACGTAGATCGGATTGGTGATTATGATTGGGGGTCCTTCACTTTTGCCTATTTCCTCCATGGTCTCCGTCTTCGCTCAGAGGGACAGACGGATGCTTGGCTTGGATTTTACCCCTTACTGCTAGTAAGCCCTCTTTTCTTACTGCACTTCCTATCATTGCATTTCCTTTCTCTGCATATGCCAGTTACTCATGTCGTTTCTTGTCTCTGTTCACAGTTCTGGGCGTATGAGCGGCTCCCATGCCTGAGGCCTGTCACGACTCTCGGTCTGGACACCTATCTCAGGGGTCGGCGGTGGCACCACAGTACTTTGGAGGAGGTTCCGGTGTCTGCCACTTACTACATCCTGGCCGGTGGACTCTCAGCCCTCAGAGATTATGTTGGAGGGAGAGGATGGCCGGACACTTTCTACGGGTCCCAGCACGAGTGAGGCCTTCTGTACCTAGTGGGTGCCCCGCATTATTGGTCCTCAGACTCGGGCCACATTCTTCCTCGGGGATATGGTCCCCGGATTGGTGATGATGACTGATTGGGCTGTCTGTGTTCGGGCTCCTACACATGCTGAGCAGATTGCTACTTTGACCCGCCAGGTGGACCAGCTATCCTTATATCTTCGGGTGTTAGGCCGGACCCCAGAGGATGCTTATGCGTATGACCCTGACAGTGCGGGTTACGATGCAGGCCCGAGCTCATCTGATGCCCCAGTGCCCCCATATATCCCAGATATTAACTTCGAGGCTTCGACTTCCACTTCTACTCCAGGGTATCAGTTTGGGGACCCCGATTTCATAGATGACATCACCTTTGATTAGATCATGATAGGATAGGGCCCTTTTTTTGTACTTGAACCTGTTCGATTTCTTTTTCCATTTCATGCACTATGTATTGAACTCATTTATTCATTTATGCACAGTTTTATCATTATGCCAGTTCAACTTCTCTATTATTAACTGTATGATGCATGCTACTTATTCATGGATAGATAATGACCCCTGCACAGTCTTTTTGATACTGTTTTTCACAGACGTCGTCACCAGACGCCGTGGTACGTTTGGATCTCGGTCTTCCCACAGGGTTAGTTGGTAGGCTTTTTCGTTGGCTGAACAGTTTGTCGCCGGGCAACAGGGTCATTGCAGATGGATTTCTGGGACATTCCTGGTCCTTATTACCCTTTCAGGTGCCGGCGGGCTTTGTGGAGGGTACTCTGAGCTATTGGACCCCTGCCCGTCAGGTGTTCAGATTAGGGACAGTGGAGCTGACCCCCATTCTCGAGGAGTATGCTCGCTTTACTGGCTTGTCTTTGGATGGTCCTTGTGCCAGGGTCACAGCTGGTTCCATACGCCGTCAGTTCTTGACTTTTACTGGTTTGCGGAGGACAGTCCTGTTATCGGTGATCACATCAGATCATCTAGTTACCCTCCATTTCCTGATTGACCGATTCGGTTCACCCGACAGTTTTCATCTATTCTCTGGTGATTTTTCCGTATCTGAGGAGCGTTGGGGCGCCTTGAGAGTAAATGTTTTGATGGCTTGTGTTATCTCAGTTTTGTATCTGCCAGCCGGGCCCGATCTTTTGGATATGCGAGTTATTGTGGCCACTAGAGCCCTTCAGGAGGATCACACCATTATTCCCATGATACTAGCAGATACCTACATGTCAGCCTCATATTGTCAGTCTTTCCAAGGCAGAGTGTTCAGAGGGAGCTCTGTTTTGTTGTATGTGTGGTTTATGAGCCTTCTCAGCCCCATCGGTCATTTTCGTCGCCATGGGTTTTGCTTCAGCCGTGACATAGCCATGCAATTTTCGTTTCATCCTGTGAACTGTATTGATGCGGCTTCCTGGATAGAATTCTTATCGGCTATGGAGGAGCCCTTTCATCTCTTGATCTATTCGGGTTATTGCTCCTTCATGAGCTTCTCGACTCATGTGCCCACCTTGGATTTCATCCCTATTTCTGGCTTGAGGGGCGTGACGACTTATCATCCCTTGGTGGTTATGGGGCAGTTTGATCAGATACAGGATTTTCACCCCTTCACGGGCACAGCAGACTACCGATTCCTCATATCATCCCAGACAGAGAGAGATCTACTGCGAGTATATGATCTTTGGTCTCACAGGATCCTTGCCGAGTACAGTGAGAGTTACCCCACTCAGACATCTGCTTATGTGCAATGGTTGCACGGAGACCCGGATATGGTTGGTTTAAGTCAGACTGGAGTATTTGATGACTCTCGAGTGATTTTCACAGATGATACCACCCCAGAGGTATCTGTTCCCTCTGAGTCTACATAGATGATGCCTAGATGTGAGTTCGAAGGCTTCTCCGCTCCCGCCCAGACTCCTCATTCCATCTCAGCTGATTCTGCCCCTAGTCGGGTTACTGAGGATAGTCGGAGCCGACTGGCCTTGATTACTGCTGAGGCTGAGAGAGATGCTGCTCTTGCTGAGAGAGATGCCACTATTCTGGCCAGAGATGCTGCCCTCACTGACAGAGACGCCTTTGTATTGCAGACTAGGGCAGTTATAGATGCTCACTTTGAGACTGTTAGCCGAGCCATTGCTTTATTGGATCGCATCGACATGATGGGGCAGCAGATTGTAGGGGATGCCGATGCTTCAGATCTATCCACCACCCTATCCATCCTGCTTCAGTTAGTTTCAGATTTGTAGATCATTTTATTTCCTGCATAGACTATATCAGTTTCATCGGTTATCGAAAGGGAAATCTTGTAACAAAATGACTTATATATGTAGACATGCATTTAAATTTAGTCATTTTCCCTTTTTATCGTATCGTTGCCTTTCATTGGATCCTCATTTTATCCAGCTAACCATGATTTTGATATTTCGCCTTCTTTCTCTGCTCAAGTCTTGATGGAGATTTGACAGATATTGCGCACACCCTGTTGATTTCATCGGACTGGGTCTTAGATTTTGGCTAACTGTCTGGTTGGGTTAGGGTTATGTCATTTGAGATGAAGCTGATTAGGTGGCTGGTTTCGGGAAGGTTCCGAGGGTATAGGAAGGTTTTTTCTGGCTGTTGGGAATCGGTTTTGGTTAGAGAAAGTGTTATTTTGTAAAGAAATGGACCGTGCCCTGATGGCAGTCTACGTACTCCCACAAGTCGGGAAATCAGGTCCTATGTAGTTCGTTAGTCAAAGAAAGAGGAGAAAATGATGATGATTTTAAGCGTAGAACCGCTTCACCGAGTCCGAATTGATCGGCTGTGGAAACACCTCTCCATCCATCTCTTGCAATATGAGGGCTCCTCCGGACAGCACTTTCTTAATCACAAAAGGTTCTTCCCAGTTCGGGGCAAACTTCCCTTTGGCTTTGTCTTGACAAGGAATGACTCTCTTTAACACTAGGTTATTTTCCTTGAACTTCCGAGGTCTTATCTTTTTGTCGTACGATCGAGAGATTCTTTGCTGATATAACTGACCGTGCAAAACAGCAGCCACCCTCCTTTCATCAATTAGGGCTAATTGGTCGTACCGACTTTGCATCCAATCCTCCTCGCTTATCTGAGCATCAATCAAGATTCTGAGGGACGCCATCTCAACCTCAACTAGCAGAACCGCCTCTATTCCGTATACCAAAGCGTAAGGAGTTGCCCCTGTAGAAGTACGCACCGACGTTCTGTACGCCAGCAGGGTGAGAGGTAGCAGATCCGGCCATCCCCGATGATTGGCGGACATTCTCGCCATGATCTTCTTGATGTTCTTATTTGCAGCATCCACTGCCCCATTCATCTTAGGACGGTAAATGACAGAATTGAGGTGTTTGATCTTAAACGGGTCACATAATTCCTTCATGAGGGCATTGTTCAAATTCTTAGCATTGTCGGAGACTAAGACCTCAGGTTGCCCGTATCGGCAAATGACATTATTCCTGATGAAACCAACGATGATCTCCTGAGTTACTTTAGGGAAAGAGCCTGCTTCTACCCATTTAGTGAAGTAATCGATCATGACGAAGATAAATCGGTGTCCGTTGCTTGCCTTGGGCTCCAGTGGTCCGATTACATCCATACCCCACATTGAGAATGGCCAAGGGGAGGTCATACAATGCAGTTCATTGGGAGGCACATGGATTACGTTGACATGCGCCTGGCATTGGTAACATCGCAGTCGGCTTTCAGTGTTAACCAGTAATGCCCCGTTCTCAAGATCTTTTTGGCTAGCATCGGTCCACTCATGTGTGGCCCACACACTCCTCCATGTATTTCGTCCATAATCTTTTGGGCCTGCGTTTCATTCACACATCGCAACAATCCCAAACCGGCATCCCTCTTGTACAGTGAATCCCCGCTTAGATAAAACTTCATCGCCATCTTTTGGATTCTCAACCTCTCAGCTCGGCTTGCCTGGTCAGGAATGGATCTATCCCTCAGATATTCCCTTATGTCGTGATACCAAGGCTACTTTAGCATAACTACCTCCTCTGATAATACTGCCACATGTTCCTCGTATGCCGGGGCATTCTGTACCGCTATTTTAATATGTGGAACGTCCTTGCTTTTGATTATGTGGATTAAGGAAGTCAGAGTTGCCAATGCATCGACAAAATCATTCCTTCCCAGGGGATATGTCGGAAAGCGATATCTTCAAATTCTCGCATCAATTGGATAACACATCAGTGGTATGGAAGCAACCGGAGCTCCTTCGTGCTATACTCCCCGGTCGCCTGTCTGATTACCAGCTCTGAATCCCCGAACACCGCTAGTCTTTTTACTCCCATTTCGCGGGCCAAATGGAGTCCCAATATACATCCCTCATACTCAGTTGTGTTATTCGAATTACTGAAATGTAATTTAGTGGCCACGGGGTATTGTTCTCCGGTGATAGAGACCACGACTGCTCCGGCTCCTACCCCTTCAGCATTCATGGCACCATCAAAATATAACTTCCAAAACTGCCCATCATCATCATATCTCGTGTGTAAGACCCAGAATACATCTTCGCCTGGCAAAGGAGTTTCTAAAGGCTCCATCCCCCCTGCTGGCATTTCTGACAACTGATCTGCAATTCCTTGCCCTTTCATGGCTTTCTGAGTCACGTATACGATGTCGAACTGCTGTAAGATTAACTGCCACCTTGACAATCGACAGTTCAGCATGGGCCTTTCAAAGATATACTTCAGGGGATCCATTCTCGATATTAGGTACGTAGTGTGCCCATGGAGATAGTGTTGTAATCTCACTACAGCCCACGCCAAGGCACAACAGGTCCTTTCGATGGGGGTGTAATTCTGTTCACATCGGCTAAATCTCTTGCTGAGGTAATAGATGGCCTGCTCCTTGCCTGATTCATTCTTCTGTCCCAGCATATATCCCATCGCAATGGCATTGACCGATATGTACATAAACAGGGGGATCTCATCTTTCGGGATTGGGGGTGGTGAGTGGTGTTGGTGGGTACCAGCACCGGTGCCTCTGTCAGCTGCTTCTTAATGATCTGAAAGGCTTCCTGGCATTGCTTATTCCACTCTTGGGAGACATCTTTCCTTAACAGTTTAAAAATCGGCTCGCATGTAGTTGTCAAGTGGGATATGAAGCGGCTGATGAAGTTTATCCTTCCCAGAAATCCTCTTATCTCCTTCTCTGTGCGAGGTGCCGGCATATCCACAATGGCCTTAATCTTCGTTGGATCCAACTCAATGCCCCGATAACCAGGAATCCCAAGAGCTTGCCCGACTGCACCCCGAAAGCACACTTTGCCGGATTGAGCTTCAAATTATATTTTATGAGTCGATCGAATAGCTTCTTGAGATGGGTTATATGATCAGATTCCACCTTTGATTTCACGATAATGTCATCCACGTAGACCTCTATCTCTTTGTGCATCATGTCGTGGAACAGGGCCATCTTGGCTCTCTGATAAGTAGCCCCCGCATTTGTGAGACCGAAGGCCAATCGTCTTTAGCAGAAGGTGCCCCAAGGGGTGATGAAAGCGGTCTTTTCCCGATCTTCCTCTGCCACCATTATCTGATGATACCCCGCAAAGCAATCAACGAAAGAGTATATCTCGTATTGGGCTGTGTTATCCACCAAGATGTGTATAAAAGGCATTGAGAAGTTGTCCTTGAGACTGGCCTTGTTCAGATCTCTATAGTCGACACATACTCTCACCTTCCCTCCAGGCTTAGCCACTGGAACTATATTGGACAGCCATTCCGGGTAAGTGGACACCATAATGATTCCTGCCTTGAACTGTTTGACGATTTCTTCCTTCACCTTCAAGCTCCACTCCGGTTTTAGCTTTCTTAGTTTCTGCTTGACAGGTTTGAAACCCTCCTTGATGGGCAACCAGTGCACAACAATGTCGGTGGACAATCCGATCATGTCCTCATGAGACAAGGTGAAAATATAGTGATTTTGGTTATAGTGGTGATTACATGGTGTCCTTTGATTATGAATATTATGTAAGTAGGTCATAATGCATTGACAAATGGTTATGTATATATCAGTGCCCTTCGCTATTTTTCTGTGATATGTGAACTTTCTAGCATGATGGTGGAACTAGATGAACTATTAAATGAAGTTAGGATCCCATTAATTCCAATTTTGATATATTACATTTTTATTTGCATTTTTAGTTGTTAATTGGTTTAGAATTAATTTTGACACCATAATCAAGTCTATTAGTTTAGGCAAATAAATATAGTGATATAACTGATGCATTGTAATTAGATTTAGCACTTTCTCTGTGAGACGATACTCTACTTCCTCTATATTACTTGTTGACGCATGTATGCTTGCATGAGTTAGAGCTCTTTTGTTAAAGTCTAAAAAAGAGGCAACAATATCCCACCCATATTTTGGGTTAGCGCTTTTACAACAAATAACTCGTTTAATAATATTATCCTTCAACTATTTATTTAATCCAATAAATAGTACTCTAGCGATATTTTTCGAAACTACCAAATTAGCTTATACGAAAACTTTCATACTTACAAATCATCGTCTACACATAATCTAGGTCATAATATAACCTTTAAACGCTTAACACATAATATTATTACTATTTAATAATATCATAAGCTCGAATTACCAGACTACCCACGGCTCGCGATCGTTACAATTATTAACTAGTAACTCAAACATTCTGAATCTATGTATATATATTTCATATTTATATATACATATTAAGCTCACCAAATAAATCACATAAATATATATAACACATATACTTTCAAACTCAAATCATAATAAGAATTATTCTATATTAAATTCTTATTATAATTACTCTCGAAAATTCGGGTTGTCACATCCTTCCCTACTTATAAAGATTCTGTCCTCGGAATCACAAATATCAAACCTCTTACTCGGTTTTCATCTAATTTCTTCCGAAATTTTATCGTTGAATAATTTCAGCGTATTACTATAACATAGGTTTCATATTACCTATTTAATCCATTTTCCTCAACCAACTCTCGTAGGTTTTATTATATAACCTTTATCAACTCAATTATACTATGAGTATTATTCTTTCTTTAACCATCAATTTCCTTTTCTAAGGATCATTGTATGTCACAATCATCATAATAATTTAATATCATGATTTACTAACTCATAAACATTCGGGATATTACATTAACCCCTTCCTCTAAGAATTTCGTCCTCGAAATTTCAGCTTAATCATTTCTACTCACTCTATTCATCATAACTAGGTTTTCAATCTAACCTTTAGACTATCCTTTTACAAGGATTCACTTAAAATTGTCGCATTCTACGACTACTTCTCCCTAGGAAAATTACCCTTCCCACAATCAGTTTCCCGAATGTAGACACCCAAATTTTGCACTTCGTATACTAACCCTGACAGGATGGCAAATTCGGCAAATGAACCGGCCTGCGAGAGCAAAGGATGGGCGCAAGTGCGAACACTCGACGCCACCACGACGATTTGCAAATCAAAACCGACGGGACAACAAGGCCGTCCGAAATGAGCATTCCCGAAGGATGTGGCACGTCTCCCAGTAATTCTCGGACTGCAAAATACAAGCCTGTCGGTGAAAACCGACGTCACGACACGAGAATTGAGGTGCGGCCCGAAAATCGAAAAAATCAGCCCACCCAGCCGCGGATTGATCTTCGGCCAATGATTAAAATAATTGAAGTGCGCGGCGGGCGCGGAGAAACCGAGGCCAGCCGCAGATCATCTGCGGCTGCCTCTAGATGGCTTTATCAGTCCAGTTTTTCATCCAGCAGACGGACAGTAGCATTTGGGAAGAAAAAAGAAGGCAAAAACAGCAGCAAAAGAGCTCGGGAAAGGAGAGAAAAGAGGGAAAAAAAGAGAGGAATTAAACTCTTTTGATTAGATTGTATAACATACAACTCTTACACTATTCAATATACGAATTTTATACGCATCGTGGTGTCATTTGCAAGGTGAAAAAACCTTCTTTTATAACATTTTTGTTATATCATTTTGTGAATCTTCTTGTCAATTGGGTTATGTGAAATGTAGTTTTTCTTGTATATTGTTGTGGATCCATGGATTGAGGACTATTAGTGAGGGTTCCAATTGGAACGAAATTCTTCCTAATGGCCCGATGATATCCATTTGATGATTTTTAGCTCGTTATAGTGATGTAGCAATTTTGGATGTGAGCCTAGGAACGCGACCCCGTGGTCCAAATCTGATGATGGACATTTTTGGATGTATGTAATAGGGCCGATGTACCCTTTATTGTAAATATGTAATTATCGGTCCTTAAAATGATATCAAGTCGAAAATCGAGTTTAAGGCCCCGTAATAGTGAAATATGTGATTGTGGGCGTTGGGGTTATTCGGATGGCTTACATGCCCATGAATAGCCCCCACGCACTTTAATGCTTGATTTGATTTATGACACGAAATTGATTTCAAAGCTAAATGATAAGATTTTCATAAAATCAATCAAACTAGGCTATTAGCTTCATGAGGATAAGAAATTGGGAGTGCTAATGAATGTCGAATTCTATTTAACGAGAAGGCAAAAGAGAGAAATCATTTTCAAACATCACAAGAATGATTTTATACAAAATAAATAATGTTTTCTTAAATCTTTGTGCAAAGGGTTAAAGGGATCCTAGAAGTTGCCCATCATGCTATTTACGAAAGCAACGTATAGATCTCGATTCCTATTTTGACAAAGGTTTAGAAAACTCTTGTTTTTGCCAAAACGACACCTAATGAAAAATCTCATAAGTTTTTTGACAATTAAAATCAAACCTTTCACATAAAGCTTTCTCGTATAAGCCAAATGACATTCTAAAGCATTCTCAAAAGAAAGCACGACTTTTCATCAAAACCCAAATGGTTTCTTCATGCAAACTCACCACGACATTCACATAGGCACACACACACACACGCACATACACACACACATTCAAGAATTAAAGGATAGGAAAAGCATCAAGATTGCGGTAACCGTGTTTCACGGAAGTCGGGGGGTGCCTAACACCTTCCCCTCGCTTAAGCAAGCCCCCGAACTCTATGAATCTCGGTTTGCAGACCAATTAATTCGGAGTCACATATGAGCCATCGATTTATAAAAAAACAAAAATTCGGATGAGTTGGTACATCCATTTCAAATATACAAACTGGCGACTCTGGTTAATTGGCTCATCATAAAAACGATCTTTCAAAACCCCGTCGACCTTAATGCCGACCTTTTCCAAAAATCATCTAATCAAAAAGGCTAAAATTGGAAAAGACGAAAAACCGGCGTCGACAGCTGGCGACTCTGCTGGGGACATTAGAGGGCTTAAGCTGCGTTCAAATCTTGATGCCTTCCTATCCTTTAAAATTCATGAATGTGTGTGTCCGTGCGATATTTTGACCTGTTGTTGTGTGAATGTGTTTTACCAATGGTTGAATGGATTTTCTTTACTTCAAAGTAATCATATGCATACGGTGAGGGCGATGAATGTGAATGTATGTTGAGAGAGTACCTCCTCCTGAGGCGAACTTGTCAGTTGCTTATTACTGGACTCGAAGGGGCTGCTCCCCAGAGATGGCTCAGGAAACGCACCACCCAAATCCGCTCCAATCGAAAGGATTCAGACAAATAGATTGTGAAGATTTGGGGACCTTCATGCCGAAAAGCCCGCGAGAGTAACCCTAGGGTAGGTCAGCCTCTCATAAACCTAACGAAAGGGAAGCTTCTTCATGCCTTTTTATCGTTCAATCAAATAAATAAATGTCATGTAAATGGCATACAACTGTCATACCGTCATCATCATAATAAATATGTCCTGTATCATGTGATTGCATCACCTGCACATATAAAGAAGATACTGACATGGTTTTTGCAGGAGGGAAATCTGTGCCACGTAGCAAGGTTTTCTAAAACTTCTAAATACTATCCTGTCATCAAACAGTGACCTTGTGTTACAGGATAAGATTAGAGAACCGTGAAAGCGTGGCATAACGATCATAAGGAACCCGGAGTAGGGGCATATTCGACCACCAAAAATATATATATATATATATATATATATATATATATATATACTAGTAATCATGCATCAGTGTTGACATGCATCTGCCAACTTGTAACTGGCACAGTACTAAACTATGGCCCTTGTTTGTTTTGCGAGATTGCCCCTACGACCCAACTAAGAGGCCGTACAATCCATACTCCATCCATCCAAATGGCAGAGGCCAATAGCCATGAAATTACAGTTCGGCCACTCCAACAATACGGCCGAATACGAGGGATTCATCCTAGGACTGAGATTAGCCTTGGGAATGGGAATCAAAAAGATGATAGTAGTTGGAGACTCGAATTGGTCATCCGGCTGGCCATGGGAATATACAGCATCAAAGGACATAAATGGGACCTAGCTACGGGACTGCTAAGATATCTGGAAGCCGAAGAAGCCCACAGACAAATGAACGAAGTATATGGCGATGTGTGCGGAGCCCATATGGGCAGAACATTTTGGCAAAGAAAATCATGTGAACGGATCACTACTGGCTAACCATGAAAACTGACTGCGATGCTCATGTCAGGAAATGCCATCAATGCCAGATCCATGCCGATGCGATCTATGCACCTCCTAATGAGCTCCATTGCTTGACGTCACCGTGGCCAGTTGGACCGTGCAGCAGGTGATATCCAGGAAGGGGTAAATACAGGAGTATGGCAGTGAATCCCGGCCAGTAGAAGATCAATGGGTTTTAAAATTCTGAGTTTTATTTCAAATCCTTGCACGCTCATGTCATTTTGTCATGTTATCCAAAAAGAAGATCATGTGCTGAAATGTTTTATATATATGACAAGCATTGTTGTTTTATGTCAGGTACCCCGATTTGAGGCATTCTAGCCTGACAAAGCGATAGGCCAAATTTGAAGGAGGATCACGATTTTGGTATAGAGCTAGATTTCCATCTGATGGGGATCGAGCAGGACGAGACAGATAGTCCCGTGGCGACGTGATTGGATTGTCCACAGACGTTATAGGACATCGACTGCCCATCAAGGAGTGTTCCGACCAATTAAGAAAAAGTTGAGAACGTTGAAGCCTGAATGGAGGTTGAAAATAAAGGACGAAATTGTCAAGCGGTTTAAAACAGGAATCATCACGGTGTCTATTTACCCTGAATGGCTTTCCGACAGAATCCCAGTACCACCGCCTGGAGGAGAAGTAAGGGGCCGCATCGACTATAGAAATCTGAACGATGCCCTCAAGGAGGAGATATACGACAAATTCAAGATCAAACATTTTGATTCAGTCATTTACCGGCAAAAAATGAATGGGGCAGTGGGGGCTGCAAATAAAACACAAAAACGATCATGGGAAGAATGTCCGCCAATCATCGGGGATGGCCGGATTTATTGTCGCTCACCCTGTTTGCCTGTCGAACCTCAGTTCGCACATTTGCAGGGGCAGCCCCTTACGCATCTCCCGGGCATACGACAAGAGGGTACGATCCCAGAAATTCAAAATAAACGATTTAGTCCTCAAAAGGATCGCGCCCTGCCAAGACGAAGATATGGGGAATTTCGCTCTAAATTAAAAGGAGCCGTCACGATAAAAAAATCCTCTCTGGGGAGCCCTCATCTTACAAGGAATGGACGGGAAGGCGTTCCCCAGCCCGTTAATTCTGACTCTGTGAAACAACTCTGTGATCTAAAAAAAAAAAACAAAAAAACAAAAAACAAAAAAAAAATCAATAAAATCAAAAATCCCCCAAACCTTTCAACAAGTCAAAGGACCGGATCTTTTGTCAGCCCAGCAAGATACTGATGCAACCAGTACGAGGGAGATCACAAGAAAGGCAACTTAACACTGGGGCATTTGTCAACTAACCAAGAAATGATGACGTGCAAATTGGCACCCATGTAACAATCCCATCAACATGCACCATCATCATCAAATGCTACCTTATGTCAATTCAATCTTCAACGGTACGATCATCTGGCATATTGTCAAGCATAGTTTTCTCGGGATACGATGACCCGCGTGAGAGGGGATTTCATTTGACTTGATAGGAATCGGATTAATTTTGACAAGCAACCGTGGAGCACGATCGTGAGTATGATTAGACGAAGAAAGCTATTCAACCTTTTGATCGGGTACAAAGCCTTAATTCAAAGCAACGTTTGCGACAGGATCGACTTCATGTGACAGCCTTCACTTTGCATTTGCACAAACTTTCAGTTGTGGGGTATAAAACTATGACGACGTTGATGGCGATTAACACGTAGTCAGACAGTCAATAATTATCAAGCTAATATCAAGAAGTCAGACTATAAATGATTATCAAGTTAATGTCTCGAATCGTGGCCTGGGTTATTCGAGTAACTAAGCCCGAGGGGTGTCTCTACACCTGGTGCCCTAAAGCCATCTGGTTTGGGAGTCGCTGGCCCAACACTCGTTACATGGGTAACTCAGAGCCTAAGAAAACGAGCATTACAGTAGAGGAGGCCCGAGCAGATTCGAATCGTGGCATGGGCTACTCGAGTAATTAAGCCTAAGGGGTGTCTCTGCATCTGGTGCCCTAAAGCCGTCTGGTTTGGGAGTCACCGGCCTAACACTCGCTACATGGGTAACTCAAGCCTAAGAAAACGAATCTTACGCAAGGTCAAGCAAAGAGTGAATGGTGCAGACCACCAGCTTGTCTCGAACCGTGGCCTTTGTTACTCGAGTAAATAAACCCGAAGGGGTGTCTGTACACCTAATGCCCCAAAACCGTCTGGTTTGGGAGTCATTGGTCCAAAATTCGTTAAATGGGTAACTTTGAATAGCCTAAGAAAATGAGACAAGTAAAGTGGGCTAATAAAGAGAAAGGATAATATGAAAAACTCTCGGCCTTAAACAAGTCATGAAAGAGAAACCCCTACTGAATGTTGCATCGCACAGTGCATTTGTCATATGACGTCAATCCTGTCAAATATGTTGTCGAGAATGGAGACAGAATACCTTTGACGAGGGAAGGCAGTTCTTTTGAATTCGACCTTACTCACGTACAATGACCATGAATGCTTAAAGGTCTTCTTACGATTTCATAACTCGTTAAATAGAAAATTATCAACTCACGAGGGATTGAAAATAGCTTCCAATCTAGTACATTCATGGTTCACAACTTGCTAGATTGTGCGATCAACAGATATTCAATTTCATGTGCTTTAACTGCATTTACCTTTTGTCGATATTATAATATCTTTGGGTTGAACTAACACTAACGGCCCGAGCCTTCAAGTTTTGGCATTTGTTAGTCATCTGATATGCAGGATCTTGCAGAGATGTGGATAACTCAGCACGGTCAGCATCGCGAGTTTTCGATAGAAATTCTTGGTAGCGACACGCGCCAAGGCAGGGGCAGTTAAGAATCGTGAAATGGAAGGAAGCTGAGGTTGCACAGAACTTCTTGTCATTGGTCCTCTCCCCAATCCTGACTATCACTGCCTCGACATCCAAATGATCCATGTGCATGAGCATATACAAGGCTGATATAATGCGGGACAACAGCACATCAGCCAGCGGAAATGATCAAAAGGACCAAGGAGCCCAACGTAGCTGTCGATCATCACAGAGAGCGAAACAGACTGCCTCAACTCGATGAAATAAAGACGACCAAGAACAGGCAGAGTACCAAACCAATGTTGAAGTCCAGAAACTACACTGCACGACGAGGCGTGATCCAGTCAAATGTGGGCAAACAACGACGACTGTCGAAACGTATCATTTTACTGAACAGGGGTCATTTCTATCTAAAACATATGTTGTGCACATGCATCTGTCCATAACATATCTGCCAGATCATGCATAACATCTTTTTCATCATGCAGGTACGATCAAAATAAAAATCTTCAGGAAAGTACAAGCACGTCGCTTTCAACCTCACAAATGATCAGACTGTGATGGCTTTTGCGGCATGGTACGTGGACGCTGTTGGTGGGAGATCCAGGACATGAAGACGATCACACATCCCATTTCAAAAAAAAAAAAAATCACTCAAATCCAATCAACGATCCCTGGGAAGGGCTGGTATCCAAGCAATCAACGATCCCTGGGAAGGGCTGGTATCCAAACAATCAACGATCCCTGGGAAGGGCTGGTATCCAAGCAATCAACGATCCCTGGGAAGGGCTGGTATCCAACCGATCGATGACCCCTGGGAAAGGCTGGTATCCAAGCAATCAACGATCCTTGGGAAGGGCTGGTATCCAACCGATCAATGACCCCTAGGAAGGGCTGGTATCCAACCAATCAATGACCCCTGGGAAGGGCTGGTATCCAAACAATCAATGACCCCTGGGAAGGGCTGGTATCCAACCAATCAATGACCCCTGGGAAGGGCTGGTATCCAACCAATCAAGGACCCCTGGGAAGGGCTGGTATCCAACCAATCAACGACCCCTGGGAAGGGCTGGTATCCAACCAATCAACGACCCCTGGGAAGGGCTGGTATCCAACCAATCAACGACCCCTGGGAAGGGCTGGTATCCAAAACAATCAATGACCCTGGGAAGGGCTGGTATCCAAATAAGGAGTGAACCTAGGAAGGCATCCAAGCAAACCACAACAAGGTGGTGAGCAAACATGGGAAGGCATCCAAGCAAACCACAACAAGGTGGTAAGCAAACCTTGGAAGACATCCAAGCAAACCACAACAAGATGGTGAGCACCCTGGGAAGGGCTGAGATCCAAACACTAACACCTTGGAAAGGGCTGAGATCCAAACACTAACACCCTAGGAAGGGCTGAGATCCAAACACTAACACCCTCGGAAGGGCTGAGATCCAAACACTAACACCCTGGGAAGGGCTGAGATCCAAACACTAATACCCTCGGAAGGGCTGAGATCCAAACACTAACACCCTGGGAAGGGCTGAGATCCAAACACTAACACCCTGGGAAGGGCTGAGATCCAAGACAATCGACCGGCGACGATACCCGACGGTTACGAGATGGGTGACCGACGATGATACCCGGCCCCGACAAGATAATCGACCGGCGACGATAACCGGCGATTACGAGATGGGTGACCGGCGACGAAACCCGGCCCCGACAAGACGATCGACCAATCAACGACCCCTGGGAAGGGCTGGTATCCAAAACAATCAATGACCCTGGGAAGGGCTGGTATCCAAATAAGGAGTGAACCTAGGAAGCCATCCAAGCAAACCACAACAAGGTGGTGAGCAAACATGGGAAGGCATCCAAGCAAACCACAACAAGGTGGTAAGCAAACCTTGGAAGACATCCAAGCAAACCACAACAAGATGGTGAGCACCCTGGGAAGGGCTGAGATCCAAACACTAACACCTTGGAAAGGGCTGAGATCCAAACACTAACACCCTAGGAAGGGCTGAGATCCAAACACTAACACCCTCGGAAGGGCTGAGATCCAAACACTAACACCCTGGGAAGGGCTGAGATCCAAACACTAATACCCTCGGAAGGGCTGAGATCCAAACACTAACACCCTGGGAAGGGCTGAGATCCAAACACTAACACCCTGGGAAGGGCTGAGATCCAAGACAATCGACCGGCGACGATACCCGACGGTTACGAGATGGGTGACCGACGATGATACCCGGCCCCGACAAGATAATCGACCGGCGACGATAACCGGCGATTACGAGATGGGTGACCGGCGACGAAACCCGGCCCCGACAAGACGATCGACCGGCAACGATAGCCGGCGATTACGAGATGGGTGACCGACGACGAAACCCGGCCCCGACAAGACGATCGACCGGCAACGATAACCGGCGATTACGAGATGGGTGACCGGCGATGATACCCGGCCCCGACAAGACAATCGACCGGTGACGATACCCGGCGGTTACGAGATGGGTGACCTGCGACGATACCCGGCCCCGACAAGATAACCGACCGGCGACGATACCGGGCGGTTACGAGATGGGTGACCGGCGACGATACCCGGCCCCGACAAGACAATTGACCGGCGACGATACCCGGCGGTTACGAGATGGGTGAGCGGCGACGATACCCGGCCCCGACAAGACAATCGACCGGCGACGATACCCCGCGGTTACGAGATGGGTGACCGGCGACGATACCCGGCCCCGACAAGACAATCGACCGGCCACGATAACCGGCGATTACGAGATGGGTGACCGGCGACGAAACCTGGCCCCGACAAGACGATCGACCGGCAACGATAACCGGCAATTACCAGATTGCTGACCGGCGACGATACCCGGCCCCGACAAGACAATCGACCGGTGACGAAAACCGGTGATTATGAGATGGGTGACCAGCGACGAAACCCGGCCCCGAGAAGATGATCGACCGGCGACGATAACCGGCGATTACGAGATGGGTGACCGGCGACGAAACCCGGCCCCGACAAGACGATCGACCGACGACGATAACCGGCGATTACGAGATGGGTGACCGACGACGATACCCGGCCCCGACAAGACAATCGACCGGCGACGATACCCGGTGGTTACGAGATGGGTGACCGGTGACGATACCCAGCCCCGACAAGATAACCGACCGGCGACGATACCCGGCGGTTACGAGATGGGTGACCGGCGACGATACCCGGCGGTTACGAGATGGGTGACCGGCGACGATACCCGGCCCCGACAAGACAATCGACCGGCGACGATACCCGGCGGTTACGAGATGGGTGACCGGCGACGATACCCGGCCCCGACAAGACAATCGACCGGCGACGATACCCGGCGGTTACGAGATGGGTGACCGGCGACGATAACCGGCGATTACGAGATGGGTGACCGGCGATGAAACCCGGCCCCGACAAAACGATCGACCGGCAACGATAACCGGCGATTACGAGATGGGTGACCGGCGATGATACCCGGCCCCGACAAGACAATCGACCGGTGACGATACCCGGCGGTTACGAGATGGGTGACCTGCGACGATACCCGGCCCCGACAAGATAACCGACCGGCGACGATACCGGGCGGTTACGAGATGGGTGACCGGCGACGATACCCGGCCCCGACAAGACAATTGACCGGCGACGATACCCGGCGGTTACGAGATGGGTGAGCGGCGACGATACCCGGCCCCGACAAGACAATCGACCGGCGACGATACCCCGCGGTTACGAGATGGGTGACCGGCGACGATACCCGGCCCCGACAAGACAATCGACCGGCCACGATAACCGGCGATTACGAGATGGGTGACCGGCGACGAAACCTGGCCCCGACAAGACGATCGACCGGCAACGATAACCGGTAATTACCAGATTGCTGACCGGCGACGATACCCGGCCCCGACAAGACAATCGACCGGTGACGAAAACCGGTGATTACGAGATGGGTGACCAGCGACGAAACCCGGCCCCGAGAAGATGATCGACCGGCGACGATAACCGGCGATTACGAGATGGGTGACCGGCGACGAAACCCGGCCCCGACAAGACGATCGACCGACGACGATAACCGGCGATTACGAGATGGGTGACCGACGACGATACCCGGCCCCGACAAGACAATCGACCGGCGACGATACCCGGTGGTTACGAGATGGGTGACCGGTGACGATACCCAGCCCCGACAAGATAACCGACCGGCGACGATACCCGGCGGTTACGAGATGGGTGACCGGCGACGATACCCGGCGGTTTACGAGATGGGTGACCGGCGACGATACCCGGCCCCGACAAGACAATCGACCGGCGACGATACCCGGCGGTTACGAGATGGGTGACCGGCGACGATACCCGGCCCCGACAAGACAATCGACCGGCGACGATACCCGGCGGTTACGAGATGGGTGACCGGCGACGATAACCGGCGATTACGAGATGGGTGACCGGCGATGAAACCCGGCCCCGACAAAACGATCGACCGGCAACGATAACCGGCGATTACGAGATGGGTGACCGGCGATGATACCCGGCCCCGACAAGACAATCGACCGGTTGACGATACCCGGCGGTTACGAGATGGGTGACCTGCGACGATACCCGGCCCCGACAAGATAACCGACCGGCGACGATACCGGGCGGTTACGAGATGGGTGACCGGCGACGATACCCGGCCCCGACAAGACAATTGACCGGCGACGATACCCGGCGGTTACGAGATGGGTGAGCGGCGACGATACCCGGCCCCGACAAGACAATCGACCGGCGACGATACCCCGCGGTTACGAGATGGGTGACCGGCGACGATACCCGGCCCCGACAAGACAATCGACCGGCCACGATAACCGGCGATTACGAGATGGGTGACCGGCGACGAAACCTGGCCCCGACAAGACGATCGACCGGCAACGATAACCGGTAATTACCAGATTGCTGACCGGCGACGATACCCGGCCCCGACAAGACAATCGACCGGTGACGAAAACCGGTGATTACGAGATGGGTGACCAGCGACGAAACCCGGCCCCGAGAAGATGATCGACCGGCGACGATAACCGGCGATTACGAGATGGGTGACCGGCGACGAAACCCGGCCCCGACAAGACGATCGACCGACGACGATAACCGGCGATTACGAGATGGGTGACCGACGACGATACCCGGCCCCGACAAGACAATCGACCGGCGACGATACCCGGTGGTTACGAGATGGGTGACCGGTGACGATACCCAGCCCCGACAAGATAACCGACCGGCGACGATACCCGGCGGTTACGAGATGGGTGACCGGCGACGATACCCGGCGGTTACGAGATGGGTGACCGGCGACGATACCCGGCCCCGACAAGACAATCGACCGGCGACGATACCCGGCGGTTACGAGATGGGTGACCGGCGACGATACCCGGCCCCGACAAGACAATCGACCGGCGACGATAACCGGCGATTACGAGATGGGTGACCGGCGATGAAACCCGGCCCCGACAAGACGATCGACCAGCGACGATAACCGGCGATTACGAGATGGGTGACCGGTGACGATACCCGGTCCCGACAAGACAATCGACCGGCGACGATAACCGGCGATTACGAGATGGGTGATCGGCGACGAAACTCGGCCCCGAGAAGACGATCGACCGGCGACGATAACCGGCGATTACGAGATGGGTGACCGGTGACGAAACCCGACCCCGACAAGACGATCGACCGGCGACGATAACCGACGATTACGAGATGGGTGACCGGCGATGATACCCGGTGGTTACGAGATGGGTGACCAGCGACGATACCCGGCCCCGACAAGATAACCGACCGGCGACGATACCCGGCGGTTACGAGATGGGTGACCAGCGACGATACCCGGCCCCGACAAGATAATCAACCGGCGACGATACCCGGCGGTTACGAGATGGGTGACCGGCGACGATACCCGGCCCCGACAAGACAATCGACTAGCGACGATACCCGGCGATTACGAGATGGATGACCGGCGACGAAACCCGGCCCCGACAAGACGATCGACCGGCGACAATAACCGGCAATTACGAGATGGGTGACCGGCGACGATACCCGGCCCCGACAAGAGAATCGACCGGCGACGATACCCGGCCCCGACAAGACAATCGACCGGCGATGATACCCGGCGGTTAGGAGATGGGTTACCGGCGACGATACCCGGCCCCGACAAGACAATCGCCCGACGACGATAACCGGCGATTACGAGATGGGTGACCGGCGACGAAACCCGGCCCAGACAAGACGATCGACCGGTGACGATAACCGGTGATTACGAGATGGGTGACCGGCGACGAAACCCGAGCCCGACAAGACGATCGACCGACGACGATAACCGGCGATTACGAGATGGGTGACCGGATACGAGACCCAGCCCCGACGAGACAATCATCCGCATTGACACCCTTTTACGAATGTTTTACATGCTTTACATCTTGCATCGTATTATAAGTTGTATGTGTTGCATCATATATGTATTGCCATTATTGTGCACTGTCATTCATGCATCGAGTGTCTATTTCTTTATCTTGTTCATTTCATTTAACATTTCATAAAAATGATAAAGAGGGGCAGCTGTAGACACCCAAATTTTGCACTTCGTATACTAACCCTGACAGGATGGCAAATTCGGTAAATAAACCGGCCTGCGAGAGCAAATAAAACCGACGGGACAACAAGGCCGTCCGAAATGAGCATTCTCGAAGGATGTGGCACGTCTCCCAGTAATTCCCGGACTGTAAAATACAAGCCTGTCGGCGAAAACCGACGTCACGACACGAGAATCGAGGTGCGGCCCGAAAATTGAAAAAATCAGCCCACCCAGCCGCGGATTGATCTGCGGCCAATCATTAAAATAATTGAAGTGCGCGGCGGGCGGCTGAGCGGCTGAAGTGCGCGGCGGGCTCGGAGAAACCGAGGCCAGCCGCAGATCAATTTGCGGCCAGCCGCAGATCAATCTGCGGCTGCCTCTAGATGGCTTTATCAGTCCAGTTTTTCATCCAGCAGACGGACAGTAGCATTTGGGAAGAAAAAAGAAGGGAAAAACAGCAGCAAAAGAGCTCGGGAAAGGAGAGAAAAGAGGGAAAAAAGAGAGGAATTAAACTCTTTTGATTAGATTGTATAACATACAACTCCTACACTATTCAATATACGAATTTTATACGCATCGTGGTGTCATTTGCAAGGTGAAAAAACCTTCTTTTATAACATTTTTGTTATATCATTTTGTGAATCTTCTTGTCAATTGGGTTATGTGAAATGTAGTTTTTCTTGTATATTGTTGTGGATCCATGGATTGAGGACTATTAGTGAGGGTTCCAATTGGAACGAAATTCTTCCTAATGGCCCGATGATATCCATTTGATGATTTTTAGCTCGTTATAGTGATGTAGCAATTTTGGATGTGAGCCTAGGAACGCGACCCCGTGGTCCAAATCCGATGATGGACATTTTTGGATGTATGTACTAGGGCCGATGTTCCCTTTATTGTAAATATGTAATTATCGGGCCTTAAAACGATATCAAGTCGAAAATCGGGTTTAAGGCCCCGTAATAGTGAAATATGTGATTGTGGGCGTTGGGGTTATTCGGATGGCTTACATGCCCATGAATAGCCCCCACGCACTTTAATGCTTGATTTGATTTATGACACGAAATTGATTTCAAAGCTAAATGATAAGATTTTCATAAAATCAATCAAACTAGGCTATTAGCTTCACGAGGATAAGAAATTGGGAGTGCTAATGAATGTCGAATTCTATTTAACGAGAAGGCAAAAGAGAGAAATCATTTTCAAACATCACAAGAATGATTTTATACAAAATAAATAATGTTTTCTTAAATCTTTGTGCATAGGGTTAAAGGGATCCTAGAAGTTGCCCATCATGCTATTTACGAAAGCAACGTATAGATCTCGATTCCTATTTTGACGAAGGTTTAGAAAACTCTTGTTTTTGCCAAAACGACACCTAATGAAAAATCTCATAAGTTTTTTGACAATTAAAATCAAACCTTTCTCATAAAGCTTTCTCGTATAAGCCGAATGACATTCTAAAGCATTCTCAAAAGAAAGCACGACTTTTTATCAAAACCCAAATGGTTTCTTCATGCAAACTCACCACGACATTCACATATGCACACACACACACACACGCACATACACACACACATTCAAGAATTAAAGGATAGGAAAAGCATCAAGATTGCGGTAACCGTGTTTCACGGAAGTCGGGGGGTGCCTAACACCTTCCCCTCGCTTAAGCAAGCCCCCGAACTCTATGAATCTCGATTTGCAGACCAATTAATTCGGAGTCACATATGAGCCATCGATTTATAAAAAACGAAAATTCGGATAAGTTGGTACATCCATTTCAAATATACCAACTGGCGACTCTGGTTAATTGACTCATCATAAAAACGATCTTTCAAAACCCCGTCGACCTTAATGCCGACCTTTTTCAAAAATCATCTAATCAAAAAGGCTAAAATTGGAAAAGACGAAAAACCGGCGTCGACACCGAATAATAGGAACCTTCAACAATTGTTCGATAATTGTGAAGTAACTTGAACAAATAGGAAATAAAATATTCCTTAAAAACTTTTTTTATTATGCTGAGGGGCCATAAAGACCATGACCACAAAGGTTTACGGGTATTACTACCGCTACCGATTTCAATTATGAAAAAGGTAATCTACCCCTGCTGGGGGCCATAAAGAACATGAACATTGAGGTTTACGGGTATTACTACCCCTACCAATTTTAATTAAGAAAAGGGTAATCTACCTCCGTACGCCAGGTGATTAGCCTTTTGTACTCTGATGTTGTGCACAACATTTTTGCTAAACGACTATATGCGTTTGTTTGTCCACCATAGGGTCAGTCGGGATTTTTCCGACATCAAATACCCCAATAATAGGGTTGTTCACCTCAACTTACTACCAAATTCCGCACCAAAACAATTTGGTTTGGCATAAATTCTCAAATAATGCTTGAATTTCATAAATACATTACAACATTCGTCTAGTCGAATCAAATAGCTTAGACATCAATCAAATTATTTTAGCTAACTCAATTGGCATACTTTTTTCATACATTAAAGAAAGCAAAAATCATTTTATGATGTCATAATACTGCACTGTTGCAACAGTGTGTTAGGATTCCGTCATTTTGTGACTTTGTCATACTACATCATAACATAGTGGGTTGACGATCCTATGATCACATCCAACACTAGGTTAATCTGCATTGATGACTCCATCATCTGTCATTCTACACCAGGTTTCATGATGCATTGATGACATAAAATACATTTTGATATTTTCAAATCATCTTTGTCTAGCCGAAACTATTAACATAGGCATATGAATAATGGTACTTTTTTTTAAAAAAAATTGTAAACACCCAAATTTTGCGTTCCCTGTACTAACCATGACAGGAGGGCAAAATCGTCAATTGAACCGGCTTGCGGGAGCGAAGGAATGGGCACAAGTGCGAGCGCCCGACACCACCGCAATGTTTTGGCGACCAAGGCTGACGTGATAATAAAGCCATCCGAAGCAGGCATTCCCGAATGAGGTGGCACGTCTCCCGGAAATTCTCGAACTGCCGAATACGAGCCTGTCAGCGAAAACCGACATTACGGCACGAAAATCGAGGCGTGGCACAGAAAATGAGAAAGTCAAACCGTCCAGCCGCAGATTGATCTGCGGCCAAATAGTGCGCCTTTTGAAAACACGGATCCCGAAACACGGAACTCGAAATCGGGGTGAGTGGAAGGCAGGCGGCTGGCTCTGGCCAGCCTATTTCAACCCAGTCTCGTGCAGCATACAGGAGGTTCAGCAGTTTTGGAAGAAGAGGAATTTCTGCAGCATTAAAAACACGGAAATAGAGAGAAAATAGCTAGATTTTGCAACAAAATAGGGAGAAAGGAGAAGAAAAAAAGAGAGGATTTAATTCTTTTAATTTTTGTTGTATCAAATACACTCCTTATCCTATTCAAATACACAAGTTCGTATCCATTTGAGATCAATTGCAAGGTGAAGATTTCTATCTGTTCTAGCAATTCATATCATATTGATTGGGTAAATTAGATGTAACTTTCATGTATTTTGTTGAACAATCATGGATTAGGGATTATTAGTGAGGGTTCCATCGGAACAAAATTCTTCCTAATAATCCGAGGATATCCAATTGATGAAATTTCTAGTTTGTTTATGGTGATTCATTGGGTGTAATTTATTTAGATTGTCATTTTCGGATATCATGGTGTATTAGATAAATCCGGGTTGGTTAGTTATGTAGCATTCATTTCGTGGGTATGTCATAATCTCGTGTGAGCCTAGGAACGCGACCCCGTGGTTCAAATCCGTATGATGGACGTTTTGGTGTATGTAATAGATTCAAGGTGCTCGTTTTGTAACATGTAATCGTCGGGCCTTAAAACGACGCCAAGGCGAGAATCGGGTTTAAGGCCCCGTAGTAGTGAAATATGTGATTGTTGGCGTTCGGGGATATTTTGATGGCTTACATGCCCGTGAATAGCCCCGACGCGTGTTTATGCTTGATTAGATTTTGAGACGCCAAAATGATTTCAAAAGATTAAACGATAAAGATCTTTTCTAAAATCAATCAAAGTAGGATATTAGCATCACGGGGCTAAAAATTGGAAATGCTAATGAATGTCGATTCCTATTAAACGAGAAGGCCAACGAAAATCATTTTCAAACATCATCAAAAATGGCTTTTATGAATGAATGAAATATCTTATCAAACCTTTGTGCATAGGGTTAAAGATATCCTAGAAATTGCCCATCATTTTATGAAAACAATGTATAGATTTCGATTCCTATTTTGACAAAGGTTTAAAAGATTCTTCTTTTGCCAAAACAACGCCTAATAAAAATCTCATAGTTTTTGACAATTAAAATCAAACCTTTCTCATAAAGCTTTCTCGTGTATGCCGAAAAGACATTCCGAAGCGTTCTCCAATCAAAGCACGACTTTCCCTAAAAAATCCAAATGATTCTTTCATACAAGCTCACCACAACATTCACATAAGCACACACACACACACACACATGCACAAATACACATTTCATGAATTAAAGGATATGACAGCATCAAGATTGCGGTAACCATGTTTCACGGAAGTCGAGGGGTGCCTAACACCTTCCCCTCACTTAAGCAAGCCCCCGAACTATATGAATCTCGATTCACAGACCAATTGATTCAGAGTCACATATGAGCCAGCGATTTATAAAAAACGAAAATTCGGATGAGTTGGTACATCCATTTCAAATATACCAACTGGCGACTCTGGTTAATTGGCTCATCATAAAAACAATCTTTCAAAACCCCGTCGACATTAATGCCGACCTTTTCCAAAAATCATTTAATCAAGAAGCTAAAATTGGAAAAGACTAAAAAGGACACGCGAAGAGAAAAACCCGGCGTCGACAGCTGACGACTCTGCTGGGGACATTAGAGGGCTTAAGCCGCTTTCAAATCTTGATGCTTTCTTATCCTTTAAAATTCATGAATATGTGTGTGTGTGTGTGCGATATTGTGATCTTTTGAACGTTTTGTTGTGTGAATGTGTGTCCTGTCCAATAAGTGAATATTTGAATGGAATTGCTTTACCTTTTCATTTGCATACGGTGAGGACGATGAATGTGAATGTATGTTGAGAGAGTACCTCCTCCTGAGGCGAACCTGTCGGTTGCTTATTACTGGACTCGAAGGGGCTGCTCCCCGGAGATGGCTCAGGAAACGCACCGCCCAAATCCGCTCCAATCGAAAGGGCTCAGACGAGTAGATTGCGAAGATTTGGGAACCTTCATGCCGAAAAGCCCGTGAGAGTAACCCTAGGATAGGTCAGCCTCAGATTAACCCAACGCAGGAAAAGTCTCTTCATGCCCTTTTATGTTCGCACGTATAAAATGTCATGATCCCATTCATATATGCCTCCCTTTTGTCAAGAGAAATTACTAACCTCTATGTTTTGCAGGGAACAGCTGGGGAGCTTAATAAAGCCATGTTTAACATGTGTCATTGCATTAAAGGACTACTAACTTTCTGTTTTACAGGGAAAGATTAAAAAACCCTAAAACACAAAAGTTACAGCTTTAGCATGCATCCATTTTTTTACTCCCAAAGACTAAACTTCGAACCTTGGTTTCTGTAGGATTGCTCCTCAAACCCGTTCGCAGTCTAAAAGGGCCCAAAACTCCATATCTGAAATGGCTGATATTCCATCTACCAATTCCGGTGCCATATCTAGGGAGGAATTTGATGACTTTAAGAAGCAGATGTTAGAAATGGCCATAATGCTAAGAGAGCAGTTGATACCCAGGCAGGAACCACCTAAGGAGGATCCACCTAAGGGCGAGCCAGTCGTCCCAAAGGCCATTCCCGTACCAAACAAAACAGTGATTACTATCCCGGAAGAGGGAGATACAGATGACTTGCGGAAGAAAATGAGACAAATGGAGGAAACCATCCAATCTATGAAGGGCATAGGGTCCCTCGGCAGGGTTAACTATTCAGATTTATGTGTCTTCCCCGGAGCCAGATACCCGGAGAAATTTAAAATCCCTGAGTTTGAAAAATACAATGGGAAGGGGGACCCCTACACACACTTGAAAATATACATTGGAGAACTCGGGTCTTATGCCGAGGACGAAGGGTTGAGAATGCAGCTGTTCCAGGAAAGCTTAACGGGGGAGGCAAGAATCTGGTGTGCCCGCCTTGACAACGCCCGAATCCACAACTGGGAGGAATTGGCCCATACCTTCTTAACCCAATACAGCTTTCAGGCCCAGATGGCCCCTGACAGGTACCAAATGACAAAAGTTAAGAAGCAACCTAGGGAATCCTTCAGGGAATATGCGCAACGATGGAGGGGCATGGCCGCACAGGTGAACCCCCCGATGAGCGAATCGGAGATGGTGATGACTTTTGTAGACATTCAGGAGGCACCGTATTATGAACGAGTCATTTCGGGGATTGGAAGACCCTTTGCTGAGATGATTAAACATGGAGAGATGGTAGATATGGGGTTAAAATCGGGTAAAATTTGGGATTTTACTGCTTTAGAAACTACTGCCGAGCAAATACAGAATGGAAACTATGGCAGCACTTCCCAGAGGGTCCAAAAGAAGAAGGAAGAGGATGTCTCCCTCGTCCTACAGGGGTCATCCAGAAAAACAGAAAGCCATCTTCCGGTACAGGTGCAGAGGGTAGGACCATCCCGACAGCCAAACTTCACAGATCAAAGGGCAGAGGGGCGAAGAAGATATGATGCCTCGCAAAATTGAGTATTCACCCCGCTCGGGGAGCCGCTTGAACGGGTATTAGCGGTATTAGTAGCCCAAAAGAAGATAGTTGGTTTGGCACCTCCGAGTGACCCAAAGGGTAGAAGGTTACCCGAGCAAGCGATGTGCATACCACTCCAGTTCCCCTGGCCATGATACACAAGACTGTTGGACGTTGAAGCACCGAATCCAAAACCTGATTGACAGTGGAGAAATTGTGGTGGAACAGCCAGACTCCCCGAATGTTAAGGCGAATCCCCTGCCAAGACATGATGGAGGGGGAGTCAATGCGACGAAGGCGAGTGAAGCTGGGGGGCCGCCAAGGTTGAACTATGTGCAGAAAATCGAGGAAATGATCAACGTGATACATGATCATGGGAGTGCACGGGGAACGCCCATCAGGTTGATAGGGGTAAGTATGAATAGCACGGAGGGACCTGTCGAGTTGACGGCTCCGAGGCCCATCATCCTTGCAGCAAGGCCACAAATCCCTATCAGTAGTCTAAAGACTGTACCCTGGAATTATGGGGGCATGCCAGAGGAAGCGGCCAGCTATGCTTCAGTGACAACAAAGGGGAACCCCTTGTATCTTCCCGGGCGAGTCCTTGAAAGCCAAAAGAGAAAAAATAAAGAGATTTCTGAGGAAAGGGCCATAGAATTCTTGAAAAGGATGGATCACCCGGAAACAAGGGGGATCCAGATTTTAAATGAGGAGTCAACCCTAACATCAGTCATGGACTTGGTGTTGTCATCCAGTGAGCATTGCAAAACCCTGACGAAGGTTCTAGATGTAATATCCTTTACAGATGAGGACATCCCCAAAGAGGGAAGGGGGCACCGGAAACCGCTACATATTGCGGTAATCTCCTCGGGATATATAATGAATGGGGTGCTGATTGATGGGGGATCGGCATTGAATATCTGTCCCCTCAGTACCTTACAAAATATGAACATCAATCCCAAGCGCTTACGAGCCAGTCATGTGGTGGTACGAGCTTTCGATGGTTCCCGGAGGGATACAATTGGAGAGATTGAATTACCGGTGGAGATAGGACCCTGTACTTTTGATATCTCTTTCCAGGTCCTAGATATTACAGCCAGTTATAACATGTTATTGGGGAGGCCATGGATACACATGGCCGGGGCAGTTCCTTCCACGCTCCACCAACAAGTCAAGCTAATCATCGATGGGAATCTGGTAACAATCTCGGCCGAATGTGATGACCCTTCTCCTCCCAGGAGTGGCCTACCAGTGATCAATGTGGATGAGTCGGCGGCACCTGCCAGCTTTCAAGCACTGGAGATTAGCACTCCCCACTATAGATGCCTGGGAGCTCCAGCTGTGAAACCTAGGGTCTCTCCTGAACTTACCTTTGTGGCAAAGGAAATGATAAAAATGAATTTCCAGCCTGGACAGGGATTAGGAAGGAGCAGTCAGGGAATCACCGAGCCCATCCACCTACCACAGCAGATAGGCAAAGTAGGGTTGGGATACCATGAGGGCGTAGCACGGAGACACCGTCGGGGTGCGGCTCCAATTCGACTAGCTGGCAGTCCAGTGACCAAAGTCGATAATGAACAGGGGATCAGCGAGCCTGTGATTGGGGCAGGGAATGAAGAGTTAACCCCCGCACGTAATGAGTTGGCCCGGAAGGAAAGTTTCCTGCAAGAGGTCGCAAAGGAGTTTGAGACCAGGTGCTACATCCCCGGACAATCAACAAGCAGTAGGGAGGGGACGAGTATTATCGCACCACCGGGAGCCCAACCAGTTGTGCCTGTCATCGATTGGGCAGGGCTGATTGTTCCTGGAGAAGCTAGGAAGGAGGACTCAGGCGACGTATCCGTAATCATCGGGGAAGTGTCCGACGTGAAGCCCCCTTTCATCCAGCGCATTTCATCTGACCTGACTGTCGACAACTGGACCATGAAACTAGTAATATCCAAACAAGGGTAAAAACCAACGTCAGGGTGAGGACGGGGGAATGAAGAAGTTTTATTTTTGTTGTTGTTTTATTTATGCATAATTATGTCGTTTCTTCGTGTTATTTTGAAAATGCGATCGTCGTGAAAAATGATTTATATATGACAAGTATTTTGTTTCATGTCAGGTGTACCAATTTGAGTAATCCTTGCCTAACAAACGGTCTTTCAAATTTGAATGATGATTATGATTTTGACATTGAGCTGGATTTCGATTTAATGGGCATTGAACAAGACGAGACAGATTACGAAGACGCGCCTGACGAGATCAAAGGATGGGTCGAGGACAAACCCAAACCCAACTTGGACCAAACCGTCACCATTGATATTGGAACCCCTAACAAGCCAAAAGAACTCAAGATAGGGACGGACCTTACCCCCAACCAAAAAGCTGAAATGACTGAGTTGCTAAAACAATATGAGGATGTCTTTGCCTGGTCTCATGAGGATATGATCAGATTGTCCACCGACATCGTGGTACACTGATTGCCCATCAAGGAGGGTTTCAGGCCTGTCAAGCAAAAATTAAGAAAGTTGAAACCGGAGTGGAGCTTAAAAGTAAAGGAAGAGATCATCAAGCAGTTCAGGGCGGGAATCATTATGGTGTCCACTTACCCGGAGTGGCTGTCCAATGTAGTTCCAGTGGCTAAGCCTGGAGGAAAGGTGAGGGTATGTGTAGACTACAGAGATCTAAACAAGGCCAGTCTCAAGGATAACTTCTCGGTGCCTTTCATACACATCCTGGTAGATAACACGGCCCAATACGAAATGTACTCTTTTATGGATTGCTTCGCGGGATATCATCAGATAATGGTGGCGGAGGAAGATCGGGAGAAGACCGCATTCATCACCCCCTGGGGCACTTTCTGCTATAGGCGATTGGCTTTTGGCCTCACAAACGCAGGGGCTACTTATCAGAGAACCATGATGGCCCTGTTCCACGATATGATGCATAAGGAGATAGAGGTCTATGTGGATGACATTATTGTGAAATTGAGGGTAGAGTCTGATCATGTAACCCATCTCAAAAAGCTATTCGATCGGCTCAGAAAATATAATTTGAAACTCAATCTAGCCAAGTGTGCTTTCGGAGTGCAGTCGGGTAAGCTCTTGGGATTCCTGGTTAGTGATCGGGGCATTGAGTTGGATCCGGCAAAGATTAAGGCCATTGTGGATATGCCGGCGCCTCACACAGAGAAGGAGATAAGAGGATTCCTCGGAAGGATAAACTTCATCAGCCGTTTTATATCCCACTTGACAACTACATGTGAGCCCATTTTCAAACTGTTAAGAAAGGGGGCTTCCCAGGAATGGAGTGAGCAATGTCAGAAGGCTTTCCAGACCATTAAAAAATAGCTGACGGAGGCCCCAGTGCTGGTACCCCCGAAGGATGGGATCCCTCTATTTATGTATATATCGGTAAATGCCATCGCGATGGGATGTATGCTGGGACAGAAAAATGAGGTGGGTAAAGAGCAGGCCATCTATTACCTCAGCAAAAGATTTAGCCAATGTGAGCAGAATTACACTCCCATCGAAAAGACCTGTTGTGCTCTAGCCTGGGCTACAAGGAGATTACAGCACTACCTCCATGGGCATACGACATACCTGATATCAAGAATGGATCCCCTGAAATATATTTTTGAAAGGCCCATGCTGAATTGTCGATTGTCAAGATGGCAGTTAATCTTACAACAGTTCGACATGGTGTACGTGACTCAGAAGGCCATGAAAGGACAGGGAATTGCCGATCAGTTGGCGGAAACCCCGTCAGGAGGGATGGAGCCCTTGGAAACTCCTCTCCCGGGCGAAGATATATTTTGGGTATCACGCAAGAAATGTGATGGCGAGGGACAGTTCTGGAAGCTGTATTTTGATGGTGCCATGAATGCCGAGGGGGCAGGAGCCGGAGCGGTCCTGGTCTCTATCACGGGAGAACAATACCCCGTGGCCACTAAACTGCGTTTCAGCAATTCGAACAACACCGCTGAATACGAGGGATGTATCTTGGGACTCCGCTTGGCCCGCGACATGGGAGTGAAGAGACTAGCGGTGTTTGGGGATTCAGAACTGGTAATCAGACAAGCGATCGGGGTGTACAACACTAAAGAGCTACGGTTACTTCCATACCATCGTTGTGTTACCCAGCTAATGCAAGAGTTCGAAGATATCGCTTTCCGCCATATTCCCCGGGGACGGAATGATTTTGCTGATGCATTGGCAACTCTGGCTTCCTTAATCCACGTAATCAAGAATAGGGACAGTCCACATATTGAGATCGCCGTACAGAATGCCCCGGCATATGAGGAACAAGTGGCAGTGTTATCAGACGAGGTGGTGTTGCCAAAGCAGCCCTGGTATCACGACATAAGGGAATATCTGAGAGATAGGTCCATTCCCGACCAGGTAGGTCGAACTGAGAGGATGAGAATCCAAAGGATGGCGATGAAATTTTACCTGAGTGGGGATTCACTCTACAGAAGGGATGCTGGGTTGGGACTGTTGCAGTGCGTAGATGAAACACAGGCCCGAAAGATTATGAATGAAATACATGGTGGAGTGTGTGGGCCACATATGAGTGGACCGATGCTGGCCAAAAAGATCTTGAGAACCGGGCATTATTGGTTGACGCTGAAAGCCGATTGCGATGATCATGTCAAACGGTGTTATCAATGCCAGGCGCACGGTAATGTGATCCATATGCCTCCCAATGAACTGCACTGTATGACCTCCCCGTGGCCATTTTCAATGTGGGGAATGGATGTAATCGGACCGATAGAGCCCAAAGCAAGCAACGGACACCGATTCATTTTCGTCATGATCGATTACTTCACCAAATGGGTAGAAGCAGCTTCTTTCCCCAAAGTAACTCAGGAGGTCATCGTCGGGTTCATCAGGAATAATGTCATTTGTCGATACGGGCAGCCTGAGGTTCTGGTCTCTGACAATGCCAGGAATTTAAACAACGCCCTCATGAAGGGACTGTGTGACCAGTTCAAAATCAAGCACCTCAATTCCATCATTTATCGTCCTAAGATGAATGGGGCAGTGGTGGCTGCAAATAAGAACATCAAGAAGATCATGGCAAAAATGTCTGCTAATCATCGGGGATGGCTGGATCTGTTACCCCTCACCCTGCTGGGATACCGAACATCAACGCGTACTTCTACAGGGGCGACCCCTTACACTTTGGTGTATGGAATGGAGGTCGTTCTGCCAGTTGAGGTTGAAATGGCGTCCCTCAGAATAGTGATCGATGCTCAGATAAGTGAGGAGGATTGGATGCAAAGTCGATACGACCAATTGGCCCTAATCGATGAAAGAAGGGTGGCTGCTGTCTGGCACGGTCAGTTGTATCAACAAAGGATCTCTCGATCATACGACAAAAGGATAAGACCTCGAAAGTTCAAGGAAAATGATTTGGTGCTAAAAAGAGTCATGCCTTGTCAAGACGAAGCCAAGGGGAAGTTCGCCCCGAACTGGGAAGGGCCATTTGTGATTAAGAAGGTGCTATCCGGAGGAGCCCTCATATTGCAAGAAATGGATGGTGAGGTATTTCCACAACCCCTCAATTCTGACTCAGTGAAGCGGTTCTACGCTTGAATCATCAATGCTTCCTTTTCTTTGAAGGAGCGAACTACGTAGGACCTGATCTCCCAACTTGTGGGGGTACGTAGGCAGCCATCATGGCGCGGTCCGATCCCTTAAAAAATAATCATTTCCCTAACCAAAACCAATTTTCAATAGCCAGATAAAACCTTCCTACACCTTCAAAACCTTCCCAAAACCAGCTGCCTAACCAGCTTCATCCCAAGGGACATGACCCTGATCCAACCAAACAGTTATCCAAAATCTGAGACTCAATCCGATAAAATCAAAAGGTGTGCGGCAATATCTGTCAAATCTCCATCAAGACTTGAGAAGAGAAAGAAGGCGAAATGTCAAAATCATGGGCAACTGGATAAAATGGGGATCCAATGAAAGGCAATGATACGATAAAAGGGGAAAATGACTGAAATTAAATGCATGTCTATATATATAAGTCATTTTATTACAAGATTGTTCTTTCAATAACTGATGAAACTAACATAGTCTATGCAGGAAATAAAATAATCTACAAATCTGAAACAAGCTGAAGCAGGATGGTCAAGGTGGTGGATAGATCTGGAGCATCAGCATCTCCTGCAATCTGCTGCCCCATCATATCAATACGATCCAGTAAAGCAGTGGCTCGGCTGACAGTCCCAAAATGAGCATCTACAACTGTCCTGGTCTGAAATACAATGGCCTCTCTGTCAGTAATGGCAGCGTCTCTAGCCCGAATGGCATGATCTCTCTCGACAAGAGCGGCATCCCTCTCGGCCTCAGCAGTAATCAGGGCCAGGTGGAGTCGGGTATCCTCAGTAGCCCAACTTGGGGCAGAATCAGCTGAGACGGGGTGGTCTGTGGTATCCTCTGGGAAAATCACTCCAGAGTCATCAAAGGCCCTAGTCTGACTCAAACCAGCCGGATCCAAATCTCCGCGCAACCACTGCACGTAAGCAAATGTCTGGATGTGACGGCTCTCACTGTATTCGGCAAAGATCCTGCGAGACCAAAGATCGTATACCCGCAGTAGATCCCTCTCAGAACGGGATGATATAAGGAATCGATAGGCGGCTGCACCCGCGAAAGGGTGTAAATCCTGTATCTGATCAAACTGCCCCATAACCGCCAGGGGATGATAAGTCGTCACGCCCCTCAAGCCAGCAATAGGGATGAAATCCAGGGTGGGCACGTGAGTCAAGAAGCTCATAAAGGAGCAATAGCCCGAGTAGACCAATAGATGAAAAGGATCCTCAATGACAGACAAAAATGATGTCCAGGAGGCCACATCAGTACAGCTCATGGGACGAAACGAAAACTGCGCGGTTATGTCATGGCTGAAGCAAAACCCTTGGCGACGGAAATAGCCGATGGGACTAAGATGACTCATGAACCACATATACAATAAGGTCGAACTCCCTCTGAATACCCTGCCTCGGAAGGATTGACAGTATGAAGCTGACATATAGGTATCCGCCAATATCATGGGAAGAATGGTGTAATCCTCCTGAAGGGCTCGAACAGCCGCGACAACTCGCATGTCCAACTGATCAGGTCCTGCGGGCAAGTACAAAACTGAGACGACACAGGCCATCAGAACGTCTACTTGGAAAGCGCCCCAGTGCTCCTCAGATACAGAAAAATCGCCGAAGAAAGGACGAAAATTGTCAGGTGAACCAAATCGGTCAATCAAGAACTGAAGGGGAACCATATGGTCTGATGTGATCACCGATAACAAGACAGCCCTCCGCAAACCGGTAAAGGTCAAGAACTGACGGCGCATGGAACCAGCCGTGACCCTGGCACAAGGTCTATCCAAAGGCAAGCCGGTGAAGCGAGCATACTCCTCGAGGGTGGGGGTCAGCTCTACCATCCCTAACCTGAACACCAGACGGGCAGGCGCCCAATAGCTCAGAATACCCTCCACAAAGCCCACTGGCACCTGAAAGGTTAATAAGGACCAAGAATGGCCCAGAAGACCGTCTGCGATGACCCTGTCCGTCGGCAATAAACTGTCCAACCAGCGGAGGAGACTACCAACCAACCCTGTGGAAGGAATGAAATCCAAACGTACCACGGCATCTGAAGACGACATCTGTGGAAAAATAGTATCAAAAAAACTGTACAGGGGTCGTTTTCTATCCATAAATAAGAAAAGCCTACATCATACAGTTAATAATAAAACAAATGAAGATCATAGAGATAAAAGAGAAATACTGTGCATGACATAAATAATTAAGTTCAATACATAGTGCGTAAAATGAAAAATAAGTCCAAGCAGGTACAGGTACAAAAGCCCTATCCTATCCTGAGCTAAATAAAGTCAATCTCATCGATAAAGGCGGGATCCTCAAACTGATCCCCTGGGGTCGTCGAGGTCGGAGGACCGAAGTTCATATCCGGAATGTAGGGCTGCGCTGTGGCATCAGACGAGCTCGGGCCCGCATCATAACCCGTACCGTCAGGATCATACGCATAAGCATCCTCCGGAGTCCGGCCCAGCACACGAAGATATAGAGACAACTGGTCCACCTGGCGGGTCAAAGTGGCGATCTGCTCGGCATGAGTGGGAGTCCGAACGCAGGCTGCCCAATCAGTCATCATCACCGAGCCGGGGACCATATCCCCGAGGAAGAATATGGCCCGAGTCTGAGGACCAATGGTGCGGGGCACCCACCAAGTACGGAAGGCATCACTGGTACTGGGACCCGTCGAAAGCATCCGGTCGTCCTCCCCTGCAAGCATTATCTCTGAAGGCTGAGAATCCAGCGGCCAGGAAGTAGCGAAAAGAAGGGAGTGCGGGATGCGGATCTCTCCTGTAACGCATCTGAAGGTGCGCTCCCGCAGGTACATAACCCATCCTCCAACACACTGCAAAGTGAGGCGACGGGTGGAAAGTGCAAACTCCGGGCCGGTAGGATGCCCATCTATAAACCCCACATCCAGATGCTCAGAAAGATAAGGCCTCCAGACGACCCCTGCAGCCGTGATCAGCTCCAGCTGGATGCGGCAGTGTGCAAAGCTGCCAGATACCGGGACCTCCTCCAGGGTGCTATGATGCCATCGCCGACCTCGGGGATAGGTGTCCAAGCCAAGAGTGGTGACAGGCCTCAGACATGGGAGACGCTCGTAGGCCCAGAACTGCGAACAGAAACAGTGAAAAGCATGAGTAACCTATAAATGCGGAAAAAGGGAATAAATGAAGGAAAGTCCAATAAGAAGATGGAAAGAGAAACCTCACCAGCAGGAAGTGATAAAATACGAGCCAAGCATCTGTCTGGCCCTCCGAGCGTAGACGCATACCGTGGAGGAAATAGGCAAAGGTGAATGACCCCCAGTCATAGTCACTGATGCGGTCCACGTCTCTGACCGCTCCCACGACGCTGAAATGAATGGTGGAGTAGTTGTTCCCTAGGAAACAACCCCTCATGATGGTCAGGAACAGGCGTCGGAGCAGAATGTCCCGAGTACCCTGATCCGCTGGAATGGGCAGCGCATAGAGACCCCCAACAGCGTCAACAGCCAAGGCACCGGACCGAATACTACGGGCCTTAAAGACCCGGTCCTCAGCAGCGAAGCCCAATAAAGCCCGGACCTCCGCAGGAGTGATGTCGAGATCCAGAGGAATGCGGGACCCGGTAAACTCTATGCCCGTAATATACCTCCAGTCCCAGGGGGTCAACACAACCTCGCAGTCCAGAAGGTGAAGGGACTGGGTCTGGTGAAACCATCTCTTGGATAAAGCCCGCATATAACCCCAGGGGCACTGATGGGGGATGATAGTGAAAAAGTGACGGAAGCCCCAAGAATCCACCACCGCCCGGTAGTCGCTGTGCAAGGCCGTGTAAAGGGAGTAGATGTTGAACCAGTTGCCCCTCGGCTGAGTAAACTCGGGTACCTAGGGCAATCACCAATGGGTCAGTCCGGATAAAAGGAGAATTGAGAAATTGAGAATAAAATCAGAATAGAACTGAATATACCTCGTTAGCCACGAGAGATGCTGAGGGGTGACGACTGAGATCCCGACCCAAAAGATCGGGTATCTGCACAGGGGCGCCAGAAGAAGCCTGATGAGTAGATGGAGCCGGTGTGCTGGAGGATGGCCCCTCTGCCGCGACCTCCGGAGGGACAGCCTCCTCAACGTCCGGATGATCAGGACGGATGACAGCCTCCGCCAAGCGACGAGCCTGACGGGTCCGAGGAAGAATAGGGGCAGGTGCAGCCCTACGACGGCGAACACCCGAGGTCCGTGATGCAGAAGAGCTACTAGGAGCATCGGGATCCATAGCTGGAACAGAACAATCGAGAGGAAGGTAAGTTCCCTTTTGAATTATGTCGCGAATATTTTAAATTCCTACCCTCATCATATAATTAATGCAGCATGATGCATGTTTACTAAAAAAAAAAATTAAAAAAAAAAAAAAATTCGGCAGAGTTCCGTTTGTAAAATGGACATCCCAGGCGTAAGCCAAACATGTTTTCAATCAATCCAAGCTTCAAACAGATCAAAATTGCATTCATATGTGTAATTACAGAATGTAATGCATGATTTTCTTGCAGAAAAGGAATAACAGTATGTGGGACCGCATCATGAGCATAAAATAGGACTCACACAGTTGATACATAGCATGTATATATGATCATACATAATATAGCATTGTAAAGCATACATTTTCTATCTATAGCATGTAAATAGCCAAATGTATAGCAAAACATTGACGAAATTGAAAAGTGAACGGTCAAAGTGTTACCTGTGGCGCGTAGATCAATCCTACCGGAGCAGTTTTTGCAGAAAGGTTGGAAAAATTGGCAAAAGGGCGTGAGAAGGTCTGAAAAATCGCGTGGGGTACGAATGAAAGTGACAGATCTGGGAGGCGGCTGGCAGCGTATATGCCCGATCCTAGCCGCAGATCAATCTGCGGCTGGCCGCAGATCAATTTGCGGCTGGCTGCAGATCCATCTGCGGCTGGCCCCAGTGGGTCCCCCTTGGCCCAATGCAAGTTTAACCGATCCTAAGGCCCATTTGACTTATAATAAGATAATAAAATACGAGATTTTTGATAAATTGGATGTTGAACAAGACTTCTCAAGACGACCGAGTGACCGGGGACGAGACCCGGCACTCACCAGACAATCGACCGGCGACGATAACCGGCGATTACGAGATGGATGTCCGGCGACGAAAACCGGCTCCGACAAGATAACCAACCAGCGACGATAACCGGAGGTTACGAGATGGGTGACCGGCGACGATACCCGGCCCCGACAAGATAATCGACCGGCGACGATAACCGGCGATTACGAGATGGATGTCCGGCGACAAAAACTGGCTCCGACAAGATAACCAACCGGCGACGATAACCGGGGGTTACGAGATGGGTGACCGGCGACGATACCCGGCCCCGACAAGACAATCGTCCGGCGACGATAACCGGCGATTATGAGATGGATGTCCGGCGACGAAAACCGGCTCCGACAAGATAACCAACCGGCGACGATAACCGGGGGTTACGAGATGGGTGACCGACGACGATACCCGGCCCCGACAAGACAATCGACCAGCGACGATAACCGGCGATTACGAGATGGATGTCCGGCGACGAAAACCGGCTCCGACAAGATAACCAACCAGCGACGATAACTGGGGGTTACGAGATGGGTGACCGGCGACGATACCCGGCCCTGACAAGACAATCGACCGGCGACGATAACCGGTGATTACGAGATGGATGTCCGCCGACGAAAACCGGCTCCGACAAGATAACCAACCGGCGACGATAACCGGGGGTTACGAGATGGGTGACCGGCGACGATACCCGGCCCCGACTAGACAATCGTCCGGCGACGATAACCGACGATTACGAGATGGATGTTCGGCGACGAATAACCGACCTCCGACGAGATAACCAAACCGGTGACGATAACCTTGGGTTACGAGATGGGTGACCGGTGACGATACCCGGCCCCGACAAGACAATCGACCAGCGACGATAACCGGCGATTACGAGATGGATGTCCGGCGACGAAAACCGGATCCGACAAGATAATCCAAACCGGCGACGATAACCGGGGGGTTACGAGATGGGTGACCGGCGACGATACCCGGCCCCGACAAGACAATCGACCGGCGACGATAACCGACGATTACGAGATGGATGTCCGGCGACGAAAACCGGCTTCGACAAGATAACCAACCGGCGACGATAACCGGGGGTTACGAGATGGGTGACCGGCGACGATACCCGGCCCCGACTAGACAATCGTCCGGCGACGATAACCGGCGATTACGAGATGGATGTCCGGCGACGAAAACCGGCTCCGACGAGATAACCAACCGGTGACGATAACCGGGGGTTACGAGATGGGTGACCGGCGACGATACCCGGCCCCGACTAGACAATCGTCCGGCGACGATAACCGGCGATTACGAGATGGATGTCCGGCGACGAAAATCGGCTCCGACGAGATAACTAACCGGTGACGATAACCGGGGGTTACGAGATGGGTGACCGGCGACGATACCCGGCCCCGACGAGACGACCGACCGGCGACGATAACCGGCGATCACGAGATGGGTGACCGGCGACGATACCCGGCCCCGACGAGACGATCATCATCCTCGGCACCCTTTTCTGAATGATTTGCATCAATTGCATCTTGCGTTGCATCATAAATCATATGTGTTACATCATATGTGTTACATCACGTATTCATTGTCATCCTTGTGCATTGTCATTCATGCATCGAGTGTCTATTCTTTATCCTGTTCATTTCATTAAACATTGTATGAACATGATAAAGAGGGGCAGCTGTAGACACCCAAATTTTGCGTTCCCTGTACTAACCATGATAGGAGGGCAAAATCGTCAATTGAATCGGCTTGCGGGAGCGAAGGAATGGGCACAAGTGCGAGCGCCCGACACCACCGCAATGTTTTGGCGACCAAGGCTGACGTGATAATAAAGCCATCCGAAGCAGGCATTCCCGAATGAGGTGGCACGTCTCCCGGAAATTCCCGGACTGCCGAATACGAGCCTGTCAGCGAAAACCGACATTACGGCACGAAAATCGAGGCGTGGCACAGAAAACGAGAAAGTCAAACCGTCCAGTCGCGGATTGATCTGCGGCCAAATAGTGCGCCTTTTGAAAACACGGATCCCGAAACACGGATCCAGCCAGCCGCAAATTGATCTGCGGCCAGCCGCAGATCAATCTGCGGCTCGCTCTGACCAGCCTAGTCTCGTGCAGCATACAGGGAGGTTCAGCAGTTTTGGAAGAAGAGGAATTTCTGCAGTAGCAAAAACACGGAAATAGAGAGAAAATAGCTAGATTTTGCAACAAAATAGGGAGAAAGGAGAAGAAAAAAAGAGAGGATTTAATTCTTTTGATTTTTGTTGTATCAAATACACTCCTTATTCTATTCAAATACACAAGTTCATATCCATTTGAGATCAATTGCAAGGTGAAGATTTCTATCTGTTCTAGCAATTCATATCATATTGATTGGGTAAATTAGATGTAACTTTCATGTATTTTGATGAACAATCATGGATTAGGGATTATTAGTGAGGGTTCCATCGGAACAAAATTCTTCCTAATAATCCTAGGATATCCAATTGATGAAATTTCTAGTTTGTTTATGGTGATTCATTGGGTGTAATTTATTTAGATTGTCATTTTCGGATATCATGGTGTATTAGATAAATCCGGGTTGGTTAGTTATGTAGCATTCATTTCGTGGGTATGTCATAATCTCGTGTGAGCCTAGGAACGCGACCCCGTGGTTCAAATCCGATGATGGACGTTTTGGTGTATGTAATAGATTCAAGGTGCTCGTTTTGTAACATGTAATCGTCGGGCCTTAAAACGACGCCAAGGCGAGAATCGGGTTTAAGGCCCCGTAGTAGTGAAATATGTGATTGTTGGCGTTCGGGGATATTTTGATGGCTTACATGCCCGTGAATAGCCCCGACGCGTGTTTATGCTTGATTAGATTTTGAGACGCCAAAATGATTTCAAAAGATTAAACGATAAAGATCTTTTCTAAAATCAATCAAAGTAGGATATTAGCATCACGAGGCTAAAAATTGGAAATGCTAATGAATGTCGATTCCTATTAAACGAGAAGGCCAAAGAAAATCATTTTCAAACATCATCAAAAATGGCTTCTATGAATGAATGAAATATCTTATCAAACCTTTGTGCATAGGGTTAAAGATATCTTAGAAATTGCCCATCATTTTATGAAAGCAATGTATAGATTTCGATTCCTATTTTGACAAAGGTTTAAAAGATTCTTCTTTTGCCAAAACAACGCCTAATAAAAATCTCATAGTTTTTGACAATTAAAATCAAACCTTTCTCATAAAGCTTTCTCGTGTATGCCGAAAAGACATTCCGAAGCGTTCTCCAATCAAAGCACGACTTTCCCTAAAAAATCCAAATGATTCTTTCATACAAGCTCACCACAACATTCACATAAGCACACACACACATACACACACACCTGCACAAATACACATTTCATGAATTAAAGGATAGGACAGCATCAAGATTGCGGTAACCGTGTTTCACGGAAGTCGAGGGGTGCCTAACACCTTCCCCTCACTTAAGCAAGCCCCCGAACTATATGAATCTCGATTCACAGACCAATTGATTCGGAGTCACATATGAGCCAGCGATTTATAAAAAACGAAAATTCGGATGAGTTGGTACATCCATTTCAAATATACCAACTGGCGACTCTGGTTAATTGGCTCATCATAAAAACAATCTTTCAAAACCCCGTCGACATTAATGCCGACCTTTTCCAAAAATCATTTAATCAAGAAGCTAAAATTGGAAAAGACTAAAAAGGACACGCGAAGAGAAAAACCCGGCATCGACAAAAATCATTGGCCCAATAATCTGGCCCCATACATTTTTCAAAGATACAAAAGTGCAAATATCAGCACAAAGTCAATAAATTTCGAAATCTAGCATAGCTAGAAGATTTGGAATACCTACGCTTCCACCGTTAACTCTACTTTGTCTCATGATCATCTATTGCCTAATAATTCTATCTATTTCTATCATCCTTAAAGTTACCTACACTGAAAATCCTCAAATCTCAATACACAATTTTTCTATACCCAGTACAGTTCATCAACTTACCACACATTATGAGTTCAGGAACTTGCCACAATAATATGAGTTTAGGAACTTGTCCTAGCAATACGTAGTCCAAGAACAAATCAAGGATTGTCTATACGCTGAGGGGCTCAAAATATACCATATGATTATGAGTCACAAACTTACCATAAGTATGAGTTTCAAGAACTCGCACCTAATCTTATTATTCTCTAACCATCAAATATAGATATGAGAAAAGAATCTCCTTCTTGTCATACGTATAACGATAGATACTAGGTTCCAACGATTATCAATATAGGAAGCTAAGTGATTGTCGAACCCATCACAATCCCCTGCCCATACAAGGAATCGATCAACTCGGCCACTAATCAATATAGGAAGCTAAGCGGTTGTTGCACCAAGCACAAATTCCCCACCCATACAAGGAGTTGTTCAACTCAACCACTATACCGATATAGGAAGCTAAGTGGTTCTTAAACCAAGCACGAATTCCCCGCCCATATAAGGAATTGTACAACTCAGCCACTAACATGAGTCCTCAATTGAAATCACCCTCAATCCTAGCATACTCGTTGCTCAACAAGAATTTAATTCGTGTTTCATCATCCATAACTCTTTCCGAGTTTTACTCGTACTATCTCATAGTACCATCTATCTATAGCATTGAGCTAAAATTTTCAATCATTCTATTGATCCTCTATCATTCTATGACTTAATCTAATCACATCGTGATTTTACTCTACAATCGTTTTACATTACGATCTTCCTTATCCTACTATCGTTTCATCCTACGACCTTCTATACTCTTCTCTTTAATCATAATATATGATTTTATTGCATCTTTGCCTTATAGACCTCGTCTATATATCAACACTTGTCATCTTTATCACTGGAGTTAGGTAACTCCTAATTCTCATCTTTTATAACGCATTAAGATTCTTCTTTAAATCGTCTCATATATATCTAAACTCTTACTATGAATTTTCTAAATTCATTTACTATCAATTAAACTCTATTTGAGTTTTATCTCTTCATTATCATCTTTCTTCACTACAGTTATAGCCTAAGGTACTCTTACCTAAGGTTTATAACCTATCAGCTCTGATACCAACTGTAATGACCCCGAAACTCGGGTCTTACCTTGAACTCGGGTCCGGTGCGTCATGGTACAACCCATGCAACATAGGCTTATTACAAATATGTAATTACAATAATATTACAACATATTCTCATCTAATCCCAGGCACGAAGACCTTAAATAATACACTTATGATCAAGATTGAATAAATACCATGATCCTTTACGATATCCCCTGCTCGTGAACGTAAGGTTCAGATTCTGACTTTATTCAATCCTTGAATATACACAAAGTTATTCAACAACTATACATTCGTTATAAAAATGTCCTTTATACATCATCGTCATACTTCTAGTTTACTATAACAAGTAACTAACAATATCACGTCTTAACTACCATAATGGATAACCTTCATTTTTAACTCAAGGTTTACATAATCAAATTCACGTACATCATATACCGTCATCATAGCTAAATAATTACAATAAAAAAACATTTAGCAACCTTCTCGTATCCCTGCGCCTCTAATCCTTATCATCACGATATCAAGATAATTGCATTGCATCGTAAATCTGCAAAAGTTTTATTTTGCAAGAATGAGCATGACGGCTCAGCAAGAACTAACAGTTTTCACATTTCATGCTTCACATAACATATAAGTTTGTATTTTATCCATGCATCATGATTCTCATACTATGCATCTTACTCATGCATTATAAATCTTATGTAATTCATCAATATATATGCATCATGCATCTCATAGCATACCTCATGCAACTCACATTGTATGTTTACAATAATTCAAGTTCCACATAGAACAATATAGTCACATAATTGCACATTGTGCACACTTTAATCATGCTCGCATATAATCCACATAATAGTGAAAGATTTAGTAATCAAGTCATGTACATCAATACATTTAAATAAGTCAACAAGTTACTAAAAGAACTTGCCTTTAATCGTTCCTTGCCAAATTATGTTGGCTCGTCCTTCAAATATCCTACACAATTTATTTAACAATAAAATACCAATTAGCCACTAAAAAGGCTTCATATAATGGTTTATAATATAACAACTCTTATCTCATATTATTCGCGCATTATAAATTAACAAACGCGATTAACTCTAAAATGTTACTCGGCATCGCGTCATTTGAAAACGTTACGACCCTTATCATCATCAATACTTATTGGTTACATTAACCCCATCCCATATCTTATAATGTTCGTTTCATTTGAATCGAAACATTATTTAAGTTCATTAACACTTTACACGGCGTTTCGACGTTTATACGTCACACGCCTAATTCGCCTCTTTTCGACACGTTTAGCATGCTCATACATTACGTTCTAACACTTTATCATGTTTCATTATTATTAGAAACAAAATATTAAACAAGGTGATACACACTTGTTACGGCGTTACGACGTTTGCATGTCCGTACGCCACACTTACCTATTCGAACGTCCAAGTGACACGTGTTTGCGTACGCTTAGCACGCCCACTCGAATTGTCTAATACTCAATGGTTAATATTAAGTATCATTATAAATCATAATAAATCATGTTTTAGAACTTAGAACATCATTTAACATTGTCGGGAGCATTATGCGTGCTTACGCTCATGCCCGACACTCTTCGATTGCCCCTAAAAACACATCAGTCACACAAATGGTCAATTTGGGAATTGATCCCAACCTCAAATTGAAAAACTCAAAAATCGAAAGTTGTAGGTCTACTCGATCTCTTTCCGAATTATCTTGAATCACCTCAATCCGAGTTTGTATGAGAAAGTTATGCCCATTTTACTAAAGGACGTCGGAGCAGTTTTGCACAATTTCCTTACCAGCGCCTTAGGTGCTCAAAATGGCCTTGGAGCAGTGCCCTAGGCGCTCTCTCATAGTAGCTGGGCTCGTGGCCAGTGAATAGCCAGCGCTTTAGGTGCTCGGCCTGAGTCTCCAACCCGTTTTGCTTCCCGGAATGCTCTGTTTTTGCTGTTCTTGACCTATCTTGCTTCCAACCACCATAACTCCCTCAATACACCCTCAAATTGGTCCGTTCTGGACTCTATGGACTCCTAAGACATAGGGCTACAACATATCAAAAATTCAGAGCTATCCATTAATATTAACATGGCCAAATCTTAGGCCAAAGTATCAACTCATGTTATATTTTTGTGTTCTTGGTGTTCTTGGTGTTCTTCACAAAAATGATCACCAAAACTTTGTTTTAATCCCTTTTTACTCCATTCCAACTGGGTTAAACTCATAACCCATGAAAGTATAATATCATAACAACAAACGAATTAAACAAATAAAAATCATAGCTACAAGGTCCTCTAAATCGTCCAAATGTCCAAAGTTCATTGTTCTTCATGTTCTTCATCCTCCTTAAGCATAGGTACGGATTTATTGCATTTTTGTTTCACTTTGATGTTATTAATGGCTTATATAACCTCTTAACAACATTTACAAACATCCAACACAAACAAAAACAACAAGAATCGACATAAATCTGACCCACAAGCTTAGGAGCTCAAAATTAAGAAAACTTGAAAAACTTAACAAGAAATCGAATGGAATGGATTTTGGTTGGTGTTTTACCTATGTAAATTCTTCCTAAAGGTTAAGAAGATTGCTAGGCTTGCTTGGCTTGAGTTCTTCTTGCTTGGATTCTCTCCTTCTTCCACCCGTGTCCTCTTCTTCTTCCTGCTTTCATTTTCCGGCAACTTTTTCGGCGACTTTCTCCTTCTTTCTTCTTCCTCTTTGCTACAGATTTTCCCTCTCTCTCTCTCTATCTGCTGATGGGATGGGAGAAGTGTGGAATGGAAGAGAGAATGAATGATTTGGGAGAAGTGGAGGAGTAAATTTGGGAGAAAATGGGTTTGTGGCTCAAGGAAGCTAAAAATTCAAAGCTTGCCAGCAAGCTCCCTTCTTGCTCTCATTTAATTGGTCTGAAATTGGGGGTTGGTTCCCTCTTAGAGTAACAAGCCAAAATAAATACCCAAATACACAAAAATATATCCGAAAACTCCCACTTTTGTACCAAAACTGGAAAATAATCCTACCCAAAATTAAAATGGGTACTCCCATAAAATATTGGGATGCATAAAAATAATTATTATGGAATTTGTCCAATTATTCGGAACACCCACATAATACATTTCGTATACGGATAAAATCACGTATCAGCTCAAATAAAATTTCCGACGCTTGAAAAAATTATTCGTACGCCTACACGTATTTATAAAATTTATTAAAATCGAAAAAGACATAAAAATATTATAGCGTGAATAGTGCCTCAGGAAACGTGCCTCACAAATAGTAATTTTACGATTCTTCGCGAAATCAATTACTCACTCCTACGGTTCAATAACGCATAAAAATTCATACATTGACATCACCCACGTTATAAAATAACCTTTAAACATGTCGCATAAAAAAAATATTTAATCCATTTAATAATATTAATAAACCCAAATTACAAGGGTATTCACGGTTCGCGATCGCTGCTCTTCACGATTAACTCCCCATAATCATATATATCATCGCACATATATCCCACCCATATTTTCGGTTAGCGCCTTTACAACAAATAACTCATTCAATAATATTATCCTTCAACTATTTATTTAATCCAATAAATAGTACTCTAGCGATATTTCTCGAAACCACCAAATTAGCTTATACGAAAACTTTCATACTTACTAATCATCGTCTACACATAATCTAGGTCATAATATAACCTTTAAACGCTTAACACATAATATTATTACTATTTAATAATATCCATAAGCTCGAATTACTAGACTACCCACGACTCGCGATCGTTACAATTATTAACTAGTAACTCAAACATTCTGAATCTATGTATATATATTTCACATTTATATATACATATTAAGCTCACCAAATAAATCACATAAATATATATAACACATATACATTCAAACTCAAATCAGAATAAGAATTATTCTATATTAAATTCTTATTATAATTATTCTCGAAAATTCGGGTTGTCACATCCTTCCCTCCTTATAAGGATTCCGTCCTCGAAATCACAAATATCAAACCTCTTACTCGGTTTTCATATAATTTCTTCCGAAATTTTATCGTTGAATAATTTCAGCGTATTACTATAACATAGGTTTCATATTACCTATTTAATCCATTTTCCTCAACCAACTCTCGTAGGTTTTATTATATAACCTTTATCAACTCAATTATACTCTGAGTATTATCCTTTCTTTAACCATCAATTTCCTTTTCTAAGGATCATTGTATGTCACAATCATCATAATAATTTAATATCATGATTTACTAACTCATAAACATTCGGGATATTACAAATCATCTACTTTTCCTATTATTATTACCTCTGTTCTTAACGAGTTTTAGGAAAGTAAGCTGTTGCGAGTTCTTAGAGAGTACAAAACTGCTATTGGATGGACCATCGCCGACATCAAGGGAATAAGCCCATCATTCTGTATGCACAAAATCTTGATGGAGGATGATAGTAAACCCAATATGGAACATCAAAGGAGACTCAACCCAATCATGAAAGAGGTGGTAAAGAAAGAGATTTTGAAGTGGTTAGATGCTGGAATAATTTATCCCATTTCTACAGTGCTTAGGTGAGCCCAGTTCAGTGTGTACCCAAGAAAGGGGGTATGACGACTGTAGCCAATGAAAATAATGAGTTGATTCTGACAAGAACAGTAACTGGTTGGAGGGTTTGCATGGACTACCGGAAACTTAACAAGGCAACCCGAAAAGATCATTTTCCATTGCCTTTTATTGATCACATGTTAGACAGACTGGCAGGATATGGGTACTATTGCTTGTTGGATGGTTATTAGGGCTATAATCAGATTGTTATTGCTCTAGAGGACCAAGAAAAGACCACCTTCACATGTCCATTCGGTACTTTTGCTTTCAGAAGGGTCTCATTCGGATTATGTAATGCACCGGCCACTTTTCAAAGGTGCATGATAACAATTTTCTCGGATTTGGTAGAACGTAATGTAGAAGTTTTCATGGATGACTTTTTAATGTTTGGTGACTCATTTGACAATTGCTTGGAAAACTTAGTCATGGTATTGAAAAGATGCGTGGAAACTAATTTAGTGCTTAACTGGGAAAAATGTCACTTCATAGTGCAAGAGGGGATCATACTTGGGCATAAAGTGTCATCAAAAGGTCTAGAGGTGGATAGAGCAAAACTTGAAACAATTGAAAATTTACCTCCACCAACTTCAGTGAAGGGTATTCGCAGTTTTTTGTTTTCTGGGGACACATGCTGGGTTTTACCGAAGATTCATAAAGGACTTTTCTAAGATCTCAAAGCCTTTATGCAGTTTACTAGAGAAAGATGTGCCGTTCAAGTTTGATGAAGAGTGTTTGATCGCATTTGAGCTTTAAAAGAAGAAATTGACCACCGCACCAGTGATAGTTGCTCCAAATTGGTCAAAGCCTTTCGAGTTGATGTGTGATGCCAGTGATTATGCAGTTGGGGCTATTTTGGGACAGCGTAAGGAGAAGGTTTTTCATGCTAGTTACTAAGCCAGCAAAACCTTAACTGATGCACAGCTCAACTACACCAGTACCGAGAAGGAATTGCTTGCGGTAGTGTATGCTTTTGATAAGTTTCAATTTTACTTGATTGGAACAAGGGTAGTTGTATTCACGGAACATTCAGCTATTCGGTATCTAGTTGCAAAGAAGGATGCTAAACCGAGGTTGATTAGATGGATCCTATTACTGCAAGAGTTTGACTTAGAAATTCGGGACAAAAAGGGGACTGAAAACCAAGTAGCCGACCATCTATCTAGATTGGAGAATCCGGGTCGTGATAAGGAAGACAAAGTTCTAATCAATGAGTCTTTCCTGGATGAACAACTGTTTGTGGTTCAAGGCGAAATTCCATGGTATGCTGATTTTGCTAACTACTTGGTTAGTAACACACTCCCCAGACTTGTCGTGGCAGTAAAAGAAGAAGTTTCTACATGATGTGAAGAGGTATATGTGGGATGAGCCGTATCTGTTCAAACATTGCGTAGATCAAATGATACGACGGTGCGTTCCACAAAGTGAGGTTGATAGCATTTTACATCACTGTCATGATTCGTTATATGGAGGTCATTATGGGGGTGAAAAGACGGCTACTATGGTGTTTCTTTGACATTGCTGCCATCTAAGCTGCTAAGGCTGTGATGGCATCCACCTCTAATACTCCGGCTACCTTTGGTTGACTCATCCTAGCAGTAGGCCATTGGTAGTTATTTGCAGCCATAACCTCCAATAAATCAAGTGCTTCCCCATAATTTTTAGCCATAAAAGATCCTCCCGCAGCTGCATCTAAACTAGACCGATTGTGAGATCCTAATCCATTGTAGAAGGTATTCAACTGCATCCATGGAAGGAATCCATGATGTGGGCATCTCCGAAGCAAATCTCTAAATCTTTCCCAAGCTTCATACAATGATTCTCCATGGTGTTGTTCAAAGGTAGCAATTTCCATTTCTCAATCTAGCAGGACTTTACAGGAGGAAAGAATTTTGCCCAAAAATTTCTCCTGTGCTAAGTCTGACCATGTAGTGATGGATCCCGGTGGCAATGAGTGAAGCCAACTCTTAGCTTTATCTCTCAAAGTGAACGGAAAAAAGTCTAAGTCTCAAAGCATCATCCGTCACTCCAAACAAACTTGAAAGTATCACATATCTCAATAAAGCTCAACAAATGCTCATTAGGGTTGTCATTAGCCAAACCCCCAAACTGTAACAAATTTTGCACCCATTTGTATTGTCCCCCCCCGGTTTAATTTCAAAGGCATTTGCAGTTATTGTCGGTCCTTGTGATACTAGACTGTAAATCACTTATCTGTGGCGTTACATAGTCTCTCAATGCTTTTTGTTCCTCTGCCGCCATAGTTTCTTGATTGTTAGAATCCCTGATTCTTTCTCTTCTTAGTCTTCGGGTATTTCTCTCGATCTCGGGATCGTAAGGAAATAACTCAAGACTTTGTGATCGGCGCATACAAATCAAGGGTACCTACACAATCAAGTAAATAAAAATTAAAAACAAGTCTAAATTAAGATCAATTCAACTATAATCAATATTGGTAAAATTATTGTAAAATAATTCCCCGGCAACGGCGCCAAAAATTTGTTGATCGATTTCGCAATCAATAAAACACGCGCAAGTATACGCGGTCCACAAGTAATATAAGATAAGTAAAGTGTCGAACCCACGAGGAATTATGTTAAATAATTACCAAATATCAATCGCATGTAAAATCAATCTAATTTAAACAATGACAATATGGTTTGTGTTTGTTGTTGATTATAACTAAAATAAAGACAATTTAGAAAGCAAGTTTTACTAACACGGATAAAGTTCAAGATAAAAAGGTCTAAGATTACAATATCCCCCAACTCTTCATTTAAACATCATACTCTCTCTTGTTTGGTAAATTAGAACATAAGAATTGCTATCCGAGAAATCACAAGTATATATAAGCCTCTCTCGATGGTCGAATACGTATTTTCTATTGTGGTGTATAGATATATTTCTATTCTACACACTAGCAAGACTCTCATATCAAGAACAATTAATAAGACACATGTCACGTAAAATCCCATTAACCATTCTATCAACTACCAACTTTCACAATAGAAATCATTAAACACGGATTCTCAATTGGATACATGTGGTATTTAGGTATATGTCTATCCTAAATACAATCAATTTATCAACCCTCAAGAATAATACATAAGACTCACGTCACATAATCTCATACATTATCCATAAAGAACCTCTAATTTTCACATGAATTCATAACTAGGTCTCAACTTATACTTCCTCTCTCAATTCCATATAAATTACCAAAGTAATTACGGGCCAAGCAATTAATCCTTAATCAAAGGTTATAAACTCCAATTCACAAAATGCCTAATTACCATTCAAGAGAGAGTATTTAATTTAAACTACAAGTTGGGTTCCATTGCAATCTTAGAATGAAGAGTTTAGCTCATATTAAATCTCAATAACATCATAATCTGATTATAGTACATGGTTGAAGTTACAAAATAAGAAAGAAGAACTAAAACATATGAAGATACACCCTTTTTGTGATAAGAAGCTCCAATTGATGTGGTGTAATTCTTCTTCTCTAATCCTTGCTTTCCTATTTCGTGCTCCTAGCCTCCTTGGTTGATGAAATTCTGATAATCTTTTCTTTAGTTCCTTTGTTCTCCTCTTTTTTAGCTCTAAACCCTAGCTTTTTCAATATGTGTAACCAAGCTTGAATGATGCAATACCAACTCCCTGGATGCCTGATAATTCCTCTCTCTCTCTCCTCATTTTCCCGTTCCTGATTTTCCTCCACTAGTGCGCCACAATTGCAGAACGGACAAAGCAAGCCGCTCCAGAAAATCGCGCTCTCGCCCCGGCGAGAAAAACAGCCTGGGGAGCTCGCCCCGGCGAGGGCTCGCCCCGGCGAAGTTTTAAGCCTTGGAGGCTCGGCCCGGCGAGGAAAATGGCCTGGGGAGCTCGCCGCGGCGAGGTCTCATATCATGCAGAAATTACTCTTTTGCCCCTGGACTTGCTAAAAATCGCCACGATCGTCCACAACTGTTCTTTGCACAACAAAAGTATAAAACAAGTAAATAGATACTATAAACACTTAAGGATAGCAAAGAATTGAGTTCAAAAGATAACTAATTCGTAGGTATAAAACCCACTCATCAAATACCCCCAAACTTAAGACTTTGCTTGTCCTCAAGCAAAAACAACGAAAATGAAAAATACACAATGCAACTAATGAAATGAATACAAATGCATGAACTATAAGCCTAGAGCAGCCAAGATAAGGAAATCAAGCCTCAACAATCAGAAACAAATAAATAACATCTCAACTGTAGGACTATCAGAAATGAGACACGCACCAAATTTCGCCAAATGATTAACCCTTATGTGTGTGTGTGTGGTCAGAAAGACAAAGTACACAATGATCACAATTCGATCTAAGAACTATAGTGCTCAAAAGAAGATAAAATAGTCAAGAACCACTACTAGCATCTCACATGCTCACTAGCTTTTATTTTCACACTATATTTAGAAATATTCTATAATAATTACCGAGTGCGTTTTACGCTCCATCTCGATAATAGTTTTATTTACATCTAGATCTGTGCAATGTCTATCTTCATTAGTCTTTTCAATGTCACCCATGTAGCAAACTTTCCACCGATGACTCCCAAACCAGATGGTTTTAGGGCACCAAGCGTAGAAACGCTCCAAAGGGCTTACTTGTTCGAATGACACAGGCCACAAAGATAAACTAGTCTAGATTTGCTCATATCTGTCCATATTTCATTTTCAATTATAACCAGCATTCAAGACAGACATCGAAGCAGTAAATAAGCATAAAATAATTTTTTTTTTAAACTATCCTATCTTTTAATGAGCAACAACAGTTTTAAAGATCTGAACTTACAATCTCACGTACTCAACAACACTGATATGTGCATTAGTAACTCAAAGGGTTAAAAATTTAAGAAAATTAGGCACGAGTTAACATTTCTAATATAGCAATTCGGATCCAAAGTGTTGAATATCATAAAAAAATTATCACCATGTCATCATCGGCTCTCCTTAAGTGCGCTGCTCAAAAGCTTTCTAAATGCAAATTTTTTTTTAATTTTTTTTATTTTTTTTAATTTTTTTTTAATTTTTTTTTAGAATGAAGACAAAGCAGACGATGAATATGTACAATAATCATCACACAAATGACAAGAACAGAAATAATCATTAATAGCAAGAAAAGTCATTTTGATGATATTATAAATGCTTAACTATAACATAAGTTTGAAACATACTACGCGAATGCAAAACTACAACTAAATGCAGCATACTAAAATACTAAAAACTCTAAACACCCCCAAACTTGGAAATAACAATGTCCTCATTGCAGAAAAGATAGAGACATGAAAAACTGAGGACTTCCCTTTGATATCACTCGGCGGGGTGATCGTCCGTCTCCTCGACGTCAGAGTCTGATGGTGGGAAAGGTGGCAATGGCGTAGGCACGGGAAAGGGGAGTGGAGCTGCACCCGGGTACTGTGCTGCTAGAACTGCGCTGAAGCTGGTGGTGAAGTTCCACATGTGCTCCTGCCTCTCTGCTATTCGCTGATTCTGCCTCTCTAGCCTCTTAGCTCGTCTGTCTATCAGTAACTGGAGGCTGCGGATCTGAGACCTGAACTTAGCCTTAGGCCGCGATGAACTAGCAGGCAACTGCACATCCTCCTCTTCCTCCTCGGAGGTAGCCACAATGATAAAGCCTCGGCCTCGAGGATGTGACTCAGCTCCGTCCCATACCTTGTACCTCGCGATCAGTCTGTGGTCGAGGATCTGTGATGGCTGCTGTGTGACCTCATCATCTCGCCACTGTACCCCTGCCTGTCTGCACAATCCACAAATGAGGGAGGGGTGAGGTAGTCCGCCCTGAACATTACCCCTCAGAAGCCGGCGGATACTACCCTCAATGATGTTCCCTACATCAATCGAGAAATCCATAACAATAGCGTATAATAACGCTGCCTTCTCCTTCGAAACATCGCTCACGTGCTGGGAAGCCATGAGCTTGGCACTCAGGAAGGCGTACCAAATCTTTCCATACAGGCTGAGGTCCTTGCTGGGGAAGAGAGAAGCACCTCGTTCTCGCCTAGTGATCCATGTGGTACCCGGTTTGCATAACTCTGTTACAATCTTATCAAAATCAGGCTGAGAGCGAATGAGCTCAGTGTACTGGCATACTGCAGGAGGCACCAAGTTATAGTAGTGATTAATTGCCTGTGCACTGAACGGTACCCTCATCCCCCTGACTATGGCCTCAAAAGGCTGTCTGTCCTGAGCGTTGGCGTAAAACTCCTGTACCACTTGAACTACTGCTGGGTCGGGGTGGTGGGTGAAAGTGTCCCACACCCTCTCATCTATCTGCTCCCAAATCTCCCCATCAACCCCCCTCTCTGGCCTGAGTTCTCGCTCGGGAGTTAGAGCTTTACCCGTGATGAAGTCATCAAACCTGTCTGCCGCCTCGGCACTAACAAATTTACTGTGGTCATACTGTCTGGGTGGTGCGGAGGAGGATCCCTCAGTACGAGATCTCTTAGGAGGCATGGTAGGAACAAAGCAGAAATTCTATTCAAAACATACCCAAACCCCACTGATTTCAATTCACTGCTATACAGAAACTTCCCCCAAACTTGAATTTTTCACAAACCAAAATTTTCCTGCAAGAAGTCTCCAAATACACAAAATATATCCCCAATCCAGCAGTTGAGCCAACACAACTCAACTGGGAATCCAATATCACAGTGTAGTCAATGAATGGCAGTGCAAAAATCAACACAGACACGCCCAAATCAGTGCTAAAGATACTCAATTACAACCCAAATGTATTCTCAGATGCAATAATAAACCAAATTAATAGTAAACACAGCCAAATGCAATGAAAATTCAGTCCACAATGGTATACCTTGCCACTGTCAGTTTCAAGAATGAAGAAGGAGGAATTGCCTGCTTGAATTCACAAAATTGTGACTTGAATCCTCACTGAGATGTATTGAGGTTGAATTCCAGCCCCAATTCCTCAAAATGAATGACCAAGTTCGAGCGGCACCAATGGTGGTGACTGTAATGGTGGGACTTGATTGAAACCCTAATTGGAAGTAGATTGTATGGAAACGGGTTGTTCAATCCTCAAATCAATTGAAATTGAGAGTGGGTTGCGGCTAGGTTGGATTTCAAGTGCCTGAGAATGGTTTAGGGCTCTTGGGTTTTAGGTTGCAGACTGTAAGGATGAAGGAGAATGGAGAAAATTCGAACGAGAGGGAGTTTTTAGTTTCTGCAATTTCGTGTCTCTCGCCGGGGCGAGAGATTTCCTCATGATTTTCTCGCCGGGGCGAGCTCTTGCCGGGGCGAGAGATTCCAAGCCTAAAAACCTCGCCGCGGCGAGCCCCCCTGCTGAAGCAAAATTTTGATTTTTGAAAATTGAATACAGGGGCTATGTTTGATACTTGCTCCCTGTATCCCTGCAACCTACAAAACATACATTAGAAACAATAGGCCAAAAATGACCCTCCAAAGTGACTTGGTGCTAAAAAAAATCCAAAACTAACACACAATACACTAAATATGAAAAATTTAAAAACTAACAACCATGAAAATGCAATAATTAAGATACACTACCGAATCATAAAAGGATACGGAAAACGGTGGGTTGCCTCCCTTTTGCAATTCGGGCTAATGTAAGGTTTGTTTACCACTTCTGAGAGTTACTGCCTGACATTCCTCTTTCCCATCTCTTCTTGGATTAGTCTCTGTGTTACTAGGAAGAGATCCCTGAGGTCTATTTGACATGGAACTAGCCATCTGCCCAATTTGATTTTCCAAAGCTTTAAGTGCTGCTGCTTGGTTTTTAATCAAGATATCTTGGTTAGCCATGTGTTTCAATATCAACTCCTTAAAATCTGATTTTCTCTCTGATTGTGGTTGTGAGGTTTGAGCTGTATGATGTTGTGGCTGATTTTGGAACCCTAGTGGATGGTGTGGCTTAGGAGCTTGCTAAAAATTTTGATTGTTGCTCCATAAAAAGTTAGGATGGTTCCTATTCCCAGCATTGTAAGTGTTTTGGTACTGATTTGGCGTTCTCTGGTAGCTACTTACAAACTGAACTGCCTCGTGGTCAAATGGGCATTGGTCATTGGCATGTGTCCCTGCACAAACTTCACAAACAACAGCCACCTGCTGCACATTTGAATCAGTCAAGGAATCAAGTTTCTTTGACATTGCTGCCATCTGAGCTGCTAAGGCTGTGATGGCATCCACCTCTAATACTCCGGCTACCTTTGGTTAACTCATCCTAGCAGTAGGCCATTGGTAGTTATTTGCAGCCATAACCTCCAATAAATCAAGTGCTTCCCCATAATTTTTAGCCATAAAAGATCCTCCCGCAGCTACATCTAAACTAGACCGATTGTGAGATCCTAATCCATTGTAGAAGGTATTCAACTGCATCCATGGAAGGAATCCATGATGTGGGCATCTCCGAAGCAAATCTCTAAATCTTTCCCAAGCTTCATACAATGATTCTCCATGGTGTTGTTCAAAGGTAGCAATTTCATTTCTCAATCTAGCAGACTTTGCAGGAGGGAAGAATTTTGCCAAAAATTTCTGTGCTAAGTCTGACCATGTAGTGATGGATCCCGGTGGCAATGAGTGAAGCCAACTCTTAGCTTTATCTCTCAAAGTGAACGGAAAAAGTCTAAGTCTCAAGGCATCATCCGTCACTCCAACAAACTTGAAAGTATCACATATCTCAATGAAGCTCAACAAATGCTCATTAGGGTTGTCATTAGCCAAACCCCCAAACTGTAACGAAATTTGCACCATTTGTATTGTCCCCGGTTTAATTTCAAAGGCATTTGCAGTTATTGCCGGTCTTGTGATACTAGATTGTAAATCACTTATCTGCGGTGTTACATAGTCTCTCAATGCTTTTTGTTCCTCTGCCGCCATAGTTTCTTGATTGTTAGAATCCCTGATTCTTTCTCTTCTTAGTCTTCGGGTATTTCTCTCGATCTCGGGATCGTAAGGAAATAACTCAAGACTTTGTGATCGGCGCATACAAATCAAGGGTACCTACACAATCAAGTAAATAAAAATTAAAAAAAAGTCTAAATTAAGATCAATTCAACTATAATCAATATTGGTAAAATTATTGTAAAATAATTCCTCGGCAACGGCGCCAAAAATTTGTTGATCGATTTCGCAATCAATAAAACACGCGCAAGTATACGCGGTCCACAAGTAATATAAGATAAGTAAAGTGTCGAACCCACGAGGAATTATGTTAAATAATTACCAAATATCAATCGCATGTAAAATCAATCTAATTTAAACAATGACAATATGGTTTGTGTTTGTTGTTGATTATAACTAAAATAAAGACAATTTAGAAAGCAAGGTTTTACTAACACGGATAAAGTTCAAGATAAAAAGGTCTAAGATTACAATATCCCCCAACTCTTCATTTAAACATCATACTCTCTCTTGTTTGGTAAATTAGAACATAAGAATTGCTATCCGAGAAATCACAAGTATATATAAGCCTCTCTCGATGGTCAAATACGTATTTTCTATTGTGGTGTATAGATATATTTCTATTCTACACACTAGCAAGACTCTCATATCAAGAACAATTAATAAGACACATGTCACGTAAAATCCCATTAATCATTCTATCAACTACCAACTTTCACAATAGAAATTATTAAACACGGATTCTCAATTGGATACATGTGGTATTTAGGTATACGTCTATCCTAAATACAATCAAATTATCAACCCTCAAAAATAATACATAAGACTCACGTCACATAATCTCATACATTATCCATAAAGAACCTCTAATTTTGACATGAATTCATAACTAGGTCTCAACTTATACTTCCTCTCTCAATTCCATATAAGTTACCAAAGTAATTACGGGCCAAACAATTAATCCTTAATCAAAGGTTATAAACTCCAATTCACAAAATGCCTAATTACCATTCAAGAGAGAGCATTTAATTTAAACTACAAGTTAGGTTCCATTGCAATCTTAGAATGAGGAGTTTAGCTCATATTAAATCTCAATAACATCATAATCTGATTATAGTACAGGGTTGAAGTTACAAAATAAGAAAGAAGAACTAAAACATATGAAGATACACCCTTTTTGTGATAAGAAGCTCCAATTGATGTGGTGTAATTCTTCTTCTCTAATCCTTGCTCTCCTATTTCGTGCTCCTAGCCTCCTTGGTTGATGAAATTCTGATAATCTTTTCTTTAGTTCCTTTGTTCTCCTCTTTTTTAGCTCCAAACCCTAGCTTTTTTGAATATGTGTAACCAAGCTTGAATGATGCAATACCAACTCCCTGGATGCCTGATAATTCCTCTCTCTCTCCTCATTTTCCCGTTCCTGAATTTCCTCCACTAGTGCGCACAATTGCAGAACGGACAAAGCAAGCCGCTCCAGAAAATCGTGCTCTCGCCCCGGCGAGAAAAACAGCCTGGGGAGCTCGCCCCGGCGAAGTTTTAAGCCTTGGAGGCTCGCCCCGGCGAGAGCTCGCCCCGGCGAGGAAAATGGCCTGGGGAGCTCGCCGCGGCGAGGTCTCATATCATGCGGAAATTACTCTTTTGCCCCTGGACTTGCTAAAAATCGCCACGATCGTCCACAATTGTTCTCTGCACAACAAAAGAATAAAACAAGTAAATAGATACTATAAACACTTAAGGATAGCAAAGAATTGAGTTCAAAAGATAACTAATTCGTAGGTATAAAACCCACTCATCATTAGATGCTGGAATAATTTATCCCATTTCTGACAGTGCTTGGGTGAGCCCAGTTCAGTGTGTACCCAAGAAAGGGGGTATGACGGCTGTAGCCAATGAAAATAATGAGTTGATTCTGACAAGAACAGTAACTGGTTGGAGGGTTTGCATGGACTACCGAAAACTTAACAAGGCAACCCGAAAAGATCATTTCCCATTGCCTTTTATTGATCAGATGTTAGACAGACTGGCAGGATATGGGTACTATTGCTTGTTGGATGGTTATTAGGGCTATAATCAGATTGTTATTGCTCCAGAGGACCAAGAAAAGACCACCTTCACATGTCCATTCGGTACTTTTGCTTTCAGAAGGGTCTCATTCGGATTATGTAATGCACCGGCCACTTTTCAAAGGTGCATGATGACAAATTTCTCGGATTTAGTAGAACGTAATGTAGAAGTTTTCATGGATGACTTTTTAATGTTTGGTGACTCATTTGACAATTGCTTGGAAAAACTTAGTCATGGTATTGAAAAAGATGCGTGGAAAACTAAATTTAGTGCTTAACTGGGAAAAATGTCACTTCATAGTGCAAGAGGGGATCATACTTGGGCATAAAGTGTCATCAAAAGGTCTAGAGGTGGATAGAGGAAAACTTGAAACAATTGAAAATTTACCTCCACCAACTTCAGTGAAGGGTATTCGCAGTTTTCTGGGACATGCTGGGTTTTACCGAAGATTCATAAAGGACTTTTCTAAGATCTCAAAGCCTTTATGCAGTTTACTAGAGAAAGATGTGCCGTTCAAGTTTGATGAAGAGTGTTTGATCGCATTTGAGCTTTAAAAGAAGAAATTGACCACCGCACCAGTGATAGTTGCTCCAAATTGGTCAAAGCCTTTCGAGTTGATGTGTGATGCCAGTGATTATGCAGTTGGGGCTGTTTTGGGACAGCGTAAGGAGAAGATTTTTCATGCTAGTTACTAAGCCAGCAAAACCTTAACTGATGCACAGCTCAACTACACCACTACCGAGAAGGAATTGCTTGCGGTAGTGTATGCTTTTGATAAGTTTCAATCTTACTTGATTGGAACAAGGGTAGTTGTATTCACGGACCATTCAGCTATTCGGTATCTAATTGCAAAGAAGGATGCTAAACCGAGGTTGATTAGATGGATCCTATTGCTGCAAGAGTTTGACTTAGAAATTCGGGACAAAAAGGGGACTAAAAACCAAGTAGCCGACCATCTATCTAGATTGGAGAATCCGGGTCGTGATAAGGAAGACAAAGTTCTAATCAATGAGTCTTTCCTGGATGAACAACTGTTTGTGGTTCAAGGCGAAATTCCATGGTATGCTGATTTTGCTAACTACTTGGTTAGTAACACACTCCCCCAGACTTGTCGTGGCAGTAAAAGAAGAAGTTTCTACATGACGTGAAGAGGTATATGTGGGATGAGCCGTATCTGTTCAAACATTGCGTAGATCAAATGATACGACGGTGCGTTCCACAAAGTGAGGTTGATAGCATTCTACATCACTGTCATGATTCGTTATATGGAGGTCATTATGGGGGTGAAAAGACGGCTACTAGGGTGTTGCAGCAGGGTTCTTTTGGCCAACATTTTTTAAAGATGCTCATCAATTTGTTCTAAGATGTGATAGATGTCAACGAATGGGGAACATCTCTAAACGACATGAAATGCCTTTGAGCATGATCCTTGAGGTTGAAGTCTTTGACGTTTGGGGTATAGACTTTATGGGGCCATTTCCGCCCTCTTTCAATAAACCCCTCAAAGAAAGCATATTAAGTCCTAAGCGTTCAAAGATATTCGGAATATCAAACGTCGCCTTCTAGCATGATAAAGCAATAGAGTATTAAATGTTTAATATGAGTTTGTTGTGTCACCACAAGGCAAGTATTAAATATTTAAGATGTTGCTTTATTACATTTGATGCTTATTAAGGAATAGAACATTACTATTTTGTTGTGTCACCACAAGGATGGTATTTTTCTCTTCACATATATGGAAGTGCTGGGATGGACTTAACTTGGATAATTTTGATTCGGATGTGTCACCACTTTATCAAAATAATCTAAGAGGCAAAATACAAGGAGTTACATAGTGATGTAATTAACAATAGTTGTCTACCTATTTATTTATATATCGTTTGTTGTGTCACCACAAGGTTATATACATTTGAAATGAGATCCTTAATCTCACTAGCAAGTCTTTAATTAGAATTGCCGAACTATATAATGAGGGTAATATAGTTTGATGAAAAAGTGAGAGATACCAATTTCAATAAAGACCTAATTTATTTTGATGATTAATAAAATGAATGTATGCTAAAATGTTATTTATTTCACATGCAAAATTTAAAAATGTCAAACTCACTATCACTGCGTAGCATACTTGATGCTAACAAACAGACCGGACCGAATTACACGGACTGGTTAAGGAATCTGAGAATTGTTCTCACTGCTGAAAAGATTTCTTATGTCCTAAATTCGCCAGTCCCTGCAAGTGTTGTAGAACAGCCTCTGAGGAAGAGATTGCTACTTTCAGAAAGTGGCAAGATGATGCAATCCTGGCTCAATGCATCATGCTCGCATCCATGAGTAACGAGCTTCAGCGTCAGCTTGAAACTATGGATGCTCCTACTATATTGCTGCACCTCAAAGAATTGTATAGTGAACAAAGTAGGACTGCTAGATATCAGATATCTAAGGAGCTCTTCCGATCTCGTATGACCGAGGGCACTACCGTTGAGACTCATGTCCTTAAGATGATCAATCTGATTGAACAACTTGGACAGCTTGGGTTCGTAATGGATGGGGAGTTAAGCCAAGATTTGATCTTGCAGTCACTCCCAGGACACCTTCTCGATAATTTGTTGTGAAGTTTCACATGAATAAGTTTGGACGTCAGCTTGCCTGAGTTACTTAACATGTTGAAAACTGCTGAAGGTCCACTTCTCATCCAAACAAGAACCAAGTCTTACCAGTGGATGATTCTTCCAAGAAAAGGAAGAGGCCCAAGGTGTCTTCTGAAAAGAAGAAAAACAAGAAGGCTAAGGGCAAGGCAAAGAGAAAGGATAAAAAGAAACCTGATCCAGATAGCAAAGGAATTTGCTACCATTGCAATAAGCCGGGACACTGGAAGAGGAACTGCAAGCAGTATCTTGCGGACCAGAAAAAGCTTGGAGAAGCTTCGACTTCCGATCCAGGTTTGTTCATGATTGAAATTAATTTTTCTAAAAGTCAAAATTCTACTTGGGTATTGGATACCGGCTGTAGTTCTCACATATGTAATAATATGCAGGGACTAAGCAGAAGTAGAAAGCTGAACAAGGATGAAGTCTGTAGACACCCAAATTTTGCACTTCCTATACTGACCATGACAGAAGGGCAAATTCGTCCATTGGGCCGGCCTGCGAGAGCAAAAGATGGGCACCGGAACGAACACTCGACGTCACCGCAACGATTTGCAAATCAAAATCGACGTGACAGCAAGGCCGTCCGAAATGAGCATGCCCGAATGATGTGGCACGTCTCCCAGTGATTCCCGGACTACAAAATACAAGCCTGTCGGTGAAAACCGACGTCACGACACGCGAATCGAGGTGTGGCACAGAAATTGAGAAAATTAGCCCACCCAGCCGCGGATTGATCTACGGCCAAACGATTAAAATAATGGTGGTGCGCACGGGACTCGAAACCAGGAAACCAGCTGAGTGCGATGGGGGGTGGGCCAGCCAGCCGCAGATCAATCTGCGGCTGCCCTAATGCAGCCTATTTCAGCTCAGTTTCTTCATTTCATCCAGGAGGTTCAGCAGCAGGAATTCAGCAGCAGCAGCAGCTCGGGAGAAGGCGAAAAAGAAGAAGAAAATAGCAGAAATTAAGAGAGAAAAGAGTGAGAAATAGTGAGAAATTGTACCCATTTTGCGAGATTACATCTCATATTTTCTACTCTATTTCAATACACAAATTCATACATATTTTGGGGATTATTTGCAAGGTGAAAAAATCCTTTGTTTTAGCATTTTGTTTTACCATTTTCGTTAAGTTTTTTTGCCATCCGAATTATATTAAATGTAATTGTTCTTGCATATTGTTGTGAATCCATGGATGGAGGGCTATTAGTGGGGGTTCCAAATGGAACGAAATTCCTCCTAATGGCCCGATGATATCCATTTGGTGAATTTTTAGCTTGTTTTAATGATGTGTTGTGCATAGATTGTTTAGATTGCTATTTTTAGGATCTTGTGGGTGTGTAGCGATTTTGGATGTGAGCCTAGGAGCGCGACCCCGTGGTCCAAATCCGATGATGGACATCTATTGATATATGTAATAAATTCGATGTATCTTTTATTGTAAATATGTAATCGTCGGGCCTTAAAACGACGCCAAGGAGAGAATCGCGTTTAAGGCCCCGTCATAGTGAAAATATGCGATTGTGGGCGTTCGGGGTTATTTTGATGGCTTACATGCCCATGAATAGCCCCGACGCGTGTTTATGCTCAATTTGATTTATGAGACGAAATTGATTTCAAAGCTAAATGATAAGATTTTCATAAAATCAATCAAACTAGGCTATTAGCATAACGAGGTTAATAAATGGGAAGTGCTAATGAATGTCGATTTCTATTTCAAACGAGAAAGCTAAAGAAAATCGTTTTCAAACATCACAAGAAATGGTTTCATAAGATAAGTGACGTTTTTATTAAACCGTTTGTGCATAGGGTTAAAGAGATCCTAGAAATTGCCCATCAAGTGAGTTACGAAGGCAACATATAGATCTCGATTCCTATTTTGACGAAGGTTTAAAACTCTTGTTTTGCCAAAACGACACCTAATGAAAATCTTGCAGTTTTGACAATTAAAATCAAAACCTTTCTCATAAAGAATAAAGCTTTCTCGTGTATGCCGAAAAGACATTCCGAAGCATTCTCAAATTAAAGCACGACTTTCCCTAAAAATCCAAATGATTCTTTCATGCAAACTCACCATGTCAGTCACATAGGCACACACACACACACACGCGCATGCATACACACATTTCAAGAATTCAAGGATAGAAAAGCATCGAGATTGCGGTAACCGTGTTTCACGGAAGTCGGGGGGTGCCTGACACCTTCCCCTCGCTTAAGCAAGCCCCCGAACTCTATGAATCTCGGTTTGCAGACCAATTAATTCGGAGTCACATATAAGCCAGCGATTTATAAAAAAACGAAAACTCGGATGAGTTGGTACATCCCTTTCAAATATACCAACTGGCGACTCTGGTTAATTGGCTCATCATAAAAAACGATCTTTCAAAACCCCGTCGACATCAATGCCGACCTTTTCCAAGGAATCATCTAATCAAAGGCTAAAATCGGAAAAGGACAAATATCGCGGAAGAGGCGAAAAACCCGGCGTCGACAGCTGGCGACTCTGCTGGGGATATTAGAGGGCTTAAGCCGCGTTCAAATCTTGATGCTATCCTATCCTTTAAAAAAATTCATGAATATGTGTGTGCATGCGATATTTTGATCATTTTTACTTTTGTTGTGTGAATGTGTGTTTTGTCCAATAAGTGAATGATTAAATGGGATTGCTTTAATTTAAAGTAAAATCATTTGCATACGGTGAGGACGATGAATGTGAATGTGTGTTGAGAGAGTACCTCCTCCTGAGGCGAACCTGTCGGTTGCTTATTACTGGACTCGAAGGGGCTGCTCCCCGGAGATGGCTCAGGAAACGCACCACCCAAATCCGCTCCAATCGAAATGATTCAGACGAGTAGATTGCGAAGATTTGGGGACCTTCATGCCGAAAAGCCCGCGAGAGTAACCCTAGGGTAGGTCAGCCTCTGATAAACCTAACGAAAGGGAAGCTTCTTCATGCCCTTTTATCATTCAGTCGAATAAATAAATGTCATATAAATGGCATATAACTGTCATACCGACATCATCGTAATAAATATGTCTTGTATCATGTGATTACATCACCTGCACATATAAAGAGAATACTGACATGGTTTTGCAGGAAGGCAATCCGTGCCACGTACCAAGGTTTTCTAAAAACTTCTAAATACTATCCTGTCATCAAACACTGACCTTGTTTTGCAGGATAAGATTAAGAGAACCGTGAAAGCGTGGCATAACGATCACAAAGAACCCGGAGTAGGGGCATATTCGACCACAAAAAAAAAAGGGGAAAAAGAAAAAGAAAAAGAAGAAAAAGAGAAAGAAAAATAATAATCATGCATCAGTGTTGACATGCATCTGCCAACTTGTAACTGGCACAGTACTAAGAGGCCGTAAAGTCCATACTCCATCCATCCAAATGACAAAAGCCAGTAGCCATGAAATTACAGTTCTGCCACTCCAACAATACGGCCGAATACGAGGGATTCATCCTAGGACTGAGATTAGCCTTGGGAATGGGAATCAAAAAGATGATAGTAGTTGGAGACTCGAATTGGTCATCCGGCAGGCCATGGGAATATACAGCATCAAAGGGCATAAATGGGACTGCTGAGATATCTGGAAGCCGAAGAAGCCCACAGATTAATGAACGAAGTACATGGCAATGTGTGCAGAGCCCATATGAGCAGAATACTTTTTGCAAAGAAAAGCGTGTGAACGGGTCGCTACGGGCTAACCATGAAAACTGATTGCGATACTCATGTCAGGAAATGCCATCAATGTCAGATCCATACCAATGTGATCCATGCACCTCCTAGTGAGCTTCATTGCTTGACCTCACCGTGACCAGTTGGACCGTGCAGCAGGTACCCCGATTTGAGGCATTCTAGCCTGACAAGCGATAGGCCAAATTTGAAGGAGGATCACAATTTTGGTATAGAGCTAGATTTCGATCTAATGGGGATTGAGCAGGACGAGACAGATATCGACAATACGCCTGGTGAGATCAAAGGATGGGTCGGGGGTAAACCCAAACCCAGTTTAGACCAAACCATCGCCATCAAACGTCAGAGCCCCTAACGATCACAAAGTACCCGGAGTAGGGGCAAATTCGAACACAAAAAAAAAAAAAAAAAAGAAAAAAAAAAAGAAAAAAAAGAAGAAGAAAAAATAGCCGAGTTGTTGAGCCTGTATGGAGATATGTTCGCTTGGTCCCGTGGCGACGTGAGTGGATTGTCCACAGACGTTATAGGACATCGACCGCCCATCAAGGGGGGTTCCGACCCATAAGCAAAAGTTGAGAACGTTGAAGCCTGAATGGAGGATGAAAATAAAGGACAAGATTGTCAAGCAGTTTAAAGCAGGAATCATCACGGTGTCTATTTACCCTGAATGGCTTTCCGACAAAATCCCAGTACCACAGCCTGGAGGAGAAGTGAGGGGCCGCAAAATCTGAACGATGCCCTCAAGGAGGAGATATATGACAAATTCAAGATCAAACATTTTGATTCAATCATTTACCGGCCCAAAATAAGTGGGGCAGTGGGGTCTGCAAATAAAACACAAAGACGATCATGGGAAGAATGCCCGCCAATCATCGAGGATGGCCGGATTTATTGTCGCTCACCCTGTATGCCTATCGAACCTCAGTTCGCACCTTTGGAGGGGCAACCCCTTACGCATCTCCCGGGCATGCGACAAGAGGGTGCGATCCCAAAAATTCAAAATAAACGATTTAGTCCTCAAAAGGATCGCGCCCTGCCAAGACGAGGCTATGGGGAATTTCGCTCTAAATTAAAAGGAGTCGTCAAAAAAAAAAAAAAAAAAAAAAAAAAAAAACAAAAAAATCAAAAAAAAAAATCAAAATAATCAAAAAAAAAATCTCTCAAAAATTAAAAATCTCCCAAACCTTTCAACAGGTCAAAGGACCGGATCTTTTGTCAGTCCAGCGAGATACCGATGCAACCAGTACGAGGGAGATCACAGAAAAGCAACTTAACACTGGGGCATTTATCAACTACCCAGGAAATGGTGACGTGCAAATTGGAACCCATGCAACAATCCCATCAACATGCACCATCATCATCAGACGCTACCTCATGTCAATTCAATCTTCAACGGTACGATCATCTGGCATTTGTCAAGCATAGTTTTCCCGGGATACGACGACCCGCGTGAAGGGGGATTTTATTTGGCCTGATAGGAATCGGATTAATTCTGACAAGCAACCGTGGAGCACGATCGTGAGTATGATTAGACGAAGAAGGCTATTCAACCTTTTGATCAGGTACAAAGCCTTAATTCAAAGCAACGTTTGCGACAGGATCGACCTCATGTGACAGCCTTCACTTTGCATTTGCACAAGCTTTCAGTTGTGGGGTATAAAACTATGACGACATTGATGGCGATTAACACGTAGTCAGACAGTCAATAATTATCAGAGCTAAAATCGAGAAGTCAGACGATAAATGATCATCAAGCTAATGTCTCGAATCGTGGCCTGGGTTATTCGAGTAATTAAGCCCGAGGGGTGTCTCTACACCTGGTGCCCTAAAGCCATCTGGTTTGGGAGTCGCTGGCCCAACACTCGTTACATGGGTAACTCAGAGCCTAAGAAAACGAGCATTACAGTAGAGGACGCCCGAGCAGATTCGAATCGTGGCATGGGCTACTCGAGTAATTAAGCCTAAGGGGTGTCTCTGCATCTGGTGCCCTAAAGCCGTCTGGTTTGGGAGTCACCGGCCTAACACTCGCTACATGGGTAACTCAAGCCTAAGAAAATGAATCTTGCGTAAGGTCAAGCAAAGAATAAATGGTGCAGACCACCCGCTTGTCTCGAACCGTGGCCTTTGTTACTCGAGTAAATAAATCCGAAGGGGTGTCTGTACACCTAATGCCCCAAAACCGTCTGGTTTGGGAGTCATTGGTCCAAAACTCGTTAAATGGGTAACTTTGAATAGCCTAAGAAAACGAGACAAGTGAAGTGGGCTAATAAAGAGAAAAGATGATACAAAAAAAAAAAAAAAAAAAAACTCTCGGCCTTAAACAATGAGTCATGGAAGAGAAACCCCTACTAAGTGCTGCATCGCACAGTGCATTTGTCCATGACGTCAATCCTGCTAAGAACGTTGTCCAGAATGGAGACAGAATACCTTTGACAAGGGAAGGTAGTTCTTCTGAATTCAACCTTACTCACGTACAATGACCATGAATGCTTGAAGGTGTTCTTACGATTTCATAACTCGTTAAATAGAAAATCATCAACTCACGAGGGACTAAAAAAATAAAAAAATAAAAAATAAAAAAATTAAAAAATAAAATAAAAAATAAAATAAAAAATAATAAAAAAATATATATATACATTCACGGTTCACAACTTGCTAGATTGTGCGATCAATAGATATTCAATTTCATGTGCTTTAACTGCATTTTTGTCGAGATTATAATATCTTTGTGTTGAGCTAACACTAACGGCCCGAGCTTTCAAGTTTTGGAAATTGTTAGTCATCTGATATGCAGGATTTTGCAGAGCCGTGGATAACTCAGCACGGTCAACATCGCGAGTTTCCGATAGAAATCCTTGGTAACAACACGTGCCAAGGCTGGGGCAGTTAAGAATCGTGAAATGGAAGGAAGCTAAAGCTGAACAGAACTCCTCGTCATTGGGCCTCTCCCCAACCCTGACTATCACTGCCTCGACATCCAAATGATCCACGTGCATGAGCATATACAAGGATGATACAATGCGGGACAACAGCATATCGGCCAGAAAAAATGATCAAAAGGTTAAGGAGCCCAACATAGTTGTCGATCATTACAGAGAGCGAAACAGACTGCCTCAACTCGATGAAATGAAGACGACCAAGAACAGGCAGAGTACCAAACCAATGTTGAAGTCTAGAAATTACGCTTCACGACGAGGCGTGATCCGATCAAATGTTGGCAAACAATGACGACGGTCGAATCGTATCATTTGACTGAACAGGGGTCATTTCTACCTAAAACATATGTTGTGCACATGCATTTGTCCATTACATATCTGCCAGATCATGCATAACATCTTTTTCATGCCTGCAGGTATGATCAAAATGAAAATCTTCAGGAAAGTACAAGCACGTCGCTTTCAACCTCACAAATGATCAGACTGTGATGGCTTTTGCGGCATGATACATGGACGATGTTGGTGGGTGATCCAGGACATGAAGCAGATCACACATCCCATTAAAAAAAAAAAAATCCAAACAACAAACCCTGGGAAGGGCTGAGATCCACGCGAACCACAACAAAGATGGTGAGCACCCCTGGGAAGGGCTGATATCCACAAAAAGAAAAAAGACAAAAAACAACAAACCCTGGGAAGGGCTGAGATCCACGCGAACAACAACTAGTTGGTGAGCACCCCTGGGAAGGGATGATATCCACAAAAATAAAAAACACAAAAAACAACAAACCCTGGGAAGGGCTGAGATCCACGCGAGCCACAACAAGATGGTGAGCACCCCTGGGAAGGGCTGATATCCACAAAAAGAAAAAAGACAAAAAACAACAAAACCTGGGAAGGGCTGAGATCCACGCGAACCACAACAAAGATGGTGAGCACCCCTGGGAAGGGCTGATATCCACAAAAAGAAAAAAAAAAGATAAAAACAACAAACCCTGGGCAGGGCTGAGATCCACGCGAACCACAACAAGATGGTGAGCAACCCTGGGAAGGGCTGATATCCACAAAAAGAAAAAAGACAAAAAACAACAAACCCTGGGAAGGGCTGAGATCCAAGCGAACCACGACAGAGATGGCGAGCAACCCTGGGAAGGGCTGATATCCACAAAAAGAAAAAAGACAAAAAACAAAAAACCCTGGGAAGGGCTGAGATCCAAGCGAACCACAACAGAGATGGCGAGCAACCCTGGGAAGGGCTGATATCCACAAAAAGAAAAAAGACAAAAAATAACAAACCCTGGGAAGGGCTGAGATCCAAGCGAACCACAAAAAGATGGTGAGCAACCCTGGGAAGGGCTGATATCCACAAAAAGAAAAAAGACAAAAAACAACAAACCCTGGGAAGGGCTGAGATCCAAGCGAACCACGACAGAGATGGCGAGCAACCCTGGGAAGGGCTGATATCCACAAAAAGAAAAAAGACAAAAAACAACAAACCCTGGGAAGGGCTGAGATCCAAGCGAACCACAACAGAGATGGCGAGCACCCCTGGGAAGGGCTGATATCCACAAAAAGAAAAAAGACAAAAAACAACAAACCCTGGGAAGGGCTGAGATCCAAGCGAACCACAACAGAGATGGCGAGCATCCTTGGGAAGGGCTGATATCCACAAAAAGAGAAAAAGAAAAAAAAAACAAACCCTGGGAAGGGCTGAGATCCGCGCGAACCACAAAAAGATGGTGAGCACCCTTGGGAAGGGCTGATATCCACAAAAAGAAAAAAGACAAAAAACAACAAACCCTGGGAAGGGCTGAGATCCACGCGAACCACAACAAGATGGCGAGCAACCCTGGGAAGGGCTGATATCCACAAAAGGAAAAAAAGACAAAAAACAACAAACCCTGGGAAGGGCTGAGATCCAGATAACCAACCGGCAACGATAATCGGGGGTTACGAGATGGGTGACCGGCGACGATACCCGGCCCCGACGAGACAATCGACCGGCGACGATAACCGGCGACGATAACCGGCGATTACGAGATGGATGTCCGGCGACGAAAACTGGCTCCGACAAGATAACCAACCGGCAACGATAACCGGGGGTTACGAGATGGGTGACCGGCGACGATACCCGGCCCCGACGAGACAATCGACCGGCGACGATAACCGGCGATTACGAGATGGATGTCCGGAGACGAAAACCGGCTCCGACAAGATAACCAACCGGCGACAATAACCGGGGGTTACGAGATGGGTGACCGGCGACGATACCCGGCCCCGACGAGACAATCGACCGGCGACGATAACCGGCGATTACGAGATGGATGTCCGGCGACAAAAACCGGCTCCGACAAGATAACCAACCGGCGACGATAACCGGGGGTTATGAGATGGGTGACCGGCGACGATACCCGGCCCCGACGAGACAATTGACCGGCGACGATAACCGGCGATTACGAGATGGATGTCCGGCAACGAAAACCGGCTCCGATAAACGGTGACACCTGTAGAATCGTATCAAAAGACTGTATAGGGGTCATTTTTCATTTTAAATGTTGTGTCACATGCATTGAATAAGTGATAATTTTGTACGTGATCCATGCAGGTTAGGTGTCAAGGTCCTAGCCTATCAGAGTCAAAAGCAATGGTTGCCATTTACGATGTGCGGGGACGAACTCCAAGGATGCCCTTCAAAGCTAGTCAGGAGAATAACTTCCTTTGATGACAATGGGATGGAATAAGGTGATTACGAGAGGGGTGACCGGATACGAGACCCGACACTCACAGGACAATCGACCGAATACGAGACCCGGCGATTACGAGACGAGCGACAGATCAGGGATTGATGCATTGACACCCTTGCAAATGTGTTGCATGCCTTACATCTTGCGTTACATCATAAGTTGTGTGTGTTGCATCATGTATGCACTGTCATTCTTATGCACTGTCATTCATGCATCGGGTGTCTATTTCTTTATCATGTTCATTTCATTTAACATTTCATAAACATGATAAAGAGGGGCAGCTGTAGACACCCAAATTTTGCACTTCCTATACTGACCATGATAGGAGGGCAAATTCGTCCATTGGGCCGGCCTGCGAGAGCAAAAGATGGGCACCGGAACGAACACTCGACGTCACCGCAACGATTTGCAAATCAAAATCGACGTGACAACAAGGCCGTCCGAAATGAGCATGTCCGAATGATGTGGCACGTCTCCCAGTGATTCCCGGACTGCAAAATACAAGCCTGTCGGTGAAAACCGACGTCACGACACGCGAATCGAGGTGCGGCACAGAAATCGAGAAAATTAGCCCACCCAGCCGCGGATTGATCTGCGGCCAAACGATTAAAATAATGGTGTTGCGCACGGGACTCGAAACCAGGAAACCAGCTGAGTGCGATGGGGGGTGGACCAGCCAGCCGCAGATCAATCTGCGGCCAAGCCGCAGATCAATCTGCGGCTGCCCTAATGCAGCCTATTTCAGCTCAGTTTCTTCATTTCATCCAGGAGGTTCAGCAGCAGGAATTCAGTATCAGCAGCAGCAGCAGCTCGGGAGAAGGCGAAAAAGAAGAAGAAAATAGCAGAAATTAAGAGAGAAAAGAGTGAGGAATAGTGAGAAATTGTACCCATTTTGCGAGATTACATCTCATATTTTCTACTCTATTTCAATACACAAATTCATACATATTGTGGGGATTATTTGCAAGGTGAAAAAATCCTTTGTTTTAGCATTTTGTTTTACCATTTTCGTTAAGTTTTTTTGCCATCCGAATTATATTAAATGTAATTGTTCTTGCATATTGTTGTGAATCCATGGATGGAGGGCTATTAGTGGGGGTTCCAAATGGAACGAAATTCCTCCTAATGGCCCGATGATATCCATTTGGTGAATTTTTAGCTTGTTGTAATGATGTGTTGTGCATAGATTGTTTAGATTGCTATTTTTAGGATCTTGTGGGTGTGTAGCGATTTTGGATGTGAGCCTAGGAGCGCGACCCCGTGGTCCAAATCCGATGATGGACATCTATTGATATATGTAATAAATTCGATGTATCTTTCATTGTAAATATGTAATCGTCGGGCCTTAAAACGACGCCAAGGCGAGAATCGCGTTTAAGGCCCCGTCATAGTGAAAATATGCGATTGTGGGCGTTCGGGGTTATTTTGATGGCTTACATGCCCATGAATAGCCCCGACGCGTGTTTATGCTCAATTTGATTTATGAGACGAAATTGATTTCAAAGCTAAATGATAAGATTTTCATAAAATCAATCAAACTAGGCTATTAGCATCAAGAGGTTAATAAATGGGAAGTGCTAATGAATGTCGATTTCTATTTCAAACGAGAAAGCTAAAGAAAATCGTTTTCAAACATCACAAGAAATGGTTTCATAAAATAAGTGACGTTTTATTAAACCGTTGTGCATAGGGTTAAAGAGATCCTAGAAATTGCCCATCAAGTAAGTTACGAAGGCAACGTATAGATCTCGATTCCTATTTTGACGAAGGTTTAAAACTCTTGTTTTGCCAAAACGACACCTAATGAAAATCTTGCAGTTTTGACAATTAAAATCAAAACCTTTCTCATAAAAAATAAAGCTTTCTCGTGTATGCTGAAAAGACATTCCGAAGCATTCTCAAATTAAAGCACGACTTTCCCTAAAAATCCAAATGATTCTTTCATGCAAACTCACCATGTCAGTCACATAGGCACACACACACACACGCGCATGCATACACACATTTCAAGAATTCAAGGATAGGAAAGCATCGAGATTGCGGTAACCGTGTTTCACGGAAGTCGGGGGGTGCCTGACACCTTCCCCTCGCTTAAGCAAGCCCCCGAACTCTATGAATCTCGGTTTGCAGACCAATTAATTCGGAGTCACATATGAGCCAGCGATTTATAAAAAAACGAAAACTCGGATGAGTTGGTACATCCCTTTCAAATATACCAACTGGCGACTCTGGTTAATTGGCTCATCATAAAAAACGATCTTTCAAAACCCCGTCGACATCAATGCCGACCTTTTCCAAGGAATCATCTAATCAAAGGCTAAAATCAGAAAAGGACAAATATCGCGGAAGAGGCGAAAAACCCGGCGTCGACAAAGTCGTCCTACGAGTGGGAAATAGAGCAAAGGTTGCTGCATTAGCTGTAGGGACTTATTGTTTAGCACTGCCTTCGGGCAAGTCCATTAGTTTAAATAATTGTTATTTTGTTCCAACACTCATTAGAAACATTATTTCAATTTCTATATTGGATATGGATTGTTTTGATATTATAATAAAGAACAACAGTTGTTCTATTTATAATAAAAATGTTTTATATGGTGTTGACAATTTACTGAATGGACTTTACATACTTGACTTGCATGAAAATATACTTCAAATTGAACAAACTAAGAAAAGAAAAAGGGATGATGTTAATTATACTTTTATGTGGCACTGTAGACTCGGTCATATCAATGAAACAAGATTAACCAAGTTGCATAAATATGGGCTTTTAGAGCTATCTAATTACGAATCATATCCAACTTGTGAATCTTGTCTCATGGGTAAGATGACTAAATCCCCTTTTAGTGGAAAAACAGAAAGAGTTACAAAGTTGTTAGCATTAGTACACACAGACGTATGTGGACCTATGACAACGAATGCACGAGGAGGGTATTCTTATTTTATTACTTTCACTGATGATCATTCTAGATTTGGATATGTGTATTTAATGAAATACAAATCTGAATCGTTTGAAAAGTTCAAAGAATTCAGTAGTGAAGTAGAGAAGCAAACTGGTAAGAGTATTAAGATTCTTCGATCGGATCGAGGAAGGGAATACTTAACCAATAAGTTTCTCAATTGTCTCAAAGAAAATGGTATAATCTCACAGTTGACTCCACCAGGGACACCACAATTGAATGGTGTATTTGAAAGGAGAAATCGAACATTGTTGGACATGGTTCGTTCTATGATGAGTTTTACCGACCTTCTAGTATTCTTCTCGGGTTATGCCCTAGAATCGGCTGCATACGTACTTAACAAGGTACCTACCAAATTCATCCCAAAGACTCCATATGAGTTATGGATAGGGAGGAAACCAAATCTTAAGCATGTTAAGACTTGAGGTTGTCCAGCTTATGTCAAAAGGTTTGAGCATGATAAGCTGAAGACTAGATCTGATAAATGTAGATTCGTGGGATACCCTAAAGAAGCATCAGGGTGATCAAAAGGTGTTTGTTGCAAAACACGCTGCCTTCTTGGAAAAGGATTTTATCCTTGAAGGGGTCAGTGGGAGTAAGATATATCTTGAAGAAATTCAAGAACCACAAAATACTACAGATCAAAGTCAGGTACCTGACCAAGTAGAAGAACCTACTATACCACAACTTATTCGTAAATCTGGAAGAGTACCGAAGATACCTAATAGGTATGGATTCATCATAGAGGATGATGATGAGGTACGCATCATAGATGATGATGATCCATTGACTTACGAAGAGGCTATGAGTAGTAAAGACTCGGAGAAATGGCTAAAAGCCATGAAATCCGAGATGGACTCCATGTATGAAAACCAAGTATGGACTTTAGTTTCACCACCGGGCGGCATTAAGCCTATTGGGTGTAAATGGGTCTTTAAGAAAAAGACTGGAGCGGATGGCAAGGTAGAGACCTATAAGGCCCGACTGGTTGCAAAAGGTTTCAAACAAAGACAAGGAGTTGACTATGATGAAATCTTCTCACCAGTAGCTATGCTCAAGTCCATTCGGATTTTGCTTGCAATTGTAGCTTATTATGACTACGAGATCTGGCAAATGGACGTGAAAACGGCCTTCCTCAATGGAGAGCTTGAGGAGAATGTATATATGATACAGCTAGAGGGTTTTGTTTCAACGGTTGGAACAAACCAAGTCTGTAAGGTACAACGATCCATTTATGGATTGAAACAAGCTTCTCGAAGATGGAACATCCGTTTTGATGAGATAATCAAAAGGTTTGATTTTATCAAAAATGAGGATAAACCTTGTGTGTACAAGAAGGTTAGTGGTAACGCTGTTTCATTCCTTGTATTATATGTTGATGATATATTACTGATAGGGAATGATGTTCCTATGCTACAGTCAATCAAAATTTAGTTATCTAAATACTTCTCCATGAAGGACTTGGGTGAGGCATCCTATATTTTAGGAATAAAGATCTATAGAGATAGATCTAAAATGATGCTTAGCTTGACCCAAGGAAAGTACATTGACTCGATGCTAAAGAAGTTTAGCATGGAAGATTCCAAGAGAGGTCTCATGCCGATGAGCCATATAGTATATCTCTCCAAGAAACAGGCCCCAAAGACACCTGAGGAGAGAGACCGTATGAGTAAGATTCTTTATGCTTCAGCAATAGGATCTATCATGTACGGTATGATATGTACTAGACCAGATGTCGCTCATACACTTAGTGTAACAAGCAGATATCAGTCGAATCTAGGAGAAGAGCACTGGAAGACAGTGAAAAACATCCTATAGTTTAGGGAAGGGTTATTCCTACATCTATAAATAAGAGGAGTCTTATCATAGATTAGGGTTACACACTCTTGCATTAGATTATGGAGAGTACTTGCAATTTCTATAGAGATATAAACTAGGGTTTTGCCAACACCCAACTTCTTGAATACCTATTCTTCCTTGGTGGATTACCTCTAGAGGCCAAACACTTGGGTGGCTAACGTTAATCAAATGAAGGAATCTCATCGGTGGAATTCGAGGAGAACACGAAGGACTAGGAGTTGAACTTGTACCCGAGGAAGCTTTGATCTATGAGGGTTTAATTCTTATTCTCTTTCTCTTTCGTTTAATTGATAATTGAATACAAGGATAGATCATGATGATGGTTTGTATTAAAATTTTAAAATCCATTTTATCACGCTTCCGCCCTATTTGTGTAATTTGATTGCATGCTTGCGTAATATACAAACCTAACAGATACCTGTCACCACATCCTGTGAAGCAAAAACATCCCTCATCATCATATTAAATTTTTTGGCAGTTGGACGACTCTAACCTCCAGCTCCTGCTACTGTTGGTTTAAAGCTATTGTCGGTTGTTTGGTTTTCCCCTCCATTTTGATTCCGAGTTCTTGGGCAATTTCTAACTATGTGATCCATTGACCCACAGTTGAAACACCTACTCCTATTGGGTTTAGGACACTCAGAGGCATAGTGTCCCTCCTGACCACACTTGTAACAAGTCACCTTCTTTTTAAGATACACTCCTCTATGATTCTTCCCACAGATAGCACAAAGGTAATTCCTATTATTGTTGTTTATGTTGTTGTTATTATTGTTATAGTTATTTCCTCTTCTCCCAAAATTATTATTAAAAGTGGTATCCCACTTTCTCTTGTTATTATTATTATTAAACCCACCAGTACTCGCTTCTCCTTTAAACCTCCCCCCTTTAGTTTGACTCTTTCTCTCCTTGTGAAATTTTAACAGAGCTTCACTTTTGTTTTCGACTATGATAGCTTTCTCGAGAATTTTTGGAAGATTTTGACTTGGAACACTGACAACCTACTAAGAATTTAGAGTTTCAAACCCTCCTCATACCTCCTGGTCTTCCTTGCCTCTAAATCTACTTGATGTGGGGGCAAACCTAGCTAGTTCATTAAACTTAGCTGTATACTAAGATACAGTAAGCTCCCCTTATTTTAACTCTAGGAATCGTACCTCTATACAATCCTACATCGATTGGGGAAAGTAATTCTCAAAGAATAGTTCCTTGAACCTATCCCAAGGAACCATCCCTACAACTACACGAACCTTAGTAGTTTCCCACCAATGATTAGCCTCACCTTTGAGAAAAAAGGTGGCAAAGACCGTCTTTTGGTCTTCGCTGAAATTAGTTACTACAAAGAACTTCTCTATTTCAGTAATCCAAGTTTGAGCCTTAACAGGTTCTGCAGCTCCCTTAAACTCAGGTGGACCTACAAGTTTAAAGTCTTTGAATACGGTGCCATGTGGGGTAACTGCATTAGGTTGGTTTTGTTGACGACCTTGTAAGGCTCCTAAGAGTATATCCTCTAACTGTTGGGTAGGATTTGTTTCTCTATCCTCATTCTCTCTTTTTGTCTGATTTCTCCTTCTTGTTGCCATGATTCTAAAAATAAAGGAAAGACAAGTATAAATATAAGTATATACTGTGCACAGAGTTAATAATTTGATTTGTACAAACAAAACTTGTATATTACATACTGAAAGTTTACATATCCGACTAGTGGTTTATACTACCACTAGTTAGTACAAAGGATTCCCTATTTACAACCAAAAATTTTATAATACATACTGCTAAAAGTAAACCTAAATATTATACTATACTAAATGACCACGCGCCTCGTTATAGGCATCCTGGACCATGTGGTATACCACTGATCGGTCTATCATATAGTCCACCTTCTTCTTTTCTACTGGATATCTAATCACTCGGCGCTCTAAGTCGTCGAATGAGTTCTGACACCCTTGCACAACCCTATCTAATTGTACTTGCACATCATGCTTCTCCTTTTGAGTACTCTGTAATAGGGTCCTCAATCGGTGTGTAGAACCCCTCTCTGCCTCTAGCAAACCCTCGACTATGAATGCCCAAAAGTTGGCAGCCTCTATGTGTAATGACCACGATTTTCCTAGCATTATTGAGGTCAATAATTTAATTTCTGTTATTAAATTCTTTTGATTATTGTCATTAATTTAAGTCCTTAAATGATTTGGATGACTGTTTGTGACTACGTGCTATTTGATTTAATAGTCCATGAGTATACTTGAAATATTAATAGACTAGCCTTGTAAACAAGCCCAAGCAAAATTGTGCATTGAACTTGTAGATGATTTATGAAGAGATGTTGCATAAGGGCAGTCTTAATTTAGAGTGTCCCTAAAAGGTTATAGTGGAATGGCCCAAAAGAACTGATCAGGCCCGATCCCGATTGCTGGGCAAGAGTGTTATAAGTTCCATATATACCTATATATGAGTACTCGGGAAGCTCAATGTGAAATATGTTGTAACCGCTAAAGGCTGTATTGCCGATGGGAGGTAGTGGGTTATTATTTTAAACCCAGGCATGCGAAGGACAACCAGCCGCGTGATGAGTGTGTTTTATACACACAATTTGGGTACCTTTGACCTTGATAATTTGTTAGTTTTTGGGACTTTTATATGGTTTTTAGTTATTTTTATCATATTTCTACATAATTTAGTTTTTAGTTATTTTTACATGTTTTATGTTGCTTTGATGCATTTTCATTATGTTTGTAGGAATGGAAATAAAGACCGCTCAGATCGTTGTTCGTATTGACTCAATGTCCGTGCTTGGACGTATGTGCCCGAATGGTAGTATAATGGAAAATTATGTTCGGCGATGCTCGGTGCTTAATTTGATAACATTTGGTAGTTGGGCGTGCACGACGTCGAAAAGCGTGCACGGTGTTCGGCGTCGACCATACCACAAGGGCAAGCCCCTGCTTGGATATCCGTGCCCGAATGATAATACGGTGAAATGTTGTGTTTGGCGATGCTCGACGTTAAATTTGTTGACATTTAGAAGTTGGGCATGCACGGCGTTGGAAGGCATGCACGGCGTGCAGCAGCAGGGGGCACCAACCAGGCGTTGGGCGTGGACGCCGCGCGGCGCGCATGGGCGCATGGGCGTTGGGCGCCTGGGGCTCGGCGGGCTCGGCAGGCATCGGCAGGCAAGGGCATTGGGCGCGCACGCGCGCGTGGGTCGGCACCGCTCGGCATAGCTCGGCAGCCTCAACAGCAGGCATTGGGCGCGGGCGCACGCTCGGCAGCCTCGACAGCTTGGCGCGCCTGGCGTGCGGCATTATGGGGCGCCTGACGTGCGGCCAGGGCATGGGCGCGGGCGCGCGCGCTGGCGTGTGGGTGCACAGCGCGGGCGTGCGGCGGCCAGCGTGCTAGCATGCGGCACTCAGCATGAGCCAACCAGGGCTTGGGCGTGCGCGCGCCATGCACCGTGCGGGTGCGCCAACGCTGTCCTGAGTGCGATCTGACACAGTTATAGTACGATCTGAGCTCCATTTTGTCCGATTTTGGCTAGGGTTTCTTGATGGAGGCTATATATAATCTCTTCTAAGCTTCATATCAGAGATCTAGAGAGAGGGAGGCTACAAAATACATCGAACAACAGGGCTAAAGGCTGCAAATCAAGTTGAATCAAGCCACAAGCCAAGGAACTCAGTCAACAAGAATTGCAAAACTAAGGAGGAAAGCTGGAAACCAACATCAACCAAAGGAACAACAGCTAAACAACTTCAAAAGTGGTTTCATTTCTACATTTTCAACTCCTTTGTAATTCGAATTTGACAATGTATAAATTGATATTGATGTTTATTGTAGCTATCATGAACTAACCTTCTATTCTAAGATTACAATGGAACCCAACACTTAAATTGAATTGATTTCTCTCTATTGAATTCAGTTATTCATTTGTGAATTGATTGTCATAACCTTTGCTTTCTAGATTAATTGCTTGGCCCATAATTACCTTGGGAACCTATATGAACTTGACGAACGGATTATAGGTTAAGACCTAGTTATGATAACATGCGAGAGTATAGATTATTGTGGGTTATTAATCGGATTAAATGACGTGTCTCTTATTAATTAACTGCAATAATAGGTATCTTGATAGTAGTTGGGATAGATATATACCTAATTACCGCATGCAACCAATTGAGAATCTAGTCTTAACGACTTCTAATGTGAAAGTTGGTAATTGAGGGGACGATTAATTAGATTTGGTGACACATGTCTATTAATCTTTCCTGAAATTAGTCTCTTGATAGTGTATAGGATAGACATATACCTATGCACCGCTTAGGAAGATTCCTGATTGACCATCGACAGAGGCTCTTATGTAGTTTTGATTTCTCGGTTGTCAATTCGTATGTTATAACTGATTGAAAAGAGAGAGCTAGGAGATTCAAATGACGTGTTGGGGGAAATTGTAATCTAGACCTTCCTATCTTGAGACTTTACCGCATTTTATTCATTACTTGACTTGTGAACTCAACCAATCAACAAACAATCAAACATTCATCGTTTAAATTAGATCAAATTGATATACAATTGGTACATGGTTATTATTTGTCACAATTCCCTGTGGGTTCGACTCATATCTTATCATATATTACTTGTGGACCGTGTATACTTGCACGTGTGTGTTTAACGATTGCGAAATCGATCAACAAGTTTTTGGCGCCATTGTCGTGGAGTTATTTTCTAATAATTATACCAATATCAATTTCAATCGACTTGGTCTCTTTTTAAACTTGTATATAATTTTTCATTTTGTTTTGTAGGTATTCTTGACTTGTATGCCACGCTCACGTGGTCTTGAGTTAATTCCTTAAGATCCCGAGATCGAGAGAAATATTCGACGACTACGAAGAGAACGAGTTTAGGGTATACATCAAAATACCATGGCTGAGGAGGAGCCTAAATCCTTGAGGGAGTATGCCATGTCTCTTGTCACAAATTTGCAGTCAAGCATTTCCAGGCCAGCTATTGAGGCCACTCACTTCGAAATTAAGCCAGGCACCATCCAAATGGTCCAAAACTGTTTGCAGTTTGGTGGGTTGCCTAATGACGACCCAAATGCTCATTTGGTGAGTTTTCTGGAAATTTGTGACACATTCAAGTACACTCAAGTTACTGATGATGCAATTAGACTCCGATTATTTCCTTTCATGCTTCGTGACAAGGCAAAGAGTTGGTTGCATTCGCTTCCTTCGGGCTCGATTACCAAATGGGATGACTTAGCATAGAAATTTTTGGCAAAGTTCTTCCTACCCGTGAAAACTGCAAGATTGAGGAATGACATCACTTCATTTGTTCAATATGATCCTGAGTCTTTGTATGAACTTGGGAAAGATTCAAATATCTAATAAGGAGATGTCCACATCATGGTTTGCCTCAATGGTTGCAAGTTGAAATCTTCTACAACGGGTTGACCAATGCCACTCGATCAAGTGTCGACGCAGCTGCAGGTGGTAGTTTAATGGGAAAGAGTTTTGCGGATGCCTATAAACTATTGGAAACCATGGCTACCAATATTTATCAATGGCCTTCGGAGAGGAAAATTCCACAAAAGGCAGCAGGAAAATTTGAGGTTGATCATTTCACTACAATAGCCGCACAGCTAGCTGTGCTTACAAAGGAAGTGAAAATTTTAGGAACTCAATCTGTGCAAAGCATTTCTGTAACCTGTGAGCTGTGTGTTGGAAATCATCCTACCGAGCAATGTGCTATCAATGTAGAATCCGTACAGTGCGTTGGTAATTACAATAGACAGCAAAATAACCCTCAATCAAATCACTACATTCCTGGATGGAGAAATCACCCAAATTTCTCATGGAGCAACAACAACAATACCCAAAACCAATATTCAGCTCCTAGGCATCAATATCCCCCAGGATTTCAAAATCAAACTCAACCACATCATCAACCCCAATCACACCAACAAGCCTCAAACCAACCCTTGCCACAACAGGAGAAAAAGCCTAGTGGGGATGATTTATTGGCTCAATTGGTTGCACAACACAGCACTTCGATACGGAATATAGAGCTTCAACTTGGACAAATAACTAGTGCTATGAACATTTGTCCTCCTGGTGCCTTACCTAGTAACACTGAAGTTAACTCGAAGAGAGAAGGTAAGGAGCATTGCAAGGCTGTAACTTTGAGAAGTGGGAAGGAACTACCGGAAGTTGTGAATGATGCTCCATCAGATGCAGTGATTGAGGATGTGAATGGGGAGAAAGAGGAAGAAAAGAGAAAAGAAGTATAAAAGAAGGAGAAGGAGCCCATGCCAAAACCAGAGGGGAGCAAGCAAGGCCCTATGTATCCTCCATGCCCGTTTCCACAACGTCAGCAGAAAATAAAGTTGGATAAGCAATTCTCTAAGTTCTTGGAAGTTTTCAAGAAATTGCACATAAATATACCATTCGCTGAGGCATTGGAACAAATGCCTAGTTATGTGAAGTTCATGAAAGAAATCTTGTCAAGAAAGAGAAGGCTTGAGGAGTTTGAGACGGAGGCACTGACCAAAGAATGCAGTGTTGTTTTACAAAGAAAATTACCACCAAAGTTGAAAGATCCGGGGAGTTTCACAATTCCTTGTACAATTAGTAACCAATTCTTTGGCAAGGCCCTATGTGATTTGGGGGCAAGCATCAATCTAATGCCACTCTCAATTTATCAATAGCTGGGATTAAGTGAGGCAAAACCTACAAATGTTACATTACAACTTGCGGATAGGTCTCTCACATACCCAATAGGCATAGTAGAAGATGTGCTTGTCAAGGTGGACAAGTTTATTTTTCCAGCAGATTTCATTGTCCTTGATTTTGAAGAAGACAAGGAGATACATATTATCCTTGGGCGACCATTCTTAGCCATAGGCAGAAGTTTGATTGATGTGCAAAAAGGAGAGCTAACCATGCGCGTCCAAGACCAAGAGATAACTTTTAATGTTTTTAAAGCAATGAAATTTCCCAATGTGCAGGATGAATACTTCAGTATGGACTTGGTTGACGAAGCGGTGGATGAGGTGTTCACAGCAAACTATGAAGTTGACCTTTTTGAAGAATTGTTGGGAGAATCACTTGAAAGTGAACCTTTTTTTCCTAATGAGATGGTGAATGTACTGAATGTCCCCCCACGTTTTATCAAGTATAAGCAACAGTTTGAACCGTTAGATAGATCGAGCAGTTCTAGTGCCATTGCAAAATCCTCATGGGAAGAGCCACCCACCTTGGAGCTCAAACCATTGCCTATCCACTTGAGGTATGCGTATTTGGGTAATGCTAGTACTTTGCATGTTATTGTGTCTGCTTCACTTGATGATGTGTAGGAAAATAAGTTGCTAAGAGTGCTACGGGAGTACAAAACAGCTCTAGGTTGGTCCATTGCCGACATCAAGGGAATTAGCCCTGCATTTTGTATGCACAAGATCATATTGGAAGATGAGGCCAAACATGTGGTTGAGCATCAGCGTAAATTGAACCCCGTCATGAAGGAGGTGGTCAAGAAGGAAATTATCAAATTGCTCGATGCCGGCATCATCTATCCCATCTCAGACAGTCCATGGGTCAGTCCAGTGCAATGTGTTCCAAAGAAGGGAGGCATGACAGTGGTGTCTAATGAAAACAACGAGTTGATCCCAACTAGAACTGTCACCGGATGAAGAGTTTGCATGGACTACAGAAGGTTGAACAAGACTACATGCAAGGATCATTTCCCGCTTCCATTTATTGATCAAATGCTAGACAGGTTGGCAGGACATGAATTCTATTGTCTCTTGGATGGATATTCGGGCTACAACCAAATTGCCATTGCCCCCGAAGATCAAGAGAAAACGACATTCACTTGTCCATATGAGACATTTGCCTTCAGAAGAATGTCATTTGGGCTATGCAACGCACCCGCTACTTTCCAAAGATGTATGATGGCAATATTCTCCGATATGGTTGAGCAAGGATTGGAGGTCTTCATGGATGATTTCTCAGTTTTTGGAGATTCATTCGACTTATGCCTTGAAAACCTTGTGAAAGTGCTGAAACGATGTGTTGAAACAAATTTGGTGCTAAATTGGGAGAAATGCCACTTCATGGTGCAAGAAGGCATTATTTTGGGGCATAGAGTGTCTTCAAAAGGACTGGAGGTTGATAAGGCCAAGATTGAGACCATTGAGAAACTTCCTCCACCAACCAACGTCAAGGGCATTCACAGTTTCCTTGGACATGCTGGATTTTATAGGCGGTTTATTAAAGATTTTTCCAAAATTACAAAACCGCTGTGCAGCCTCCTTGAGAAAGACACTCCATTTGTCTTCGATCATGCATGTTTAGAGGCTTTTGAGTTTACTAAGGAAGAAGCTTGTAAGTGCTCATATTATCATGGCCCCGGATTGGAATCTTCCATTTGAATTGATGTGCGACGCTAGCGACTTTGCAATTGGTGCTGTTTTGGGCCATTGCAAGGACAAGGTTTTTCATGTGATCTATTATGCTAGCAAAACAGTAACTGTAGCACAACTTAATTATACAACAACGGAGAAGGAATTGCTTGCTATTGTCTATGCCTTTGACAAATTTCGTGCATATCTCATTGGCACCAAGGTCATTGTGTACACTGACCATTCAGCCATAAAGTACTTGATAGTAAAGAAGGATGCAAAGCCACGCTTGATTCGATGGGTTTTATTGCTTCAAGAGTTTGATCTTGAGATTCGAGATAAGAAGGGAACCGAGAATCAAGTGGCGGATCACTTGTCAAGGCTGGAAAATGCAGACCGTGAGGTGGGAGATGATGGCATGATCAATGAATCTTTCCCTGATGAGCAACTTTTCGCCATCACACATGAAGTGCTATGGTATGCTGACTATGTTAATTATGTGGTGAGCCATGTGTTACCGCCCGAGCTGCGCTATCAACAGAAAAGGAAGTTCCTGCACGATGTGAAGCATTATTTTTGGGACGAACCTTTTTTGTTTAAGCAATGTGCTGACCAGCTGATCAGAAAATGCGTACCTCAATCTGAAATGGGAAGCGTTTTGCAACAGTATCATGCTTCAGCCTTCGGAGGACACTATGGTGGAGAGATAACAGCGGCGAAGGTACTACAGTTAGGTTTTTATTGGCCAACGCTGTTCAAGGATGCCCATGCGTTTGTGCTGAATTGTGATCAATGTCAAAGAGTAGGGAACATTTCCAAGTGTCATGAGATGCCACTAACCACAATCCTGGAGGTTGAGATCTTTGACGTATGGGGTATTGACTTTATGGGTCCGTTTCCTTCTTCATTCAACAATTTGTATATCCTTGTGGCTGTAGATTACGTGTCAAAATGGGTTGAAGCAGCCGCGACGCCCACCAATGATGCCAAGGTTGTGCTGAAGTTCCTTCGAAAAAATATTTTCACAAGATTCAGAACTCTGCGAGCAATAATTAGCGATGAAGGGTCGCACTTTTGTAACAAGAACTTTAATGCCCTTCTTGCTAAATTTGGGGTGACCCATAAAATTTCCACGGCCTATCATCCTCAAACAAGTGGTCAGGTGGAGGTATCCAATAGAGAAGTGAAAAGGATTTTAGAAAAGGTTGTGAACCCGAATAGAAAGGACTGGTCATTGAAGCTTGATGACGCCTTATGGGCGTATAGGACGGCATACAAAACTCCTATCGGGATGTCACCATATCAGCTTGTGTATGGGAAAGCATGCCACCTTCCGGTGGAACTAGAACATAGTGCTTATTGGGCCATTAGGAGGTTAAATTTTGATTTGAATATTGCGGGAGAGAAACGCCTCTTGCAACTTAATGAGATGGAAGAGTTCCGTCTCCAGTTCTATGAGAATGCAAAGCTCTACAAGGAGAAGGTCAAGAGGTGGCACGACAAAAAGATAATCGATCGAAAATTTGAGGTTGGACAACCCGTCCTATTTTATAATTCTCGGTTGAAGCTATTTCCCGGTAAACTCAAATCAAGATGGTCAGGGCCATTTTATATCAATCACGTCTTTCTGTGAGACCCCCAAATTCGGGTATTTAATTCCCACTGATTTGGTGTTCACTATACCATTCATTCATATCTAGCTACCCGTAATGAAGGACAATTTAAATTAAGTTAAATGAAATATCTTCCCACAAAAAGGTTACATCTCTAATCTCTTAATCAAACAAATCCCAGGTTATCGAACCTTTATTACATCAATGCGGAATTAAAACAAAAAATTTAAATAAGTCTTTTTACAATAAAACATAAAATAAATAACAAGTCTTTAGCTATTTCTGCATCTTGCCCTTGCCCTTACTCGTGGACGGCTCATCCGACTTTTCTGTCTTAGCTGCAATGTTCAATGCAAGAGTGAGCAAACAATTGCCCACAAGTATGATAACAATAACAATTTAATAATTAATGAAATAGATTTCAACTGAGGAATTGTGGTTTTTCCTGAATTCAATCAACAACTAATCGAGATATAAAAGCTTAATAGAACGCTTGGCTCAAGAATTGAATATAGAATTCAAGCTTTAGAATTGTATCTGAGGGTCATAAGACCTCGAACTATATCCTAGGTTAACAAGTATTTCTACCGTAACCTTTAACAGTCTTAAAGACTATGGACCACCCATCTCGTACTCAGGGGGATCAGCCCTTTGTACAATGTATTGTGCACAAACATTTTAACGTTGTCGCGTAATTAATCCCCTATATTAAGGTTGTTCATCTCAGTTTAGCATCAGAATCCGTACCAAAAGGAACTTGGTTTGGAACAATTTTAAAATATTCTAAGTCTTTAGAACGCTCATCAACTAAGGACTAGCTGAATTAATAAAGGTTTGCTAGTCACTAAAGCATTTGATTCATCAATAAAGTCGTACAATAAAATTTATATTCGGAATTTGAATAACAATTAATGATCGAATAATGAATGACTGGAATAAAGCTTAAGCACTTAACATGGTAACAACTTTGCTTGAATAACAATAAGCTAAGGTTAATAAACTTGCTCAATGAAAGTAAACTTGCTTTAAATGAAATAACAAGTTTAAGGGAGGAAAAACTTGCCTCGTGCGTAGATTACAGATTTAAATAATTCACGTTCCTTAATCAACCTATACATTTCGATTATAAAATTGTAACAATAATTAGTTACAGAACAATATACATTTTAAGATTCGATCTTATCTTATTTCATTATAACATCTCGATTGTCATTCAATAATCAACAAGTACTTGCTTAACAACCATCGTGGTATCTTATTAGTCACTTTATACATTAATATAAGTTTTATAGCATCATAGCAAAATTACAAAGAAAAATATAAAAAATTAAAATTTTAGTTACTGTTCCACCGCCGGGGCGGTGAATTCTTCACAAAACTCTCGCCGGGGCGGAAATTTACTTAACAAAAAGCTCGTCGGGGCGAGAAATCCAGTACATTTCTACCGCCGAGGCGGTAGACTCGGCAGTCACCTCCTACAGTTCGCGAACCAGTGACATTCTAGGCCAAATTTTCAAAATTCTACCATCCAACACATAAATTAAACATACCCAGACATCAAACATGTTATAAAACAATTACCCAACTTGTTTCTAAACATTCTAACCATTATAATACACATAATCAACCAATTAGAACCCAAAATTATCTGTTTAAACAAAATATTCATGTTTTAGCCATTTAAATGAAATCAACCACTGTAAATTCATCTCTAAACCATTTTGATCCATTCTACTTGCATTCTTTTCATTTTTCATCATATTATTATAATCAAATGTCAATTTACCGATTAACAATCAAACTGAACATCAATTTCATACACATAAGCCATACATGAAAATAAGACTCTGAAAAACCAAAACTTCATTCTAAAACATGCTTTCATGGATTAATACCTTCAAATTGATTTATAACCACCATATAATCATCTAATACATGCTTACTATCAATTATATCAAATAATTCATATTTTGAGCTAATAAATTTTATACAGAGAAGTAAAGTAATGAAATACAGTGAAGAACAAAACTAACAAAAATTATACCTTTGATTCCTTCTTAAACCTTAGCTAGATGATGAAAATCACTTAGAAATCCCCCTTTGATTTTAGAACTCTTCTCTCCGATCTCTAAACTTCTCTCTCAATTTCTCTCCATTCTCACTTTGATACAACTCTGTTTTTTTTTAATCAACTGATGAACCTTTAGTTTCTTTTTAACGTAACTTGGTTTAATGAGTCAGTTGAAATAACCCAACAGTTAGGCCATGTTTAGCCAACTCAAAAATAAAAAGAAAAGAATTCTAAAAGCCATAAGGCCTCGTTTGGCTGAACAAGAACAAAATAACCCATTTTTCCAACCAAGAGTCACAAGACCTTGTTTGGTTTAACTACAATAAAACTCTTTTCCATTTATTTTAATAATTCATTATACTATATAATTTTAATTGCAACACTTTTAATTTAATTAAACTGATTATTAAATAAATTCAATTAAACCTTACTAATTTAATTAATAATTCTATTTAACCAATAACCATAATACCAAATAAATTGTCTTACCCAAATACATCCTTTATTCAAATAAATCATTTTATCATCTAATTTAATTATTAAATTAAAATAGAATAAACACATCAAATCACAATCAAATAACATTTAACATAAATTCTTTCACCATAACCTTATAAATTATTTATTTTACTCAATAAATAAATTAACAAAAATATTTATATAACTTCAATAAATATTTTTATTTATTCACAAAAATCTCATTCGTTACACTTTCCACATGGTGTAATTGAACTGCGGGATGGTAAGACAAACCAATTGTTCAAGGTGAACGGACAAAGAATTAAGCACTATTGGGGTAGCGACATTGAGCGCCAAAAGACCTCAATTAGTCTCGTTGATCCGAAGTAATTGGGGAATAGTCAGGCTGAAGACTTAAAATCAAGCGCTAGTTGGGAGGCAGCCCAATCTGTAGTTTAAATTCTTGAGTTGTTGATTATTAAAAAAAAAAAATTTAAGGATGATTTTTAGCATTAATTGTTTCTAATTTTGTTAATTTTGTTGCTACATGTAGGTATTTTTATCCAATTTTGGCAACTGAGCGAAGCATGTCCGCGACACGCCGACAACACGCCAGCAGCAGCACGCCCAGCAGGCGCTTGGCGCGGGCACACCAGGCGCGCGCGCCCCAGATGCAGCACAAGGGCGCTAGCACTCGGCAGGGGCATGGGCGCTGGCAGACGGCAGGCGCGGGCGCGGCAGGCGCGCACAGCGGACTCGGCAGCATTGGGGCATAGCAGGCGCAAGCGAGCGGCAGACGGGTGTGCGGGCTGGGCGCCCAACAGGCGTGAGCGGGCGCGCCCCAGGCTGTGCGGCCGCACCAGGCAGCTGGGGCATGCACTTTTAAAGCTTCATTTTGCTGTTCCCACCCATTCTTATATCTCTCTCCTCCAACTCTTTAGCCAACTTGCATGCATTTTTCCCAAACTCAAATTCGTGCATCATTACTTGAAATTGGCATCCAATTTCGGTAACCCATCATCATTTTTATCTTCTAAATTGGATTTTAATAAGAATTTTAAGGTTTTTGAAGGATTTCCATGACTTTTCAAATATTTTGCTAGTAAGGTAAACAAGGGCTATAAATTGCAAATTTTTCTTGCTTGGGTGATGTGTTTTGGTGGTTTTGATTAGCAGGTACATAGCTAGCTCCCATTGCAAGGCTTTGTGGAGGGTTGGGCTCGCTATCCATTGCACTTACAACTGTGATTCTAAAGAGTGCACACCACCTGTTCGATCAATTGTCTAAGAGGGAATTCTTGGCTATTTTGGGTAATTTTCTTGAGGCTTTTTCTAATATGGCTCCCAAACATCAACGGGGTGAATCTTCATCGTCTGAACCAACCAAAGCCTATGACAAGAAAAAGTTCGTTAGTGCGGAGGCATCCGAGCGTTACCACACTGTCATGACCACCAAAATATTAATTCCCGAGAGGGGTATTCTTCCAGACGAAACTAATGATTTTGGCATCGCTAACATAATTAAGGAAAGAGGATGGCAGACTTTCGCCGCACAACCCGATCCCGTATGTATATCAATCGTCCGGGAGTTTTATGCCAATGCCATGGAGGCTGACGATTATGTAGTCATGGTTCGGGGCAAAATGGTGTCATTTGACAAGCGAAGCATTGAAGATTAGTATAAACTTCCTAGAAGCCATGGCACGGATGAGCTCACTAGGTTGGGAACCGAAAAGCCTGATTGGGATGAAATTATTGCAACCTTATGTAAGCCAGGCACCCGGTGGACAATGAAAGGGGGAGAGCCAATGCATTTACGATAGAGTGATTTGAGCAAGTATGGGAAGGCGTGGTTATACTTCATCAATGCTAAGCTTTGGCTAACCACCCACGCAACACAAGTGATTCTGATGCGGGCACTGATCCTATTTACCTTGGTGACAGGGCGTAGCATCAACGTGGGTAGACTGATTTGCAACTCCATAATCCAAAATGCTAAAGGAAAGTCTACAGGTGGATTGCCACACCCATCACTGATTTGTGGTTTATGAAAGTTGGCAAAAGTCAAGTGGAACACCAATGAGATACTTCAACCCCCCTTGACGCCCATTGATAGTCAAGCTATGCGTCACTAGAAAGTTTGGAGGGGTGGGACACTAGAGGAGCATGGATCTGGATTCCTACCTTTGCTGCATCCTCACGAACCTGAAGATGAGGTCAACCCACCGCTGAACATCGAGCACCCCGAGCCATCTAACTCTTCAATCGACTTACTTATTGCTGAGATGCGCGAGCTTCGGCGTGAAAATCAGGAGATGAGGGCTGAAATGCAGCAGAATGCGTAAGAAAGAGATAAGGAAGCCCGGGAGAGGGAGCGTGAATATAGGCGCATGTCACGGCGCATTAATCATTCAATTCAACAAGTCAATTCATTGTGTATTTATACTTCAGATTTTTATAATGTTACCGCACAGGTGATCAACAACAACGGGTTCAATACCGGCCCATATGCAGTCCAATTTTCCCACGACACCTATGTTCCCGGAGTATGACCTTAATTCGGGTGATGATGCAAATGGAGGCAATCACGCAAATAGCAATAGTGAGGATGATGATGCTTGAGTTCCTCAATGAAGTTCTCTATTTTAATTCTGTCTATTATAAACATCGAGGACTATGTTTATTTTAAGTTTGGGGGTGTGGTAGTATAATTTAGTTATTTTATTTTGTCTAAGTCATATTGTGATGCAAGAATGGCCAATGATATTTTGCTGGTTATTGTGTTTTTATCAAAAGTAAGGTTTGAGCATGTTTAATTACTTATTAACAGTTTGGCTAACCACCCTACTCTCAGTTGTGTAAGCTCTTCATGTACACAGTATGCTTGTTTAGTTAGTTAGCATTGAGAAATCTCATTTACTTAAATACTTGGGATATTATACTTTAAATATACCAAACTCACGTCATCAGCCTTTTATGTTTATTTTAGACTTTCATATAAGTTTGGGGGAAATCAAAAAAAAAATTAAAAAAAATTATAAAAAAAGCCATTGCTACTCGAGTTAATAGATCCTTAGGGGTGTTTCTACACCTAGTGCCCTAAAGCCATCTGGTTTGAGAGTCATTGATCAAACACTCGTTACATGGGTAGCTCTGAATAGCCTAATGTGATTAGACATTGTACGGTCATGCGATTAGTTAAGGTGAGATGGAGCATAAAACGCACTCACCAGTGTGATTACTCATTACTGCAATAATCCCTTGGGAACCCCCTTCTTATATGGTTGTCTTGTTTGGTATTTATCAAGGTAATGACGAGTTTGTAGATTTATAGTATAATCCCTCATATATTGAGTACATGCGTTAGCTCTTTCCTAACCCGTATAAATAGATAACACTCACACACACACACATTGCTGAGATCTTGAGTAGCTGTGAGCTTAAAAATTTTGTTAATTCGTAACTTTACGTTGTTCTTGGGCCCCTTTTGATCTTTTTGTTAGGTTTGTATATAGCGCGAACATGCAATCAAATTACATAAATAATGCAGAAGCGCAATAAAACGGATTTTAAAATTTTTCATACAAACCATCACCATGATTGTCCATGTGCTCAATTATCAATTAAACGAAAGAGATAAAGTATTAGAATCATACCCTTGTAGAACCATGCTTCCACATGTACGAGTTCACCTCCAAATCCTTCGTGTTCTCCTTGAATTCCACCGATTAAATTCCTTCCTTTGATCAACGTTAGCCACCCAAGTGTTTGGCCTCTAGAGGTGATCCACCAAGGAATACTAGTTGTTCAATAAGATGGGTGTTGGCAAAACCCTAGTTTCTATCTCTATAGAAATTGTAAGTACTCTCTCTCTCCAATTCTTATGGAAGAGTGTGTAACTGTCTGGCAGTCTAATTGTCTAACCCTAAATCATGATAAGACTCCTCTTATTTATAGATATAGGGAACCCTCCTAAACTATTTAGGATTAGGGTTTTTATTTTAATTAAACTCCTTTAATTAATTGAACTCACAATCCAATTAGGAATTCATGAGAGAGTACTTCTATTAATTAATTCCCAATCCCTATTAGAGATTAACTAATAGTAATAGTAATAATAATAATAAGACTCCTCTTATTAATTTATATTTAATATTTCTAAAATATTAAATAATAAATATTAAGCTATTTAATTTATTTTATCTCCATAGATTAAATTAAATACACTTAACTTATTATTACGATTATGCCATTTACTTCTTAAATAAATATTTTCTTTTTGCAGTGTGACCCTTTAGGTTCTCCATATTAAACCGGTTGTGAATAAATCAATTAGAACAATTCTAATTTTATTTAAATAAATAAATTAAACTATTTAATTCATTTAAATATATAATATTTATTCTACAATAAGGGTAAGCCCCTTAGCGATCAACGACTTTCCAGATAATATAGATTTCAACATTAATCACAAAAGAACCTTTCAGTGAATAGTTACCGTACAATTCAATCCTTCTACCATACAATGTCCCAATTAAATATAAGACATGGAATTACTGTCAAGTCTTATTTTATTTAATTATATGTATTTCGATGCTCAAATGCACAACTCTGATAATGCAAATTAGAAACTCCTTTCTAATTTCATTCTGCTTTGGCCAAAGACTTCTGAGTCGTCATTTATCGAATCACATAGGACATTCTCTCCTTTTACTAGAAGTGGTAGATTCTTTATTGATCATTCACCTATCTCCGTATATAACTTATTATACCCAATCATACCCTTTGATATACCCTAAGGGTCTTAAGGGACATGTCAAAGTATAACTCATCACACACAAGATACTATGATGATCTCAAGTCCAAGGATCACTTGTACTACTATCACTAGAGGAATTCCTATTGACAGGCGAGTAAAACTCCATTAGGTATTCTTTAGCGAGCCACGTTCAGTGAACTTATTCTCTAATAAGCACCTACATACTTGCTTTAGTGTCTCCACACAAATGATTATGAGATCAATCATCCTCTTCATAAGAGCAAGCAACGTATGTACTAATCTATCCGGATTCACTAATCCCATTTTTAGTAATCCATCGATTAGGAACGATTTTAGTTTTTGAGCTATCTAGAATTTAGATCTCATTAGCATGATCACCATCATGATTCTAAAAGCATTGCTCAAAACTATGGGTTTATCACATTTAATATAACAACACAATGTAGATAAAGTAAAATGCCTTTAACAACCGAATAAGATTACAAAGTATATGCTACATCATATCAAATATGATTGGCTTGCGTCCATACTACTTTCAATCTCCCACTTGCAATAAAGCCAATCGCCATGGTATCTTATACCCTTCTTCTCTAAGTGACGATCATCCTGCTATTTGGATAAAGCTTCAGTAAATGGATATGCAATGTTGTTCTTGAGAGTCCACTATCTCTATAGTGACTTCTCCTCTTTCAATGATTCCACTAATCAAATGAAAGTGCCACAACTCTTGTTTGAATCCAAGATGAGACTTAGGAACTATTCCTAGTTCTGCAATGAACTTTTCATCCAAACAATCAACTTGCAGCTTCATTTACAACTATATACTTTGTCGTTGCCATTAAACTAACAACTCTTTGCTGTTTGGAACCTTTCCAATTCACTGCACCACCTTTTAAGGTAACTATTTACCCTAAAATGGATTTGTTATCGTCTTGGTCAGTCTGAAAAACTTGAGTCTTTTTAGCCCTCTAATTTTTAATTCAGACCTACCATGAATCATGATCACATCTTCAATACCGGTTAGGTACTTAAAGATGTTTTTCACTGTCTTACAGTGATCTTCTCCAGAATATGACTGATCAGCATCAAGCCTAGTATATTCATTGCATACATGATAATAACTCATGCGATCTCTCTTTCAATTGGGGACAATTTTAGAGAGATACACTCCATGGCTCATCATCATGAGACCTCTCCTGGAGTTTGCCATGCTAAACGCCTTTAGCATCAAATGAATATACGTTCCTTGGGTCAAGCCGAACATCCTTTTAGATCTATCTATATAGATTTATATCCCCAATTTATAGGATTCTCCTCCCAAGTCATTCATGGAGGAATGTTTAGACAATTTTATCTTTACTGATTGTAGCATTGGTGTGTTATTCCTTATCAGTAGTATATCAACATATAATACTAGAAATGTCACAGTGCTCCCACTGACCCTTTTGTACACACTAGGTTCATTCTCGTTTTTGATAAAATCAAACTCTTTTGATTGTCTCATCAAAACGAATGTTCCATCTTTGAGAAGCTTGCTTCAATCCATCAATGGATCATTGTAGCTTAAAACACGATTTGCTTCAACCTTTGAAACAAATTCCTCTGGCTGTATCATACATACATTCTCCTCAAGTCTTCATTGAGGAAGGGTGTCTCCACATCCATTTTGCCAGATTTTGTAATAAGCTGCAATCACAGGTAAAATCCAACTGGACTTGAGCATTACCCGGTAATAAGGTTTTATCACAGTCAACTCCTTGACTTGAAAAACCTTTTAAACAGGTCTGGTCTTATAAGTCTCCACCTTGCCATTTGCCTCAGTCTTTCTCTTAAAGACCCATATTCACACTCTAGGCACTATGCCCTCTTGTGGAGTAACCAGAGTCTATACTTGGTTCTCATACATGGAGTCCATTTCGGATTTCATGGCCATCTGCCATTTCTCTGAGTGTCTTCTACTCAGAGCCTCATCGTATATAACTGGATCATCATCCTCTATGATGCGTACCTCATCATCATCCTTTATGATGAATCCATACCTCCCAAGTATCTTCGGTACTCTTCCAGATTTATGATTCGGTTGTGGTACAATAGGTCTATCTACAGGTTCCTCGGTTCGACTTAAAGTGCTTTATGGTTCTTGAACTCCTTCAAGATCTATTACCCTCCCACTAGCTCCTTCAATGATAAATACATTTATCTAAGAAGGCAGCGTGTAGGATTATAGTAATAATACCCTAAACTTTCTTTAGGATATCTCACAAATCCGCACTTGTCAGATTTTGTCCCAAACTTATCTTTGAAACCTTTTCACATAAGCTGGACAACCCCTTATCTTAACATACTTAAAAGTAGGAATCCTCCCTATCCATAACCTTTCTGGAGTCTTGGGCTCAGATTTTTGAGGTTACCTTATTTTATAGATATGCAGTCGTTTCTAGGGCATAACCCCAGATGGATACTAGAATGTCGGTAAAAATCATCATGGACTTGATGAGTGTGTTTTATACACACAATTTGGGTACTTTTGGCCTTGATAATTTGCAAGACTTTATGTATTTTATGTGGTTTTTATGTATTTTTAGCTTATTTCTACATAAATTAGTTTTTAGTTATTTTTACATGTTTTATGTTGCTTTGATGCATTTTCATTATGTTTGTAGGAATTGAAATAAAGACCGCTCGGATTGTTGTTTTTATTGACTCAATGTCCGTGCCTGGACGTCTGTGCCCGAATGGTAGTATGATGGAAATTTGTGCTTGGCGACTCTCGGTGCTTAATTTGATAACATTTGGTAGTTGGGCGTGCACGGCGTCGGAAAGCGTGCACGGCGTGCGGCGTCGGCCAAGCCACGAGGGCAAGCCCGTGCTTAGATATCCGTGCCCGAATGATAACACGGTGAAAATTTATGTTTGGCGATACTCGGGGCTTAATTTGTTGACATTTGGAAGTTGGGCGTGCACGGCGTACGGCGTCGACCAAGCCGCGGGCACGGCGTGCGGCAGACGGCGTGGGCGTGCGGCGTTGGGCGTGCGACCAGCGTGCGGCCCAGGCGCTGGGCGCGGGCGCGCGCGCTGGCGTGCGGGCGCGCGGCGCGGGCGTGCGGCGTTGGGCGTGCGACCAGCGTGCGGCCCAGGCGCTGGGCGCGGGCGCGCGCGCTGGCGGGCGGGCACGCCAACGTCGTGCTGAGTGCGATCTGACACAGTTTTAGTGCGATCTGAGCTCCATTTTGTCCGATTTTTGCTAGGGTTTCTTGATGGAGGCTATATATAATCTCTTCTAAGCTTCATATCAGATATCAAGGGATAGGGAGGCTAGACTAAAACATCAAAATAGTGAGCAAAGGTGCTGCAATACAAGGAAAACTCAGCCAAAGCCAAAGAACTAAGAAGGAAAGCCTTGTCAAAGAGACATCTAGAGAGAGGGAGGCTACAAAACACATCAACCAACAGAGCTCAAGGCTGGAAATCAAGCTGAATCAAGCCAAAAGCCAAGGAACTCAGTCAAGAAGAATTGCAAAGCTAAGGAGGAGAGCTAGAAACCTACAGCAACCAAAGGAACACCAGCTGAATAGCTTCAAAAGTGGTTTCATTTCTACTTTTCCATCTCCTTTGTAATTCGAATTTGACAATGTATCAATTGAAAATGATGTTTATTGTAGCTATCATGAACTTACCTTCTATTCTAAGATTGCAATGGAACCCAACACTTAATTTGAATTGAATTCTCTCTCTATTGATTTTAGTTATGCATTTGTGAATTGATTGTCATAACCCTTGCTTCTAGATTAATTGCTTGGCCCGTAATTACCGTGGGAACCTATATGAACTTGACGAACGGATTATAGGTTGAGACCTAGTTATGATAACATGCGAGAGTATAGATTGTTGTGGGTTATTAATCGGATTAAGTGACGTGTGTCTTATTAATTATCTGCAATAATAGGTATCTTGATAGTAGTTGGGATAGATATATACCTAATTACCGCATGCAACCTATTGAGAATCTAGTCTTAATGACTTCCGATGTGAGAGTTGGTAATGGAAGGGAGGATTAATTAGATTTGGTGACACGTGTCTATAAATCATTCCTGAAATTAGTCTCTTGATAGTGTATAGGATAGACATATACCTATGCACCGCTTAGGAAGATTCGTGATTGACCATCGACAGAGGCTCTTATGTAGTTTTGATTTCTCGGTTGTCAATTCGTATGCTATAATTGACTGAAAAGAGAGAGTTAGGAGATTCAAATGACGTGTTGGGGGAAATTGTAATCTTAGAACTTTCTATCTTGTTATTTTTACCGCATTTTACTCATTACTTAACTTGTGAACTCAACCAATCAACAATCAATCAAACCTTCATCGTTTAAATTAGATCAAATTGATATACGATTGGTACTTGGTTATTATTTGTCACAATTCCCTGTGGGTTCGACTCTTATCTTATCATATATTACTTGTGGGCCGTGTATACTTGCACATGTGTGTTATCGATTGCGAAATCGACCAACAAGTTTTTGGCGCCGTTTGCATGCATGCCATGCAAATCAAAGAAATGACAGCACGGAGGCATGCTATGGTCATTTTTGCAATCGAGCCGGACTAAAAGGAAATAGGAACCTAGTCAGGGTGAGGACTTTAACTCAAGCGCTATTTGGGAGGCAACCCAAATCTCCATTTTATTTTTTGAGCTATTTTGTTTTTATTTATTTATTTTTTTTTATTTTAATCTCAAAAAAAAAAGTTTGGTGTGGTTTGTTTTTGATTTTATGTTTAATTGTGTTTAATGTGTGTAATATTACTTGCTGCAGTTTGATGCTTATGACCATCAGTGAAAACTATAGCAGTAGCACAACATCAGCACGTTGAGCAACAGGCACCAGCACGCTGAGCAGCACTGCAGCAGCACACTCAGCAGCAACACACTCAGCAACGCGCATGCTAGCCATGACAGCCACCAGCAGCTTATTTGCACCCATCAGCTCATTTTTATAGTCCAACTCATATCTCTCTTCTTCCACTCCAAAGCCAACTTACATGCATTTTTCCCAAACTCAAATTCGTGCCCCATCACTCCAATTGGGCATCCAATCTCTGCAATCCATCAGCATTGCCATCTTCTAACTTGAAATTCAACAAGGATTTAGCAGATTTTGAAGAATTCCCATGGCTTTTCATTAGTTTTCCAAGAAAAGGTAACAAGGTCTGTTAATTTCAAATTTTACTTGCTTGGGACTGTGCTTGGGTTGAGTTTTATTGCAGGAACACTCCAATTCTCCCATTGCAAGACTTTGTGGAGGGCTAGCCCTGCTTCCCAATGCATTGACAACTGAGATTTTGGGAGGTGCACGCCACGTGTTTGATATTTGGCCTGAGAGAGTTTCTTGGCTAATATGGGCTGTTCTTCATGAGGCATTGTTCTGGTATAGCTTCCAAGCAACAAATGGGGTGAAGCTTCATCGTCCAAGATAACCAAAGCCCATGATAAGAATTTTGTTAGTCAGGAAGCGTCCAAGCGACACCACACTATAATGATGTTGCTTGATCACCCTCAGTGAAGTTCTTTATTTTAATTCTGTCTATTATAAACATCGAGGACTATGTTTGTTTTAAGTTTGGGGGTGTGGTAGTTTAATTGAGTTATCCTTGTCTGTCTAGTCGTGTTGTGCTGTGTGGTAGTCAAATTTAAGTTTGGGGGTAGTACTTCGTATTTGCGTATTTATGTGTTTAATTTAGTTTTTGTGTGATTTAAGTATGTTTTTCTTTTTATTCAAAAAAAAAATTTATTTTTAGGATGTGTCTCTTGAGCATTGTTTTAATTTGATTTGAACTATAATCCATGGTCTATGATAATGACTTGTTTGAAGAGATTCTAACTCATGAGAAGTAGACAATTGTTGCTTAGTCTTTGTGCTTATCGTTTATTGGTTATTATTTTGCTTATGCGTCCTTTCACTTTCATGCACTTACCCATGAGTATTAAGCTAGTTGTATGCTTAGAGAAGGCTTTTATAACCGAATGCTTGTGAAAAATATCTATAAACTGTAGAACTCGTTTAAACATCACTCGAACCAAGATGTCCACATTTGTTATATTTGAATTGATGGTCATGTGGTGAGTTGAGAGGGAGCGTAAAACGCACTCACTCATGGACACATGCGTAGGAGAGATGGAGTGTAAAACGCACTCTCTTATAATTGTGATTAAAAAAAAAATTTGTTTATTGCAAATTTTGCATGGGGTTGAGGTTGAGCGTAAAACGCACTCGCCCATATGAGCGTGCTTAAGGATTGAGATGGAGCATAAAATGCACTCACCTAGCGCCCTTGGTTCTCAAAATTTTTGGAATTGTGATTTGTACACCTTTGTATTGAGTGATGTGTTAAGCATGTTGTTTTGGGGTTTATTTTGATTATTTCATAAGGTAATGTGGTTGCATAGTTTCATTAGAGCTTGATTGGTTTAGTGCTATTGGGTACTCACACACACATACGGAAGAGGCCTGAAGCAAAGTATGACTAGCTAACTAAAATTTTAGACTTGCAACGCTTTGTTTGTTCTCTTGAGTTCTATGCGTTGATGCCTTTGAGACCATTGTCGGCTTATTAATTCATTGCTCAATTTTGGATATATTAGAAGTTTTTGAATTGTTTAGTTTAGGTTTGTTTTGCTTGAGGACAAGCAAAGATTTAAGTTTGGGGGTATTTGATGAGTGTGTTTTATACACACAATTTGGGTACTTTTGGCCTTGATAATTTGCAAGTCTTTATGTATTTTATGTGGTTTTTATGTATTTTTAGCTTATTTCTACATAAATTAGTTTTTAGTTATTTTTACATGTTTTATGTTGCTTTGATGCATTTTCATTATGTTTGTAGGAATTGAAATAAAGACCGCTCGGATTGTTGTTTTTATTGACTCAATGTCCGTGCCTGGACGTCTGTACCCGAATGGTAGTATGATGGAAATTTGTGCTTGGCGACGCTCGGTGCTTAATTTGATAACATTTGGTAGTTGGGCGTGCACGGCGTCGAAAAGCGGGCACGGCGTGCGGCGTCGGCCAAGCCACGAGGGCAAGCCCGTGCTTAGATATCCGTGCCCGAATGATAACACGGTGAAAATTTATGTTTGGCGATGCTCGGGGCTTAATTTGTTGACATTTGGAAGTTGGGCGTGCACGGCGTTGGAAGGCGTGCACGGCGTGCGGCGTCGACCAAGCCGCGGGCACGGCGTGCAGCAGACGGGGCGCCAGCGTGCGGCCCAGGCGCTGGGCGCGGGCGCATGGGCGCGGCGTGCGGGCGCGCGATGGGCGTGCGGGCGTGTTGGGCGCGCGCGCGCGGGCCTCGGCAGGCAGCCTCGGCGTTTGGGCGCGCGCGCGGGCCTCGGCAGGCGCTGGGCACGGGGCCTCGGCCGCGGGCGTTGGGCGTGCGGCCCAGGCGCTGGGCGCGGGCGCGCGCGCTGGCGTGCGGGCGCGCGGCGTGGGCCTGCGGCGTTGGGCGTGCGACCAGCGTGCGGCCCAGGCGCTGGGCGCGGGCGCGCGCGCGGCGCGGGCGTGCGGCAGCCAGCGTGGGCGTGCGGCGTGGGCGTGCGGCGTTGGGCGTGCGACCAGCGTGCGGCCCAGGCGCTGGGCGCGGGCGCGCGCGCTGGCGTGCGGGCGCGCCACCGCCGTGCTGAGTGCGATCTGACACAGTTTTAGTGCTATCTGAGCTCCATTTTGTCCGATTTTTGCTAGGGTTTCTTGATGGAGGCTATATATAATCTCTTCTAAGCTTCATATCAGATATTAAGGGATAGGGAGGCTAGACTAAAACATCAAAATAGTGAGCAAAGGTGCTGCAATACAAGGAAAACTCAGCCAAAGCCAAAGAACTAAGAAGGAAAGCCTTGTCAAAGAGACATCTAGAGAGAGGGAGGCTACAAAACACATCAACCAACAGAGCTCAAGGCTGGAAATCAAGCTGAATCAAGCCAAAAGCCAAGGAACTCAGTCAAGAAGAATTGCAAAGCTAAGGAGGAGAGCTAGAAACCTACAGCAACCAAAGGAACACCAGCTGAATAGCTTCAAAAGTGGTTTCATTTCTACTTTTCCATCTCCTTTGTAATTCGAATTTGACAATGTATCAATTGAAAATGATGTTTATTGTAGCTATCATGAACTTACCTTCTATTCTAAGATTGCAATGGAACCCAACACTTAATTTGAATTGAATTCTCTCTCTATTGATTTTAGTTATGCATTTGTGAATTGATTGTCATAACCCTTGCTTCTAGATTAATTGCTTGGCCCGTAATTACCGTGGGAACCTATATGAACTTGACGAACGGATTATAGGTTGAGACCTAGTTATGATAACATGCGAGAGTATAGATTGTTGTGGGTTATTAATCGGATTAAGTGACGTGTGTCTTATTAATTATCTGCAATAATAGGTATCTTGATAGTAGTTGGGATAGATATATACCTAATTACCGCATGCAACCTATTGAGAATCTAGTCTTAATGACTTCCGATGTGAGAGTTGGTAATGGAAGGGAGGATTAATTAGATTTGGTGACACGTGTCTATAAATCATTCCTGAAATTAGTCTCTTGATAGTGTATAGGATAGACATATACCTATGCACCGCTTAGGAAGATTCGTGATTGACCATCGACAGAGGCTCTTATGTAGTTTTGATTTCTCGGTTGTCAATTCGTATGCTATAATTGACTGAAAAGAGAGAGTTAGGAGATTCAAATGACGTGTTGGGGGAAATTGTAATCTTAGAACTTTCTATCTTGTTATTTTTACCGCATTTTACTCATTACTTAACTTGTGAACTCAACCAATCAACAATCAATCAAACCTTCATCGTTTAAATTAGATCAAATTGATATACGATTGGTACTTGGTTATTATTTGTCACAATTCCCTGTGGGTTCGACTCTTATCTTATCATATATTACTTGTGGGCCGTGTATACTTGCACGTGTGTGTTATCGATTGCGAAATCGACCAACAGGACTGCACCATGTCCAACAAGGTACAATTTCTCTTTTTAGATACACCAATCAATTATTGCGTATCAGGAGGTATCAATTATGAAAAAATACCATTTTGAGATGATCTAGAAACTTATTGCACAAGTATTCCTTCCTCGATCTGATCAAAGATTCTTAATACTTTGTCAATATGTTTCACTTCTGAATTCTTTGAACCTTTCAAATGATTCAGACTTGTATTTCATCAAATAGACATATTCAACTCTTTGAATTATCATCTCCTTTTCTTTTACTAGTTTGTTCAATTTGCAAAAAAAATTTTATGTAAGTCAAGTTTACAAAGTCCATCAAGTGATGTTCCAGTTTCAAACAAAACATTATCATTATAAATAGAACAACAATTGTTCTTAAATATAATACCAGAACCTTCCTTGTCCAACAACGGAAGTAATAATGTTTCTAAAGAGAACTGGAACATAATAACAACTTATTAACTTAATAGACTTGCCCGAAGGCAATGCTAAACTATAAGTTCCTATGGTTAATGCAGCAACCTTTGCTCCATTCCCACACATAAGATTACTTACTCTTTGTTTAGCTTTCTACTTCTGCTTAGTCTCTACATTGGATTGCATACGTGAGAACTACAGCTGATATCCAATACCCAAGTAGAACCTTGACTTACAGAAAGATTTATTTCAATCATAAACAAACCTGTATTTGTAACCGAAGCTTCACTAAGCTTCTTCTGGTTAGCCTCTGTAAGATTCTCCTTGCAGTTTCCTTTCTAGTATCCAGGCTTATTGCAGTGGAAGCAAACTCCTTTTCTATCTGCATCAGTCTTGTTCTTAATGTCCTTTGTTTTTGCCTTTCCTATGACCTTCTTTGAATTGTTCTTCTTTTAAGAAGATCCTTTGGCTCTCTTCCGCTTCCTGGAAGAATCATCTACCAGTAAGACTTGGTCTTTCTTGGTTGGAAAATGACTCTTTACAATTTTCAACATGTTTAAGCAACTCAGGCAGGCTGATATATAGCTTGTTCATGTGGAAATTCACAACAATTTGTGAGAAAGAGTCCAGAAGTGATTGCAAGATCAAATCTTGGATCAACTCTCCATCCATTAAAACCTAGTTGTCCCAATTGTTCAATCAGATTGATCATTTTAGAACATATGTCTGTACTGTAGTGCCATCGGTCATTCTAGATCGGAAAAGCTCCTTAGATATCTGATATCTAATAGTCCTACTTTCCTCATCCTTCAACTCCTTGAAGGTGCAGGAGTATAGTAGGAGCATCCATAGTTTCATGCTAACGCTAAAGCTCGTTACTCATAGATGCGAGCGTTATGCATTGAGCCAACTGTGCATCATCTTGCCACTTTCTAAAAATAGCCATCTCTTCCTCTGAGGCATTGTCTGCAACCATTGCAGGGATATGCATATTAAGGACATAAGATAGCTTTTCAGCCTTGAGAACTATTCTCAAATTCTTTAACCAGTCCTTTTAATTTGGTCCTGTTAATTAGCATCTAATATGCTCCGCAGTGATAGTAAATTAGACATTGTAAAATTTTGTAAATGAATTTGTAATTTAACAACATTTTAGTATACATTCATGTTAGGTTTGTATATGGCGCGAACATGCAATCAAATTACATAAATAGTGCGGTAGCGCGATAAAATCGGATTTTAAAATTTTATACAAACCATCACCAAGATCAATCTATGTGTGCTCAATTAACGATATAAACGAAAGATAAAGAGAATAAGAATTATACCCTCGTAGTTCTAAGCTTCCTCGGGTACAAGTTCAACTCCTAGTCCTTCGTGTTCTCCTCGAATGCTACGGTGTGATTCCTTTCCTTTGATCAACGTTAGCCACCCAAGTGTTTGGCCTCTAGAGGTGATCCACCAAGGAAGAACAAGTATTCAAGAATTTGGGTATTTGGCAAAACTCTAGTTTCTACCTCTATAGAAATTATAAGTACTCTCCACAATCTAATGCAAGAGTGTGTAACCCCAATCTATGATAAGACCCCTCTTATTTATAGATGGAGGAATAACCCTTCCCTAAACTATTTAGGATTAGGGTTTGTATTATAATTAAACTCCTTTAATTAATTATGCTCCTAATCCAATTAGGAATCCACGGGAGAGTAATTCTATTAATTAATTCCCAATCCCTATTAGGAATTAAATAATAGTAAAAGTAATAATAATAATAAGACTCCTCTTATTAATTTATATTTAATATTTCCAAAATATTAAATAATAAATATTAAGCTATTTAATTTATTCTATCTACATAGAGTAAATTAAATACACTTAACTTATTATTACAATTATGCTATTTACCTCTTAAATAAATATTTTCCTTTTGCGGTGTGACCCTTTAGGTTCTCCATATTAAACCGGTTGTGAATAAATCAATTAGAACGATTCTAATCATATTTAAATAAATAAATTAAACTATTTAATTAATTTTAATAAATAATATTTATTCTACAATAAGGGTAAGCCCCTTTAGCGATCAACGACTTTCCAGATAATATAGATTTCAACATTAATCACAAAAGAACCTTTGAGTAAATAGTTACCGTACAATTCAATCCTTCTACCATACAATGTCCCAATTAAATATAAGACATGGATTTACTGTCAAGTCTTATTTTATTTAATTATATGTATTTCGATTCCCAAATGCACAACTCTAAATAATGCAAATTAGAAACTCCTTTCTAATTTCATTCTGCCTTGGCCAAGGACTACTGAGTTGTCATTTATCGAATCACATAGGACATTCACATCTTTTACTAGATGTGGTAGATTTTTTATTGATCATTCACCTATCTTCATGTACAACTAATTATACCCAATCATACCCTTTGATATACCCCAAAGGTCTTAAGGACATGTCAAAGTATAACTCATCATACACAAGATACTATGATGATCTCAAGTCCAAGGATCACTTGTACTACTATCACTAGAGAAATTCCTATTGACAGACGAGTAAAACTCCATTAGGTATTCCTTAGCGAGTCACGTTCAGTGAACTTATTCTCTAATAAGCACCTACATACTTGCTTCAGTGTCTCCACACAAATGATTATGAGATCAATCATCCTCTTCCTAAGAGCAAGCAACGTATGTACTAATCTATCCGGATCCACTAATCCCCAATTTAGTAATCCAACGATTAGGAACAATTTTAGTTTGTGAGCTATCTAGAATTTAGATCTCATTAGCATGATCACCATCATGATTCTAAAAACATTGCTCAAAACTATGGGTTTATCACATTTAATATAACAGCACTGTGTAGATAATATAAAATGCCTTTTAAGAAAATCAATTCCTTTATTAATAAATGAATAAGATTACAAAGTATATGCTACATCATATCAAATATGATTGGCTTGTGTGCATACTAATTTCAATCTCCCACTTGCACTAAAGCGAATCGCCATGGTATCTAATACCCATCTTCTCTAAGTGACGATCAAACTGCTGTTGTGTTAAAGCTTTAGTAAATGGATCTGCAATGTTGTCTTGAGAGTCCACACGCTCCAGGGTGACATCTCCTCTTTCAATGATCTCTCTAATCAAATGAAACCGCCGCAACACGTGTTTGGATTTCTGATGAGACCTGGGTTCCTTAGCCTGCGCAACAGCTCCGTTGTTGTCACAAAATAAAGGTATGGCTCCTCTAATGCTAGGAACCACTCCAAGTTCAGTTATGAACTTCTTCATCCAAACAGCTTCCTTTGCAGCTTCACTTGCAGCTATGTACTCTGCCTCTGTTACCGAATCAGCAACTGTTTGCTGCTTGGAACTTTTCCAACTCACTGCGCCACCGTTTAAGGTAAACACGTACCCTGAAACAGATTTGCTGTCATCTTGGTCCATTTGAAAACTTGAGTCTATATAGCCCTCTAGTTTCAATTCAGACCCACCGTAGACTAGAAATACATCCTTAGTTCTTCTCAAGTACTTTAGGATGTTTTTCACTGCCTTCCAGTGCTCTTCTCCTGGATTCGACTGATATCTGCTTGTTACACTAAATGCATGAGCGACATCTGGTCTAGTACATATCATACCGTACATGACAGATCCTATTGCGGAAGCATAAGGAATCTTACTCATACGGTCTCTCTCCTCAGGTGTCTTTGGGGCCTGTTTCTTGGAGAGATGTATTCCATGGCTCATCGGCATGAGATCTCTCTTGGAATCTTCCATGCTAAACTTCTTTAGCATCGAGTCAATGTACTTTCCTTGGGTCAAGCCCAGCATCCTTTTAGATCTATCTCTATACATCTTTATGTTAGGTTTGTACATAGCGCGAATATGCAATCAAATTACATAAATAGTGCGGAAGCGCGATAAAATCAGATTTTAAAATTTTATACAAACCATCACCATGATCTTTCTTTATGCACAATTATTAATTAAACGAAAGAGATGGAGAATAAGAATTATACCCTTGTAGAATTCTAGCTTCCTCAGGTACAAGTTCACCTCCAATTGCTTCGCGTTCTCCTTGAATTCCACCGATTAAATTCCTTCCTTTGATCAACGTTAGCCACCCAAGTGTTTGGCCTCTAGAGGTGATCCACCAAGGAATAATACTTGTTCAAGAAGATGGATGTTGGCAAAACCCTAGTTTCTATCTCTATAGAAATTGTAAGTACTCTCTACAATTCTTATGCAAGAGTGTGTAAATTGTCTAACCCCAAATCATAATAAGACTCCTCTTATTTATAGATATAGGGAACCCTCCTAAACTATTTAGGATTAGGGTTTTTATTTTAATTAAACTCCTTTAATTAATTGAACTCCTAATCCAATTAGGAATTCATGAGAGAGTACTTTTATTAATTAATTCCCAATCCCTATTAGGAATTAAATAATAGTAATAGTAATAATAATAATAAGACTCCTCTTATTAATTTATATTTAATATTTCCAAAATATTAAATAATAAATATTAAGCTATTTAATTTATTCTATCTCCATAGATTAAATTAAATACACTTAACTTATTATTACGATTATGCCATTTACTTCTTAAATAAATATTTTTCTTTTGCGGTGTGACCCTTTAGGTTCTCCATATTAAACCGGTTGTGAATAAATCAATTAGAACAATTCTAATTTTATTTAAATAAATAAATTAAACTATTTAATTCATTTAAATAAATAATATTTATTCTACAATAAGGGTAAGCCCCCTTAGCGATCAACGACTTTCCAGATAATATAGATTTCAACATTAATCACAAAAGAACCTTTCAGTGAATAGTTACCGTACAATTCAATCCTTCTACCATACAATGTCCCAATTAAATATAAGACATGGAATTACTGTCAAGTCTTATTTTATTTAATTATATGTATTTCGATTCTGAAATGCACAACTCTAATTAATGCAAATTAGAAACTCCTTTCTAATTTCATTCTGCTTTGGCCAAAGACTTCTGAGTCGTCATTTATCGAATCACATAGGACATTCTCTCCTTTTACTAGAAGTGGTAGATTCTTTGTTGATCATTCACCTATCTCCATGTATAACTTATTATACCCAATCATACCCTTTAATATACCCTCAGGGTCTTAAGGGACATGTCAAAGTATAACTCATCATACACAAGATACTATGATGATCTCAAGTCCAAGGATCACTTGTACTACTATCACTAGAGGAATTCCTATTGACAGGCGAGTAAAACTCCATTAGGTATTCCTTAGCGAGCCACGTTCAGTGAACTTATTCTCTAATAAGCACCTACATACTTGCTTTAGTGTCTCCACACAAATGATTATGAGATCAATCATCCTCTTCATAAGAGCAAGCAACGTATGTACTAATCTATCCGGATTCACTAATCCCCTTTTTAGTAATCCAACGATTAGGAACGATTTTAGTTTGTGAGCTATCTTGAATTTAGATCTCATTAGCATGATCACCATCATGATTCTAAAAGCATTGCTCAAAACTATGGGTTTATCACATTTAATATAACAGCACTATGTTGATAAAGTAAAATGCCTTTAATAATCGAATAAGATTACAAAGTATATGCTGCATCATATCAAATATGATTGGCTTGTGTGCATACTACTTTCACTTTATCCCCAAAATATAGGATGCCTCACCCAAGTCCTTCATAGAGAAGTGTTTAGATAACCAAATTTTGATCGACTGTAGCATAGGAACATCATTCCCTATCAGTAATATGTCATCAACATATAATACAAGGAATGAAACAGCGCTCCCATTAACCTTCTTGTACACACAAGGTTCATCCTCATTTTTGATAAAATCAAACCTTTTGATTATCTCATCAAAACGGATGTTCCATCTTCGAGAAGCTTGCTTCAACCCATAAATGGATCGTTGTAGCTTACAGACTTGGTTTGTTCCAACCGTTGAAACATAACCCTCTGGCTGTATCATATATACATTCTCCTCAAGCTCTCCATTGAGGAAGGCCGTTTTCACGTCCATTTGCCAGATCTCGTAGTTATAATAAGCTGCAATCGCAAGCAAAATCCGAATGGACTTGAGCATAGCTACTGGTGAGAAGGTTTCATCATAGTCAACTCCTTGTCTTTGTTTGAAACCTTTTGCAACCAGTCGGGCCTTATAGTTCTCTACCTTGCCATCTGCCCCAGTCTTTCTCTTAAAGACCCATTTACACCCAATAGGCTTAATGCCCTCAGGTGGTGAAACCAAAGTCCATACTTGGTTTTCATACATGGAGTCCATCTCGAATTTCATGGCTTCTAGCCATTTCTCTGAGTCTTCACTACTTATAGCCTCTTCGTAAGTCAATGGATCATCATCATATATGATACGTACCTCATCATCATCCTCTATGATGAATCCATACCTCTCAGGTATCTTCGATACTCTTCCAGATTTACGAATAGGTAATGGTACAGTAGGTTCTTCTACTTGGTCAGGTACCTGACTTTGATCCGTAGTATTTTGTGGTTCTTGAACTTCTTCAAGATATATCTTACTCCCACTGACCCCTTCGAAGATAAACTCCTTTTCCAAGAAGGCAGCGTGTTTCGCTACAAACACCTTTTGATCAGTAGGATGATAGAAATAATATCCTAAACTTTCTTTAGGGTATCCCACGAATCTACATTTGTCGGATATAGTCTTCAGCTTATCATGCTCAAACCTTTTGACATAAGCTGGACAACCCCAAGTCTTAACATGCTTAAGATTTGGTTTCCTCCCTGTCCATATCTCATATGGAGTCTTTGGGACGGATTTGGTAGGTACCTTATTAAGTAGGTATGCAGCCGATTCTAGGGCATAACCCCAGAAGGATACTGGAAGGTCGGTAAAACTCATCATGGAACGAACCATGTCCAACAATGTTCGATTTCTCCTTTCAGATACACCATTCAACTGTGGCGTCCCTGGTGGAGTCCATTTTGAGATTATACCATTTTCTTTGAGACAATTGAGAAACTCACTAGTTAAGTATTCCCCTCCTCGATCCGATCGAAGAATTTTAATACTCTTACCAGTTTGTTTCTCTACTTCACTTCTGAATTCTTTGAATTTTTCAAACGATTCAGATTTGTATTTCATTAAATACACATATCCAAATCTAGAATGATCATCAGTGAAAGTAATAAAATAAGAATACCCTCCTCGTGCATTCGTTGTCATAGGTCCACACACGTCTGTGTGTACCAACCTTAACAACTCTGTAACTCTTTCTCCTTTTCCAGTAAAAGGGGATTTAGTCATCTTACCCATGAGACAAGATTCACAAGTTGGATATGATTCGTAATCAGATAGCTCCAAAAGCCCATCTTTATGCAACTTGGATAATCTTGTTTCATTGATATGACCGAGTCTACAGTGCCACATAAAGGTATAATTAACATCATCTCTTTTTCTTTTCTTAGTTTGTTCAATTTAAAGTATATTTTCATGCAAGTCAAGTATGTAAAGTCCATTCAGTAAATTCCCAACACCATATAAAACATTTTTATTATAAATAGAACAACTGTTGTTCTTTATTATAATATCAAAGCCATCCATATCCAATACAGAAATTGAAATAATGTTTCTAATGAGTGTCGAAACACAATAACAATTATTTAAACTAATGAACTTGCCCGAAGGCAGTGCTAAACAATAAGTCCCTACAGCCAATGCAGCAACCTTTGCTCTATTTCCAACTCGTAGGACGACTTCATCCTTGTTTAGCTTCCTACTTCTGCTTAGTCCCTGCACATTATTACATATGTGAGAACTACAGCCGGTATCCAATACCCAAGTAAAATTTTGACTTTCAGAAAAATTAATTTCAATCATGAACAAACCTAGATCAGAAGTCGAAGCTTCTCCAAGCCTCTTTTGACCCGCAAGATACTCCTTGCAGTTCCTCTTCCAATGTCCCGGCTTGTTGCAATGGTAGCAAATTCCTTTGCTATCTGGATCAGGTTTCTTTTTATCCTTTCCCTTCGTCTTTCCCTTAGCCTTCTTGTTTTTCTTCTTTTCAGAAGATACCTTGGGCCTCTTCCTTTTCTTGGAAGAATCATCTACTAGTAAGACTTGGTTCTTGTTGGATAAGAAGTGACCTTCAGCAGTTTTCAGGATGTTAAGTAACTCAGGCAAGCTGACGTCCAACTTATTCATGTGAAAATTCACAACAAATTGTGAGAAGGTGTCCGGGAGTGACTGCAAGATCAAATCTTGACTTAACTCCCCATCCATCACGAACCCAAGCTGTCCAAGTTGTTCAATCAAATTGATCATCTTAAGGACATGAGTCTCAATAGTAGTGCCCTCAGTCATACGAGATCGGAAGAGCTCCTTAGATATCTGATATCTAGCAGTCCTACTTTGCTCACCATACAACTCTTTGAGGTGCAGCAATATAGTAGGAGCATCCATAGTTTCATGCTGACGCTGAAGCTCGTTACTCATGGATGCGAGCATGATGCATTGAGCCAGGATTGCATCATCTTGCCACTTTCTGAAAGTAGCAATCTCTTCCTCAGAGGCTGTTTCTGCAACACTTGCAGGGACTGGCGAATTTAGGACATAAGAAATCTTTTCAGCAGTGAGAACAATTCTCAGATTCCTTAACCAATCCGTGTAATTCGGCCCGGTCAGTTTGTTAGCATCAAGTATGCTACGCAGTGATAGTGAGTTTGACATTTTTAAATTCTGCATGTGAAATAGACAACATTTTAGCATACATTCAATTTATTAATTACCAAAATAAATTAGGTCTTTATTTTAAATTGGTATCTCCCACTATTTTTCATCAAACTATATTACCCTCATTATATAGTTTGGCAATTTTAATTAAAGATTTGCTAGTGAGATTAAGGATCCCATTTCAAATGTATATAGCCTTGTGGCGACGCAACAAACGATATATAAATAAATAGGTAGACAACTATTGTCAATTACATCACTATGTAACTCCTTGTATTTTGCCTCTTAGATTATTTTGATCAAGTGGTGACACATCCGAATCAAAATTATCCAAGTTAAGTCCAACCTAGCACTTTCATATATTCGAAAGAAAAACACTGTCCTTGTGGTGACACAACAAAACAGCATCGTTCAGTCTATTTATAAGCATCAAATGTGATAAAACAACATCTTAAATATATAATACTTGCCTTGTGGTGACACAACAAACTCATATTAAATATTTAATACTCTATTGTTTTACTATGCTAGAAGGCGACGTTCGATATTCCAAATATCTTTGAACGCTTAAGACTTAATATGATTTCTTTGAGGGGTTTGTTATTATTAGTCTCATCTTGTTTAGCGCGCATGCACATATATATATAAAATACGCATCATATTATTTAACATGCGAAGCATGTTGTATAATATATAATATATATATAGTAAACATGCACATATAGAATACTATATTCTACCCGGATTGATTATGGACTTTTATTCTAGTTTGGTTCACTAGAGCCACAAAGTGAACCAAAAGGTCAAACCTAGGGTGCAAGAATTAAAATTTAAATATAACTATTACATTTAAACCCGGGCTCCAATACAAACGGGTCTTCAAGCGCTCCTTGCTCCTTTGTCTTCAATTCTTCAAAAAATTAATTCTAACTATTCCTATTACATGAACTATTTACAATAAATAGAAACCTTGATCATCAGTCAAGGGGAAGTATATAAGAGGGAGATAGAATTTACATTAAGAAAAATTAGAGAAGACGAGGTACGCAGACCCCATTTATAAAAACCCATACATTCAAGCATCCACTAAAATAAATCCAATCACACATTGGTCAACAGTCCATAATCAATCCCTATTTATTATCACACATATCTCTATATGTATCAATAAATAACATTCATCTCATGAATAATAAATCCATTCCATATATGCATTGATATCAATTAATGGGCAAAAGTTTTGCTAATATTTAGTTTTGAAACAAAATAAACTCTTTTATTTTAATCAAAAACCAAATCCAAATTAAACTCCTTTAATTTTAGCAATCTGAAATCCTATTCCAGATAAAATAAACTCTTTTATTTTAAACTTTTATCAATTAAATAAACCATTTATTTTAATTGAAGAAAGAAAAAATATTTTACAGATTCTGCTTACCGGCGCAGCTGCGCTAAGAATGAACTGGACAACGGCACAGCTGCGCTGCTCCCTAGAAAAAAACGATTCTAGGTTTCGGCGCAGCTGCGCCGTGTCGCTGATTCAGAATTTTTTTATTCTGCCCAAAAATTTCGATCCAATCGCATATCAAGCATACAGGGAATCATCAAAATCGATAATTAGCACAAGATTAGGCTCTGATACCACTGTTAGGTTTGTATATAGCGGGAACATGCAATCAAATTACATAAATAGTGCGGAAGCGCGATAAAATCATATTTTAAAATTTTATACAAACCATCACCAAGATCAATCCTTGTGCTCAATTAACGATATTAACAAAAGAGAAAGAGAATAAGAATTATACCCTCGTAGAACAAAGCTTCCTCGGGTACAAGTTCAACTCCTAGTCATTCGTGTTCTCCTCGAATGTTACGGTGTGATTCCTTCCTTTGATCAACATTAGCCACCCAAGTGTTTGGCCTCTAGAGGTGATCCACCAAGGAAGAACAAGTATTCAAGAAGTTGGATATTTGGCAAAACCCTAGTTTCTATCTCAATAGAAGTTGCAAGTACTCTCCACAAATCTTATGCAAGAGTGTGTAACCCTAATCTATGATAAGACCCCTCTTATTTATAGATGTAGGAATAACCCTTCCCTAAACTATTTAGGATTAGGGTTTGTATTATAATTAAACTCCTTTAATTAATAATGCACCTAATCCAATTAGGAATCCATGGGAGAGTACTTCTATTAATTAATTCTCAATCCCTATTAGGAATTAAATAAAAGTAAAAGTAATAATAATAATAAGACTCCTCTTATTAATTTATATTTAATATTTCCAAAATATTAAATAATAAATATTAAGATATTTAATTTATTCTATCTCCATAGAGTAAATTAAGTACACTTAACTTATTATTACAATTATGCCATTTACTTCTTAAATAAATATTTTCCTTTTGCGGTGTGACCCTTTAGGTTCTCCATATTAAACCGGTTGTGAATAAATCAATTAGAACAATTCTAATCTTATTTAAATAAATAAATTAAACTATTTAATTCATTTAAATAAATAATATTCATTCTACAATAAGGGTAAGCCCCCTTAGCGATCAACGACTTTCTAGATAATATAGATTTCAACATTAATCACAAAAGAACCTTTGAGTAAATAGTTACCGTACAATTCAATCCTTCTACCATACAATGTCCCAATTAAATATAAGACATGGATTTACTGTCAAGTCTTATTTTATTTAATTATACGTATTTCGATTCCCAAATGCACAACTCTAAATAATGCAAATTAGAAACTCCTTTCTAATTTCATTCTGCCTTGGCCAAGGACTACTGAGTTGTCATTTATCGAATCACATAGAACATTTACATCTTTTACTAGACGTGGTAGATTCTTTGTTGATCATTCACCTATTTACATGTACAACTTATTATACCCAATCATACCCTTTGATATACCCTAAAGGTCTTAAGGGACATGTCAAAGTATAACTCATCATACACAAGATACTATGATGGTCTCAAGTCCAAGGATCACTTGTACTACTATCACTAGAGGAATTCCTATTGACAGGCGAGTAAAACTCCATTAGGTATTCCTTAGCGAGTCATATTTAGTGAACTTATTCTCTAATAAGCACCTACATACTTACTTTAGTGTCTCCACACAAATGATTATGAGATCAATCATCCTCTTCCTAAGAGCAAGCAACGTATGTACTAATCTATCCGGATTCACTAATCCCCAATTTAGTAATCCAACGATTAGGAACAATTTTAGTTTATGAGCTATCTAGAATTTAGATCTCATTAGCATGATCACCATCATGATTCTAAAAGCATTGCTTAAAACTATGGGTTTATCACATTTAATATAAACACTGTATGTTTATATTTTTCGCGTTAATTTATAAAATGTGTATGAAGATGTAGTATCGTGACACACCAGGTCTGGGGTTAAAGGTAACATTGATTTGGGGGCGTCACAAGTTGGTATCAAAGCTGATAGGTTAGAAACCTTAGGTATGGGTACCTTAGGTTATAACCATAGAGAGGATGACAAGGAATAAACTCAAGAGAGTTTAATTGATAGTAAATAAATTTAGAAAAATTCGTAGTAAGAGTTGAGATATATATATATGAGGTGATTCGAAAAAGAATCTTGAGGCGTTATAAAAGATGAGAATGAGGAGTTACCTGACTCCATAATGAAGATGACAAGTGTTGATAAATAGACGAGGTCTATAAGACCAATATAATAAAATCATATATTATGATTAGAGAGAAGAGTAAGGAAAATCGTAGGATGAAACGATCATAATGACAAAAAAAAACGATTGTAGAGTAAGATCACAATGTGATTGGATTAAGTCATAGAATAACAAATGATGAATTGAATGATTGAAAATTTTAGCTCAATACTATAGATAGATTGTGACACCCCCAAATTTAGGTACCAAATACTCCGAACTTAGTGCTCACGATCTATAACATCCAAACACCTTCAAGCAATATATGATAACTAAATGCGGAATAAATAATCATATATTGATCATTTAGAAAGGTTTACATATGGGTCCCAAGGTCTACAACCTTAAATAACTACAACGCAAAATACAAAGAAATAACTAACGTAGCTTGAAATACAAAAGGACCGAAGCCTAGACAAAACATAATAATGGACGGCGCGCCCATCCGAAGCCTAGTACTTCACCTTCTCCTTGCTCTTATCTCTGCTCGAGCACTCGGGCTGAACTGAAATGTTTTATGATATAGCAAGGGTGAGCAACGAGTTTCCTCAGCAAGTTTTAAATAAATGAGAGGGATATATCATGAATGAATATGAATAACATCAGCATAATTTCAACAATTAACCGAAGAAAACAAGCGACCAACATAATTCGAGTTCAAATAAAGAAATGAAGATTGATTATTTACTGTCAATAGTCCAAGATTGACTATGAACACACGCTAAGGCATCATCCACATTGTCTGACCCTTATTAGGTTGCCAACTAGCGAGTAAGTACTTAAGGGGATCAGCCTCTTGTACCCATGAATATGCATACCATTTAACTCTGCAGTGTACCGTCTTTTAGATACTTAGTTTACATCCCCATCACGGGGTCGTTCATCTCAGTCTAAGAATCCATCCCAACAACAGGTTTGGATAGCTTTTCAAGTAATTATCATGCACATGCCTAGCCGAACAAGTGGCTTAGGCTTCTCTTTGAACAGTGCATGAATAGCCAAAGCTTTATGTTAGTACAGTTTAACCACGAAATCTGATAACAAATGCACAGTGTGCGAATGCCAAAGATATCGAGGTGGAATAATTCTTAAAGCAATTAGACCACTTAACACGTACTGGGAAATAGAGTTCAAACTTAATTTGAAGAACTTGTAACATAATATTAGAACCGTCATATAATACGAAGGGTATGAGGGTTCAAAAATTCAAAGTGGTGTAAGTTAGGAAGCATAGATATGCACAATAGTATAAAAAACTGTGTGGAAGAATACTAGCAAGGATATACACAATAGTATAACAATTATTCCAAAAGCTCAAAGTGAGGGAACTTGCTCAATAATACTTGCACAACAACAATATATCTACACAAGTTGGTAGAAGTCAAGGGAACTTGCACAATTAAAGAGTGAAGTTCAGAAACTTGCTTGAATCGTTGCTTAACAATTTACTCTACGTTTCTGTTTGGTAAGCACCCTACAACATGTGATTCATTCGCTGATTAGACATAGCTATGTAGAAATAACATACCTAATAGATAAATATGAGCGACTCGCACTATCTATGCCATGGACCATTCCAACACTCTACTGTCCAATAGGACAGTTCCACGATCGGCGAGGAGGTAGTACCATTGACAAGGTCCATTCTAAGATGGCCAAAGGGTTCGACTATCTTACTCTACGGATGCCGAATGGCTTTAGGGACCCATCGGGATTCAGAAACAGTTCAAGGTACACTTTTTAGCCGATTCAGGATAGTATTGGGTCTTACCGCCTCTTTACCGACAAGACTTTGGCTTCGACTCCTGGTCGGAATCGTTCATAGTTCGGGGATCCCCTTGGGATCGAATATGCCTCGAGTCTGGCCTTGGGAAACTAGTGGTCTGGGTTTCCTTGTAAATTTAAGACTTCGGCTTTGGGTTATGACTTTGGAAGTTGGGTCTGAGCCTTACAGATATCGGCGGTTCGGCTTCAGGTCTAGTATTGAACTAAACCTAGAGCAAAGGCTACGACCTTCGGGTTTGACTACAAATTCCTCTACAGAAATTATCTTACAATCTAGTAGTATACTTCAGGTCTGGTCGACCCTTCTGCCGACAAAATCTTGGCTTCGGCTCCAGGTCGGAACCTTTCGTGGGTTGAGAGTCTCTTCGGGGTCGGACGTGAGTTTGGTTTGGCTTCAGGGAGCTAAACATTTTGATCTCACTGACGTTATAAGGCTTCGACTTCGAAGGTCAGGTTCAGACATTACTGATACTAGGGGTTTGGGTCTAATGACTATTCTCCTACCAAGGTTTGACTTCAGATTCCACTTCGAAAATCACTCCACAGCCTAGGGTCGGGTAACTACCGTTACCTAACCCTGTTACTTAGGTCCATGAGTTCGGGATGAGGTGGCGGCCCTCACCGGATGACTCCGACGTCCCCATCTGACTCTTAACATCTTGTTCGTATATGGTAACTAAGGTCTATACTGTGACTCGGGTTTAAGTCATGCTTCGACTATGTATTAAAATGACATAAGATAAAGTAACTACTCTAGAACTACAAAGCTTGGTATTGCCACAACGACTTAACCTATGATGGTCGACTCATCTAGCACTGACTTAGTGAAAGGAAATTCGACCGGACAAGGGAGATAAATGCTGAGAATCAGGAGAGAGAGTCTTACCTAATCTACTGTCCGACTGCTAACCCTCTAGCTTTCAAACTCTGATGGTCCCTCCGAACGGCGGAAATACCTCTCAAAGTAACTCTTACCGCACTATCTCTCTCTATGTTCTGTATCGAATAACTTAGCAAGCTTTCCCATAAGAACAAGGTCTCCATTTATAGGAAAATTATTATCCCGACGATGGTCATTACTCAGGCGTTAGGGCTAGTTCATAACGGTATTACCCGTTGGTTGTTCAGGTTTAGGTGAAAAGTTCCACCAACCGAGCTCCTCAGCCATCCCCATTAATCATGGTTTAGGCTTTAATCGGCGCAATAGGACATATAGGCCATTGGCCCGGTGCAACACCTCATACTTACACACAATGGCAACCTTAGAGTTAATGTTCAACAGTAAGGATCATGTGGTCGGGTCGCACCACCTCTGGGCTACTGGATCCTAGCTGCAGACCAGCTCAATCCGACCCAACTTGGACTGGGCTTATTTAAACGAAGTGTATGGGTTAGCCCATTATTAGAACCTCTTAGTGGAAATAATAATGCTAGCCCTTCACAAGGCCACAAATAATTATTTGGGCTTCTTTAATTAACACAAAGCTAGTCCAATACTCGGGCTATTAAATCAATAAATTAAATAACCGCATATAGCTAACCAAATCATTAATGAGCCAATGAAAATGACAAATGTTAATATATAGGTCTCATAATATTGTTAGGAAAAATCGTGGTCCTTACATAGATGGTACTATAAGATAGTACGAGTAAAACTCGGAAAGAGTTATGGACGACGAAACACGAATTAAATTCGTGATGAGCAACGAGTAAGCTAGGATTGGGTGTGATTTCAATTGAGGACTCATGTTAATGGCTGAGTTGTACAATTTCTTGTATGGGCGGGGAATTCGTACTTGGTTTGAGAACCACTTAGCTTCCTATATCGGTATAGTGGTTGAGTTGAACAATTCCTTGTATGGGCGGGGAATTCGTGCTTGGTTTGAGAACCACTTAGCTTCCTATATCGTATAGTGGTTGAGTTGAACAATTCCTTGTATGGGCGGGGAATTTGTGCTTGGTGTAACAACTGCTTAGCTTCCTATATTGATTAGTGGCCGAGTTAATCAATTCCTTGTATGGGCAGGGGATTGTGATGGGTTCGACAATCACTTAGCTTCCTATATTAATAATCATTGGAACCTGGTATCGCGCTATCACTATACGTATGATGAGAAGGTGATTTTTTTCTCATATTTATATTTGATAGTTAGAGAATATTAATATTAGGTGCTAGTTCTTTGAACTCACACGTATGGTAAGTTCATGACTCATAATCGTATGGTGGAACCCCTCAGCGAATGGACGATTTTGGTCTGACTAGGATAAGTTCCTAAACCCATATGATTGTGGTAAATTCCTGAACTCATAATGTATGGTAAGTTTGGTGAACTATATTGGGGTATAAAAAAGTTATGATCTGAGGATTTTCAGTGTAGTAAACTTCGAGGAAAATAGAAATAAATAGACTTATTAGGCAATGGATCATGGGAGAAATTGGAGTTGATGGTGGAAGCGTAGGTATTCCAAATCTTCTAGCTATGCTAGATTTTGAATTTTATTGACATCGTGCTGATATTTACACTTTTGTGTTTTTGAAAAAATATGTTGGATCAATTTTTGAACCAATAAGTTTTAAAAAGGTCCTATGATTCATATGTCTATGCTATTTGTTTCGGCTAAGACAAAAATGATTTGAAAAATATCAAAATGTATTTTTAACAGTCATCAATGTATCATTAAATCGGGTGTAGAATGAAAGAAGATGGAGTCATCAATGCAAAGTAACCTAGTGTTGGATGTGATCTAAAGATCGTCAGCCCACTATAGCATGATGTAGTATGACAAAATCACGAAATGACGGAATCCTCAACGGACTGTAAATGCAATGCGGTATCATGACGTCATAAAATGATTTTCAGAATTGTGAACCATTTAAAGATAAGTCAATGCCAACTAAAGTGGCTAAACAAATGTTTCGATTGATGCTGGAATTATTGGTACATGTCTAAGCTGTTTGATTCAGCTAGACATATGTTTATGAAATTCAAGTATTCTTTGAGAATTTATGCCAAACCAAATTATTTTGGTGCGAAATTTTGCGGTAAGTCTGAGGTGAACAACCCTAAGAAGGGGATTTCTCGGATTAGTTAACGTGGTTCAATCTAGGAAAAGAAATAAGGGTTGGTTAACGTGGTTCAACCTATGAAAGTCGTTGTGCACAACGCAATAGTACGGTAGGTTGATCACCTAAAGTACAACCAAGAGGTAGTTTACTGTCTTTATGACTATAAACAGGCCTATCAGAGGTAGTTTACTGTCCTTGTGACCGTAAACAGGCCTAGTAAAGAATGTTTATGATGAGCGGGATATATACCTGCGAATCTCACTCCTTATCACTTAAGAAATTGCTTGGTTGTCATACCTTCTGGTGCATTATTATGTTGTTTTTATTATCTTTTGATTTATTGCTTTTCAGGTGGGAGATTTGGTCAATTGAGGCTAAAAGGACAAAAAGGACCCCTAGCTGGCAAAAGCATGGAGCCTGCGCTGCAGCACCACAACAAGGCACAAGGCTCACGCTGCAGTGCCAGCTCATAAGATACTCACGCTGCAGCAGCCCCATTCCTTCATGGATTGGCGTTGCAGCGAGTCCATCTTGGCCAGGACACGGAGCTCACGCCGTAGCGCCAAAGCATGGCGCAAGGCCCACGTCGCAGCGCTAGCTCTGGTTCCCAACCACCTGCCCTTCCTTAAATGACCTAGTTGTTGCTCATTTAAGACATCATCTGATAACTTAGGAAATATCTTGCAACTTAAGAGAGAAAAGGAGGTAGCCACACAAAGGAGAGGAGCTGAATCAAGAACACTTCTGAAAAGGAGTTTTCTTATTTCATAGCTTTCATTCATTTGTGTAATTTTGATTATGTTGAACAGTATGACTGTGTTAATTAGTTCTATAGTTATGAACTAATTACATTTCTAGGATTGCAATGTAACCTAATGATTAGCTTAATATGAATTTCTCTCATATTTATATAATAAATCATGTTCTGAATGGATTGTTGTATTTCATGCTTATTTATCAATTGCTTGAGATAGGAATTGATTTAGGTATTAACTGATATTGGAAAATTAATGTTATACCTTTCCTTAAGTACAACAACACTTGTTATGACCATTGCCCAAGGGACTGAGTGCATAAATTGAATGATAGAATAGGAATATGTCTATTTGCCTTGTGTAACCATTGAAATTAATATTAATGACCCCTAGTCTTATGACGCCCCCAAATTCTCTACACTTCCCTGTAGCAGATCTAGTGCTCACGTGAAACTATACAACTATAAATTTCAATAAAATATGACTTCTATCTATCCAAGGTTCACAGTATCCCATAACAGATGATAATTCCTGCTAGAACGTTATCTGTGTTTGGATACCCTCACTTGGATGTATAGATTCATATCTCATAACTACTTCATTCATATCAATATTCACTATCTATCTGACATTCACATTATTAATGATAAGATTGTTCTTGGAACTGAGGGGCGCATTCCAAGGTGGCACCTTACCATCGCTCATTAAGTGTAACCTCAACACTTACAAAACTCCCAGTATCATTTAAATACCCTCATTCAGATGTATAGTTCGTAAAGATACTGTATTTACTTAGTACAACTATTCTAAAGAAAGTAAAGAATAGAGTATAACGCATTCGATGTAATAAAAGATGATAATATATTATATATCATTAAGTTCGGTTACATCATTCTCAGTACTAAGTTATTACAACAAAGCCTTATAAAAGACTTGAATTATTCAAAAACAGTAAATAAAACTAGTAAACATGTCTTTTTCCTTTGTCTGTGCCAGAAGTGCCGAGATTATCATTTAAAACTGCAAAAGAAGATATATGCAAGAATGAACTACAAATGCTCATCAAGTTCATTTGAAAATGTAAACACAATGTATTTGATTTGAAAGATGTCAATGATGTATAACTGAGGGTTCTGTACATAAACCATATATTTCAATTAGTTCTATCAGTCTTCAATGACTTAGAACCGTTTGATTTCGGATTTCTAGTAGAGGATCAGCCTAACCAATATTCTAGGAGTATGCATATCATCCTACAATTTTGTGTCGATATATAATCAACATTTACCGGCACCTTATATCGAGGTGTTTCAGTTCACCTTACATCTAGGTGTTCCATTTCTCAGTATAAGATGTCGTACCAAAACAATTTGGTTTGACACAACAATTTACCCTCAAATAAACAATATATGAATAATGATTCATTTCTTAAGTTATGTTGAACAAGAAGGAATAACTTCACAATAATTGATAGCAAGATGTAATAGACTTGCTTAAATATAACAAGGTTAGAAGACTTGCCTCGTATATCTTTTATAGTAAATATAACGGTTTAAACGTTCGTCGTAAATCCTACACGATTATAAGTTTATGTGGACAAATAAGCGTTTAACGATTAAATCTTTTAAGTTTTATTTCGGGTATCATAACCGCATATAAATAAGACTTCTTTTACAATATATGAAAGAATTTTAGCATTATAACTGCTTATAAAATGAATATTCGGCTATTAGATTTGAGAACATTTCAGCATTATAACTGCTTATAAAATGAATATTTTTACTAATAGTTGAAGAAATACTTATGAGCATTGGGGTTTGTTTCATTGGTCTCATTTCTGGTCTGGGTTCTTCGTCCTGATGCCATGATTCTAAAATAAAGAAAAGACAAGTATAAATACAAGTATATACTACACATAGAACTAATAATTTAATTTGGACAAACATAACTTGTATATATCACATGTAGAACGGTTAGATATTCGACTAGTAGTTTATACTACCATTAGTTAGTACAGAAGATTCCCTATTTTACAACTCAAAATCCTTTTAATACAAACTACAACAAATAAACTTAAGCACTAAACTAGATTGAACGATCACGTGCCTCCTTATAGACATCCTGAATCATATGACAGACCACTGACCGGTCTATCATATAATCCACCCTATTCTCCTCCACTGGGTACTTAAGCACTTGATGCTCTAAGTTGCCGAACGTATCACGGCATCCCTTGTCCGCTCGGTATAAATACATTTGGGCCTCTTGCCTTTCTTTTTGAGCACTCTGGAGAAGTGTCCTAAGACGACGAGTGTTATCCCTCTCAGTCACCAATAACCCTTCAGCTACATATGCTCGAAAATTAGCAGCCTCTAGATCTGCGGATGACTGCTGGACTAACCCCGTCACTATCTACTCGTGTCTATCGACACACATCATCTGACTCGCTCTAATCTCCTTATTAGGATCAGGATCTACTAGCTGTCCATCTATGGGATGTTCAGCCTCCTCAGCATCTAATATCTCCTGGTCGTGCAGAAGTTCTTCCTCCTCTGGTTCCTCCTCCGGGTCTGACTCGGGAGTGGCCGACTCATAATCTGGAACCTCTTCTGGCTCACTCTCTATCAGCCACCCGGCCATGGGTTAGTCTATCACTAGGAGGTCATTCTAATTTGTCTTTGACATCCTACAAAAGAATTTTAGTTGTTTAGTATTATAGCGAAACAAATTTACACATAATATAAAGCTTTTAAGATTATTTTATGTATAATTAAGTATTTTACGGACTCAAAGACTATATCCTAAGGTATTTTCTAACTACCTTAGAGCTATAATCTACAGCTCTGATACCAACCTATGACGCCCCCAAATTCTCTACACTTCCCTGTAGCAGATCTGGTGCTCATGTGAAACTATACAACTATAAATATTCAATAAAATATGACTTCTATCCATCCAAGGTTCACAGTATCCCATAATAGATGATAATTCCTGCCAGAACGTTATCTGTGTTTGGATACCCTCACTTGCATGTATAGATTCATATCTCATGAATACTTCTTTCATATCAATATTCCCTATCTATCTGACATTCACAGTATTAATGATAAGATTGTTCTTGGAACTAAGGGGCGCATTCCGGTGAAGGTGGCACCTTACCGGCGCTCATTAAGTGTAACCTCAGTGCTTACAGAACTCCCAGTATCATTTAAATACCCTCATTCAGATGTATAGTTCGTAAAGATACTGTATTTACTTAGTACAACTATGGTAAAGAAAGTAAAGATCAGAGTATAATGCATTCGATGTAATAAAGGATGATAATATATTACATATCATTAAGTTCGGTTACATCGTTCTCAGTACTAAGTTATTACAACAAATCCTTATAAAAGACTTGAATTATTCAAAAACAGTAAATAAAACTAGTAAACATGTCCTTTTCCTTTGTCTGTCCCAGAAGTGTCGGGATTATCATTTAAAATTGTAAAAAAAGATATATGCAAGAATGAGCTACAAATGCTCAGCAAGTTCATTTGAAAATGTAAACACAATGTGTTTGATTTGAAAGATGTCAATGATGTATAATTGAGTGTTCTGTACATGAACCATATATTTCAATTAGTTCTGTCAGTCTTCAATAACTTAGAACCGTTTGATTTCGGATATCTAGTAGGGGATCAGCCTAACCAATATCCTAGGAGTATGCATATCATCCTACAATTTTGTGTCGATATATAATCAACATTTACCGGCACCTTATATCAAGGTGTTTCAGTTCACCTTATATCAAGGTGTTCCATTTCACAGTATAAGATGTCGTACCAAAACAATTTGGTTTGACACAACAATTTACGCTCGAATAAACAATATATGAATAATGATTTATTTTTTAAGTTATGCTGAACAAGAAGCAATAACTTCACAATAATTGATAGCAAGATGTAATAGACTTGCTTAAATGTAACAAGGTTAGAAGACTTGTCTCGTATATCTTTTACAGTTAATATAACGGTTTAAACGTTCGTCGTAAATCCTACACGATTATAAGTTTATGTGGACAAATAAGCGTTTAACGATTAAATCTTTTAAGTTTTATTTCGGGTATCATAACCGCATATAAATAAGACTTCTTTTACAATATATGAAATAATTTTAGCATTATAACTGCTTACAGAATGAATATTTTTCAATTATATTTAAAATAAATTGAGCATTATAACTGCCTATAAAATGAATACTCAACTATTAGATTTGAGAAAATTTTAGCATTATAACTGCTTATAAAATGAATATTTTTACTAAATAGTTGAATAAAATTCGGACATAGTAACTGCTTATAAAAGTATATTTTCTAATATATAAGAGAAATAAATCGGACATTATAACTGCTTGTAAATAGGACTTTTGTACTATATACTTAAAATAATTTGGTCATTATAACTGCTTGTAAATAGGACTTTTTTACTATATACTTAAAATAATTTGGGCATTATAAGTGCTTATAAAAGTATATTTTTACTAAATATATATAAAGAAAAATGAAAATAATAACCACTAGAGTAATAACTCTTGTAGCTGCTAGCTTTACTTCCAATCGCGCAGCGCTTCGATGCTGAGAAAGTAATTTTTATCTCACAATATCGCTCAGAATATAAATATAGAGTGTTTTTGCTCTTGAACTGCTCTTGAAAAATAGTAAGGAATGAATGAACTGAGCTTGCTATTTATAGAAAAACTAAGTTTCACTAATTGCACGTTAGGGGCTCGGCTTATTACACTTTGGTACCTAGGTTAATTACACTTTAGTACCTAACGTGTGTCAGGCGTAAGTTGGTGTGTGCCAGGCGTAAGTTGGCGTGTGTCAGGTGTAAGCCGGCGTGTGCCAGGCGTAAGCTGGCGTGTGCCAGGCGTAAGCTGGCGTGTGCCAGGCGTAAGCACAACAAAGCATAAGCACGACAAAGCAGCTTGTCAGCGTAAGCACGACAAAGCACTATATCAGTTTAAGCACGACACAGCAGCTTACTAAAAATAATTTGTCAGGATGCTTTTTAGTGAAATCGTGGAAAGCACGACAAATCATTTTGTCAATGTAAGCACGACTAAGAATCTTGAACAAAAAAATTTTATTTTGCCAAATTATCGTTTACATGATATAATCACAAAACACCTGTTTCGAAATATCATTTCAATATTTATTAAACACATATGTTACAAACTTCAAATCTCATTAGGGTTTAAGGTTTTAAACTTTTCGATATCTAGTTTTACGTTATACGTTCTAATTCTAAACATATATGATAATGTTTTCGAATCGTATTAAGTTTTCAAAGATTACCTGAACAGCCGTTCATCAGAATATATCATCACATAACACAGAGTCGGAATAAGAAATTTCATTTAATAAACACATAATTTACATATACAAAACTTATTAGGGTTCGGAATATTACAAGTCTAGTTATTTTCACATAGGAATATTGTGATTTATCTAGCTAAGGGATATGCATTTGACCATCGGAAGAGGCTTATGTGTACCTTGTGTTCTCGGTTGACCATTCTTGTGATTTGTTAGTTAAATGGAGAGTTAGGATTATTAGGTGAGGCATTAGGGGAGTTGTAATCCTAGCTTGTCATATTTGTTATAACTCGCTTCCCTATTTCACTGCATTTACCTTATAGATTAAAACACACAACTCTTATTTAATTGTTTAGATAAGATCGTAGAGACACATTTTAATACTTGAGCGAATATTTAGTACTTTGTCCTCGTGGGTTCGACACTCCACTTTATCTATACTACTTGTTAGACCGCGTATACTTGCGTGAGTTTATAGGTTGTGAAAATCACCAACAAGTTTTTGGCGCCGTTGCTGGGGACTTAGTATTATTTGTCTTTCAATATTTAATACTAATTCAAAACAATCTTAATTTAAACTGATTTATTTGTTTAATCTTTCTCTCAGGTACTCTAGACTGTGTATGCCACCTCGCAGGAATCAAGATTTATTACCTATTGACCCTGAGGTGGACAGAACTTTCAGACGATTGAGAAGAGAGAGAGATAGGGAAATACCTACTCCAGCTATAATGGTTGAGGAAATTCAGAAAACTCTGCGGGAGTATGCAATTCCGTGTGTCACAAATTTACATGCAAGTATTCAAAGGCCCGTTATTGCAGTAAATAGCTTTGAAATTAAGCCAGGCACGATTCAAATGATCCAAAACAATTTACAGTTTGGGGGAATGCTGAATGATGACCCCAATGATCATGTAGTTAACTTTGTGGAGATATGTGACACCTTCAGATACACTGGAGTGACCGAAGACGCAATCAGGCTCAGACTGTTTTCTTTTACCCTACGGGATAAGGCTAAAAGTTGGTTGCACTCGCTCCCCTCGGGCTCAATTACCACATGGGCTGATTTGGCCCAAAAATTCGTGGCAAAGTTCTTCCCGCTAGCGAAAACATCCAAGCTCAGAAATAACATTATGTCTTTCTCACAATTAGATGCTGAGACTCTTTATGAAGCATGGGAACGATACAAGGATCTGTTAAGAAAGTGTTCGTACCACAACCTGCCGAATTGGCTATTAGTGGAGACTTTCTACAACGGGGTATCAGGGCAGACAAGAGCAAGTATTGATGCTGCATCTGGAGGAGCATTTATGGGAAGGACATATGACCAAGCTTATGAGCTATTGGAAACTATGGCAGCAAATAATTATCAATGGCCGATGAAGAGGAACATGCTAAGTAAAGTGGCCGATATGTATGAGGTAGACACAGTAACTGCACTATCTGCACATGTTGATAGCCTTGCTAAGCAAATTCATGCCATAGGGAAGCAGCCGGTGTAGAGTGTCATTATGCCATGTGATTTGTGTGCGGGAAGTCACCCGACTGAATAGTGTCCCATTAGCTCGAAATCAGTTCAGTATGTCTCTAACTACAGGCGACAACAGAATTCCAATCTCCCTACACACTACCAACCTGGACTGAGAAATCACCCAAATCTCTCACGGAGTAACAATAACAACAACCATGCCCAACCCTCTACCACCAGGCCACCATATTCACATCCTCCTGGGTTTTAATCTCAGAATCAACAGCATCCTCAAGGATCCCCACAGGACAGGAAACCTAGTGAGGAAGATCTCCTCTCGAGATATATTACTCAAAATGAAACAAGGAGCCTCAATCAAGAGGCATCAATCTGGAATCTGGAAGTCCAATTGGGAAAGTTGGCAACTACTTTGAATAGTCGTCCTTTAGGCACCTTACCAAGTGACATGGATGTCAACCCAAAACGGGACGACAAGGAGCAATGCAAGGCAGTCACCCTTCGGAGTGGCACAATATTGAATGAAACCGGAGGAGAAACCTCAACAGTGCATCTAGAAGTTGTTGAGAAGGAAGGCTATGTGGAGCTTGATTGTGACAAGTCTGGGGGAGAAACGAATGTGCAGGAGAAATCCATAATACCAACCCCAACTGTTAGAAAGCCTAGTCCTGTAGTCCAACAACTACCATTTCCCCAACGCCTTTAGAAGCAAAAGCTTGAGAAACAATTCTCAAAGTTCTTAGAAATTTTCAAGAAACTTCACATCAATATTCCTTTTGCGGAGGCACTAGAACAAATGCCCAGCTATGTGAAATTCATGAAGGACATCTTGTCCAAGAAGAGGAAAATAGGGGACTATACGACAGTGGAACTTAGTGAGGAATGTAGTGCAATCCTTCAAAGCAAGCTTCTAGTCAAGTTGAAAGACCTGGGAGTTTCACTATACCATGCACTATTGGGGATCAGTTTATTGGAAAGGCCCTATGTGACTTAGGAGCCAACATCAATTTGATGCCCCTTTCTATCTACAATAAGTTGAGGCTGAATGAGGTAAAGCCTACTAGTGTGACTCTACAGCTGGCCGATAGATCTATTACCTATCCAAAAGGAATAGTGGAAGATGTGCTCGTCAAGGTGGACAAGTTCATTTTCCCCGCGGATTTTATTATTCTTGATTGCGGGGAGGATAGGGAAGTCCCTGTCATCTTGGGCAGACCATTCCTAGCAACAAGCAGGACATTGGTAGATGTACAGAAGGGGGAACTCACAATTAGAGTACAAGAGCAGGAAGTAACGTTCAATGTATTTAAGTCTATGAAGTATCCCAGTGCCTCTGATGATTGCTTCTGAGTCGATGTTATTGACGAAGCTGTGCGAGAAGTATTCTATGAAAATTGTTTTCCTGACTCGCTTGAGGCCACTTTGATTGGAGCATGTAATATAGAGGATCCCTCTCATCTCGAAAATGTTCAGTGGTTGGAAGCAGCCCCAGGATCAAATATGTTCAAGCGACAATTTGAATCTTTGAATGAGCATGAAGCACCAACGTCCCAGTCACACCCATCAGTTATAGAACCACCTGAGCTTGATCTTAAGCCCTTGCCAAGCCACTTACGATATGCCTATCTAGGTGATGCTGAAAGTAGTATGCACACAAGCCAATCATATTTGATATGATGTAGCATATACTTTGTAATCTTATTTATTTATTAATAAAAGAATTGATTTTCTTAAAAGGCATTTTATATTATCTACATGGTGCTGTTATATTAAATGTGATAAACCCATAGTTTTGAGCAATGCTTTTAGAATCATGATGGTGATCATGCTAATGAGATCTAAATTCTAGATAGCTCACAAACTAAAATCGTTCCTAATTGTTGGATTACTAAATAGGGGATTAGTGAATCCGGATAGATTAGTACATACGTTGTTTGCTCTTAAGAAGAGGATGATTGATCTCATAATCATTTGTGTGGAGACACTAAAGCAAGTATGTAGGTGCTTATTGGAGAATAAGTTCACTGAACGTGGCTCGCTAAGGAATACCTTGATGGAGTTTTACTCGCCTGTCAATAGGAATTCCTATAGTGATAGTAGTACAAGTGATCCTTGGACTTGAGATCATCATAGTATCTTGTGTATGATGAGTTATACTTTGACATGTCCCTTAAGACCTTTAGGGTATATCAAAAGGTATGATTGGGTATAATAAGTTGTACATGGAGATAGGTGAATGATCAACAAAGAATCTACCACATCTAGTAAAAGATGTGAATGTCCTATGTGATTCGATAAATGACAACTCAGTAGTCCTTGGCCAAGGCAGAATGAAATTAGAAAGGAGTTTCTAATTTGCATTATTTAGAGTTGTGCATTTGGAAATCGAAATACATATAATTAAATAAACTAAGACTTGACAGTAAATCCGCGTCTTATATTTAATTGGGACATTGTATGGTAGAAGGATTGAATTGTACGGTAACTATTCACTAAAAGGTTCTTTTGTGATTAATGTTGAAATCTATATTATCTGAAAAGTCGTTGATCGCTAAGGGGGGCTTACCCTTATTGTAGAATAAATATTATTTATTTAAATGAATTAAATAGTTTAATTTATTTATTTAAATAAAATTAGAATTGTTCTAATTAATTTATTCACAACTGGTTTAATATGGAGAACCTAAAGGGTCACACCGCAAAAGAAAATTTTTTATTTAAGAAGTAAATGGCATAATTGTAATAATAAGTTAAGTGTAGTTAATTTAATCTATGGAGATATAATAAATTAAATAGCTTAATATTTATTATTTAATATTTTGGAAATATTAAATATATATTAATAAGAGGAGTCTTATTATTATTATTACTATTACTATTATTTAATTCCAATAGGGATTGGGAATTAATTAATAGAAATACTCTCCCATGAATTTCTAATTGGATTAGGAGCATAATTAATTAAATGAGTTTAATTATAATAGAAACCTTAATCCTAAATAGTTTAGGGAAGGGTTATTCCTACATCTACAAATAAGAGGAGTCTTATCATAGATTAAGGTTACACACTCTTGTATTAGATTGTGGAGAGTACTTGCAATTTCTATAGAGATAGAAACTAGGGTTTTGCTAATACCCAACTTCTTGAATAACTATTCTTCCTTGGTGGATCACCTCTAGAGGCCAAACACTTGGGTGGCTAACGTTGATCAAATGAAGGAATCTCATCGGTGGAATTCGACGAGAACACGAAGGACTAGGAGTTGAACTTATACCCGAGTAAGCTTTGATCTACGAGGGTATAATTCTGATTCTCTTTCTCTTTCGTTTAATTGATAATTGAACACAAGGATAGATCATGGTGATGGTTTGTATGAAAATTTTAAAATCCGTTTTATCACGCTTCCGCTCTATTTGTGTAATTTGATTGCATGCTTGCGTTATATACAAACCTAACAGTGGTATCAGAGCCTAATCCTTGTGTTAATTACTGATTGTGATAATTCAATGTATGAATTGATATGCGATATGTTCGGATTTTTGGACTGGAAAAATTTTCGGAATCTGCATCGCGGCGCGGCCGCCCTAACCCAGAAAACGTTTCTGGGGGTGCAGCGCGGCCGCGCCGCTCCTAATTCAATTTGGAGCGCGGCCGCGCCGGTGTGCAGACTTTGAATTTTTTTTGTTTTTCTCAATTAACATAAATGGTTATTTTAATTGATAAAAGTTTAAAATACAGATGTTTATTTTATCTAGAATAGGATTTCATATTGCTAAAATTAAAGGAGTTTAATTTGGATTTGGTTTTTGATTAAAATAAAAGAGTTTATTTTGTTTCAAAACTAAATATTATCAAAACTTTTGCCCATTAATTGATATCAATGCATATATGGAATGGTTTTATTATTCATGGGATGAATGTTTTTTATTGATACATATAGAAATATGTATGATAATAAATAGGGATTGATTATAGATTATTGACCAATGTGTGATTGGATTTATTTTAGTGGATGCTTGAATGTATGGGGTTTTTATAAATGGGGTCTGCGTACCTCGTCTTCTCTAATTTTTTCTTAATGTAAATTCTATCTCCCTCCTATGTACTTCCCCTTGACTGCTGATCAAGGTTTCTATTTATTGTAAAAAGGACTAGTTAGAATTAATTTTGAAGAATTGGAGACAAAGGAGCAAGGAGCGCTTGAAGACCCGTTTGTAATGGAGTCCGGGTTTAAATATAATAGTTATATTTAAATTTTATTCTTGCACCCTAGGTTTGACCTTTTGGTTCACTTGGTGGCTCTAGTGAACTAAACTAGAATAAAAGTCCATAATCAATCCGGGTAGAATATAGTATTCTATATGTGCATGATTACTATATATATTATATATTATACAACATGCCTCGCATGTTAAATAATATGACGCGTATTTTATATATATATGTGCATGCGCGCTAAACAAGATGACACTAATAATACTAAACCCCTCAAAGAAATAATATTAAGTCCTAAGCGTTCAAAGATATTAGGAATATCGAACGTCACCTTCTAGGATGGTAAAACAATAGAGTATTAAATATTTAATATGAGTTTTTTGTGCACACACAAGGCGAGTATTAAATATTTTAGATATTGTTTTATCATATTTGATGCTTATTAAGGAATTGAATGTTACTACTTTGTTGTGCACACACAAGGGCGGTCTTTTTTTCTTCACATATATGGAAGTGCTAGGTTGGACTTAACTTAGATTATTTTAGTTCGGATGTGCACACACTTGACCATTATAATCTAAGAGGCAAAATACAAGGAGTTACATAGTGATGTAATTGACAATAGTTGTCTACCTATTTATTTATATATAGTTTGTTGTGCACGCATAAGGCTATATACATTTGAAATGGGATCCTTAATCTCACTAGTAAATCTTTAATTAGATTTGTCGAACTATATAATGAGGGTAATATAGTTTGATGAAAAAGTGAAAGATACCAATTTAAAATAAAGACCTAATTTATTTTGGTAATTAATTAAATGAATGTATGCTAAAATGTTGTCTATTTCACATGCAGAATTTAAAAATGTCAAACTCACTATCACTGCGTAGCATACTTGATGCTAACAAACTGACCGGACCGAATCACACGGACTGGTTAAGGAATTTGAGAATTGTTCTCACTGCTGAAAAGATTTCTTATGTCCTAAATTCGCCAATCCCTACAAATATTGCATAAATATCCTCTAAGGAAGAGATTGCTACTTTCAGAAAGTGGCAAGATGATGCAATCTTGGCTCAATGCATCATGCTTGCATCCATGAGTAACGAACTTCAGCGTCAGCATGAAACTATGGATGCTCCTACTATATTGCTGCACCTCAAAGAGTTGTATGGTGAGCAAAGTAGGACTGCTAGATATCAGATATCTAAGGAGCTCTTCCGATCTCGTATGACCAAGGGCACTGCTATTGAGACTCATGTCCTTAAGATGATCAATCTGATTGAACAACTTGGACAGCTTGGGTTCGTGATGGATGGGGAGTTAAGCCAAGATTTGATCTTGCAGTCACTCCCGGACACCTTCTCACAATATGTTGTGAATTTTCACTTGAATAAGTTGGACGTCAACTTGCCTGAGTTACTTAACATGTTGAAAATTGTTGAAGGTCACTTCTCATCCAACAAGAACCAAGTCTTATTAGTGGATGATTCTTCCAAGAAAAGGAAGAGGCCCAAGGTATCTTCTGAAAAGAAGAAAAACAAGAAGGCTAAAGGCAAGGCGAAGAGAAAAGATAAAAAGAAACCTGATCCAGATAGCAAAGGAATTTGCTACCATTACAATAAGCCGGGACACTGGAAGAGGAACTGGAAGGAGTATCTTGTAGACCAAAAGATGCTTGGAGAAGCTTCGACTTCCGATCTAGGTTTGCTCATGATTGAAATTAATTTTTTTCAAAGTCAAAATTATACTTGGGTATTGGATACCGGCTGTAGTTCTCACATATGTAATAATATGCAGGGACTAAGTAGAAGTAGAAAGTTGAACAAAGATGAAGTCTCCTACGAGTGGAAAATGGAGCAAAGGTTGCAGCATTAGCTGTAGGGACTTACTGTTTAGCACTGCCTTCGGGCAAGTTCATTAGTTTAAATAATTGTTATTATGTTCCGACACTTATTAGAAACATTATTTCAATTTCTGTATTGGATATGTATGGTTTTGATATTATAATAAAGAACAATAGTTGTTCTATTTATAATAAAAATGTTTTATATGGTGTTAGCAATCTACTGAATGGACTTTACATACTTGACTTGCATGAAAATATACTTCAAATTGAACAAACTAAGAAAAGAAAAAGAGATGATGTTATTTATACCTTTATGTGGCACTGTAGACTCGGTCATATCAATGAAACAAGATTAATCAAGTTGCATAAAGATGGACTTTTAGAGCTATCTGATTACGAATCATATCCAACTTATGAATCTTGTCTCATGGGTAAGATGACTAAATCTCCTTTTAGTGGAAAAGGAGAAAGAGTTACAGAGTTGTTAGCGTTGGTACACACAGACGTATGTGGACCTATGATAACGAATGCACGAGGAGGGTATTCTTATTTTATTAATTTCACTGATGATCATTCTAGATCTGGATACGTGTATTTAATGAAATACAAATATGAATCGTTTGAAAAGTTCAAAGAATTCAGAAGTGAAGTAGAGAAGCAAACTGGTAAGAGTATCAAGATTCTTCGATCGGATCGAGGAGGTGAATACTTGACCAATGAGTTTCTAAGTTGTCTCAAAGAAAATGGTATAATCTCACAATGGACTCCACCAGGGACGCCATAGTTGAATGGTGTATCTGAAAGGAGAAATCGAACCTTGTTGGACATGGTTCGTTCTATGATGAGTTATATTGACCTTCCAGTATCCTTCTAGGGTTATGCCCTAGAAACGGGTGCATACCTGCTTAACAAGGTACCTATCAAATCCGTCCCAAAGACCCCATATGAGATATGGACAGGGAGGAAACCTAGTCTTAAGCATGTTAAGACTTGGGGTTTGTCCAGCTTATGTCAAAAGGTTTGAGCATGATAAGCTGAAGACTAGATCCGACAAGTGTAGATTTATGGGATATCCTAAAGAAAGTTTAGGATATTATTTCTATCATCCTACTGATCCAAAGGTGTTTGTAGCGAAACACGCTGCCTTCTTGGAAAAGGAGTTTATCCTCGAAGGGATCAGTGGGAGTAAGATATATCTTGAAGAAGTTCAAAAACCACAAAATACTCCGGCTCAAAGTCAGGTACCTGACCAAGTAGAAGAACCTATTGTACCACTACCTATTCGTAAATCTGGAAGAGTACCGAAGATACCTAAAAGGTATGGATTCATCATAGAGGATGATGATGACGTACGCATCATAGATGATGATGATCCATTGACTTACGAAGAGGCTGTGAGTAGTGAAGACTCAGAGAAATGGCTAGAAGCCATGAAATCCGAGATGGACTCCATGTATGAAAACCAAGTATAGACTTTGGTTTCACCACCTGAGGGCATTAAACCTATTGGGTGTAAATGGGTCTTTAAGAGAAAGACTGGAGCGGACGACAAGGTAGAGACCTATAAGGCCCGACTGGTTGCAAAAGATTTCAAACAAAGACAAGGAGTTGTGTAATACCCATGTTCTGCTTTAGTCCCACATCGCTCAATTTACCAACCTCCTCTCCTTTAGTAGTCAATATATATAAAACTAATATTTTATTTTATTTATTAAATAATAAGGATTTTCTTATTTTAAGAAAAGACTTTTTGTGAGAGGGACTTTTTAGTAAGGACCTCCTCAGTTAAAATTTTCAGTATCGAGGGCGTAGGCAGATTGCGAACATCATAATTTCGGGTATGTTTTCTTTCTTCTTGTGTATTTATTTAATTTAATTTTCTGTATTTCTATTTATTTTATAACTTTAATTAGTATATTGTAGTTAGTTTATTAGTTAATATTTTGGTATTATTTTGGTTAGATATTATGTATCTTTTTAATTTATTAATCTAATAAATATTATGGAAGGTTCAATATATGCATACAAACTATTAATACTAATATTGTAGTATTTAATAAAATGTATTATTTTTGTGAATAGATTACATCTGTAATTGTGGATATTGCATTACGTACTCCTGGTACGGATTTCGTACTCCTTCAGCGATAGTCTTCTGAAATTTAATTAATTCGTTTTGTTCCGCTTTTTGAATTCCGTTATTATTTCACATAATTGTTGCTTGTGAAATTCATATAATTCTTTCATTTTTGAGTTGATACATATGTACCCTTTGAGTTACTCGTATTTGTACCCTTTGAGTTGGATTATCATGTCTACTATTTATTTTGATATCTGTAGAGCGGTACAGGTTGTTACCTTCTTTTGAGACATTATGATTATGATTTGATTTGGTTCACATGTACGTATAGAACCCTTTTTATTGTGTCGCATGTGTTGTGACATGATATCTTTGTTAGAATATACCATAGGGTATACTTTAGCTATAACCACCTGTGGGGGTACCACAGGCATGTCGTTTTGGCACGAGAGACATGACACTTCCGTGGCAGTGTGATTAGTCCACGACGTGTCTGTTTTGTGCTCCGATGGGAGTTGGCCATTTGGTGATTTGTTGTGAGAGGCGTATGGGTCGGCCCTAGTTTTCTATTATGTTCTGTGGATTGGTGATGTTGTGCCAAACACGCCTTCCGATTTTGCATGCATTTGGAATCGTGGTCCAATGTGTGATTGCCTATGTGGCATTATTGACTTGTCTATGTGGCAAACTATATTTTGAGCTCGGTATGAAATAATACCATATCATTTCTTCAGATTATTAGGTTATTATGATACAACTCAGTTCAGTTTAGTTGATTTTGTTATTCATTTCAATTCAGTTTATAATTCTGTACTCTATATCCGTACTGGGCATTTGACTCATGCTGTGTTTTCCTTCCTGCAGGTACTCAAGGGGATCATGGGCAAGTGCAATGAGAGCTCCTCACCTAGATGGTTTAGATATTTTGGTTCTATTTTGATGTTTGAGTCTCTGTTTAGAATTGTATTGAACCTTTATTAAGATTAGGTTGTACTAAACACTATGTTTTTTGAGCCGGTTGAGCAGTTATTAATACCTCTTCAGACTAATCTTTTCTGGTTTATAATTTTGGTATTAGTTTATATTTCTGTTGTGCTTTGCACGTGACCTCCCTTTCCTATTTTTCGGAATGGGGGTGTTACAAGTTGACTATGATGAAACTTTCTCACCAGTAGCTATGGTCAAGTCCATTCAGATTTTGCTAGCAGTTTCAGCTTATTATGACTACGAGATCTGGCAAATGGACGTGAAAACGACCTTCCTCAATGGAGAGCTTGAGGAAAATGTATATATGATACAGCCTGATGGTTTTGTTTCAACGGTTGGAACAAACCAAGTCTATAAACTACAACGATCCATTTATGGATTGAAGCAAGCTTCTCGAAGATGGAACATCCGTTTTGATGAGATAATCAAAAGGTTTGATTTTATCAAAAATGAGGATGAACCATGTGTGTACAAGAAGGTTAGTGGGAGCGCTGTTTCATTCCTTGTATTATATGTTGATGATATATTACTGCTAGGGAATGATGTTCCTATGCTACAGTCGATCAAAATTTGGTTATCTAAACACTTTTCCATGAAGGATTTGGGTGAGGCATCCTATATTTTGGGGATAAAGATCTATAGAGATAAATCTAAAAAGATGCTAGGCTTGACCCAAGGAAAGTACATTGACTCGATGCTAAAGAAGTTTAGCATGGAAGATTCCAAGAGAGGTCTCATGTCGATGAGCCATGGAATACATGTACTAGACCAGATGTCGCTCATGCACTTAGTGTAACAAGCAGATATCAGTCGAATCCGGGAGAAGAGCACTGGAAGGCGGTGAAAAATATCCTAAAGTACTTGAGAAGAACTAAGGATGTATTTCTTGTCTACGGTGGGTCTGAATTAAACTAGAGGGCTATACAGACTCAAGTTTTCAAACGGACCAAGATGACAATAAATCCGTTTCAGGGTATGTGTTTACCTTAAATGGTAGCGCAGTAAGTTGGAAAAGTTCCAAGCAGCAAACAGTTGCTGATTCAGTGACAGAGGCAGAGTATATAGCTGCAAGTGAAGCTGCAAAGGAAGCTGTTTAGATGAAGAAGTTCATAACTGAACTTGGAGTGGTTCCTAGCATTAGAGGAGTCGTACCTTTATTCTATGACAACACCGGAGCTGTTGCGCAGGCTAAGGAACCCAGGTCTCATCAGAAATCCAAACACGTGTTGCGGCGGCTTCATTTGATTAGAGAGATCATTGAAAGAGGAGATGTCACCCTGGAGCGTGTGGACTCTCAAGACAACATTGCAGATCCATTTACTAAAGCTTTAACACAACAACAGTTTGATCGTCACTTAGAGAAGATGGGTATTAGACACCATGGCGATTGGCTTTAGTGCAAGTAGGAGATTGAAAGTAGTATGCACACAAGCCAATCATATTTGATATGATGTAGCATATACTTTGTAATCTTATTCATTTATTAATAAAAGAATTGATTTTCTTAAAAGGCATTTTATATTATCTACATGGTGCTGTTATATTAAATGTTATAAACTCATAGTTTTGAGCAATGCTTTTATAATTATGATGGTGATCATGCTAATGAGATCTAAATTCTAGATAGCTCACAATCTAAAATTGTTCCTAATCGTTGGATTACTAAATAGGGGATTAGTGAATCTGGATAGATTAGTACATACGTTGCTTGCTCTTAAGAAGAGGATAATTGATCTCATAATTATTTGTGTGGAGACACTAAAACAAGTATATAGGTGCTTATTGGAGAATAAGTTCACTGAACGTGGCTCTCTAAGGAATACCTAATAGAGTTTTACTCGCCTATCAATAGGAATTCTTATAGTGATAGTAGTACAAGTGATCCTTGGACTTGAGATCATCATAGTATCTTATGTATGATGAGTTATACTTTGACATGTCCCTTAAGACCTTTAGGGTATATCAAAGGGTATGATTGGGTATAATAAGTTGTACATGGAGATAGGTGAATGATCAACAAAGAATCTACCACGTCTAGTAAAAGATGTGAATGTCCTATGTGATTCGATGAATGACAACTCAGTAGTCCTTGGTCAAGGCAGAATGAAATTAGAAAGGAATTTCTAATTTGCATTATTTAGAGTTGTGCATTTGGGAATCGAAATACATATAATTAAATAAAATAAGACTTGACAGTAAATCCATGTCTTATATTTAATTGGGACATTGTATGGTAGAAGGATTGAATTGTACGGTAACTATTCACTGAAAAGTTCTTTTGTGATTAATGTTGAAATCTATATTATCTGGAAAGTCGTTGATCGCTAAGGGGGCTTACTCTTATTGCAGAATAAATATTATTTATTTAAATAAATTAAATAATTTAATTTATTTATTTAAATAAAATTAGAATTGTTCTAAAGGGTCACACCGCAAAAGGAAAATATTTATTTAAGAAGTAAATGGCATAATTGTAATAATAAGTTAAGTGTATTTAATTTAATCTATGGAGATAGAATAAATTAAATAGCTTAATATTTATTATTTAATATTTTGGAAATATTAAATATATATTAATAAGAGGAGTCTTATTATTATTATTATTACTATTACTATTATTTAATTCCAATAGGGATTGCGAATTAATTAATATAAGTACTCTCCCATGAATTCCTAATTGGATTAGGAGCATAATTAATTAAAGGAGTTTAATTATAATAGAAACCTTAATCCTAAATAGTTTAGGGAAGGGTTATTCCTACATCTATAAATAAGATGAGTCTTATCATAGATTAGAGTTACGCACTGTTGCATTAGATTGTGGAGAGTACTTGCAATTTCTATAGAGGTAGAAACTAGGATTTTGCCAATACCCAACTTCTCGAATACCTATTCTTCCTTGGTGGATCACCTCTAGAGGACAAATACTTGGGTGGCTAACGTTGATCAAAGGAAGGAATCTCATCGGTGGAATTCGAGGAGAACACGAAGGACTAGGAGTTGAACTTGTATCCGAGGAAGCTTTGATCTACGAGGGTATAATTCTGTTTCTCTTTCTCTTTCGTTTAATTGATAATTGAACACAATGATAGATCATGGTGATGGTTTGTATAAAAATTTTAAAATCCGTTTTATCACGCTTCCGCTCTATTTGTGTAATTTGATTACATACTTGCGTTATATACAAACCTAACAGATGCTTTCACCTTGCCAGTTATAGTTTTCTGCATCACTAGATGAGGTACAGGAGGAGAAGCTCCTCGCAGTCCTCAAGGCATATAAAATAGCTTTGGGGTGGTCTATCTCAGATATAAAGGGCATCAGTCCCTCTGTATGCATGCACAAAATCCTCCTTGACGAGGGGGCTAAACCTTCTTGATGGACTCCACGACATGCTTGCGTGAGGTGGTCATCGCCCGGATCGTTTCTAACAAGTTGATAGGATGGATAGCTTGAAATACCTTAACCCCTCGCTTATATGTAGACGGTAGTCTTGGTACAATTGCTTGCTTAGGAAATTTGTAGAGGATGAACACCAATGACACTTCGACCCCTCGCTTATATTGAAGCGGTAATCTCGGTACAATCGACGATTGATGCGGTAGAAGACGCCACACACAACTATGAATGGTTGTATGATAAGTCAATTATCAATCTAAAAAGAAGAACTAAGGACCACTTAGGAATTTTTCAAAGAACCACAAGTAGAGAAACAAACTCACAATAGTATCGATAATCTGAAAATTGATATGAATCATTGATGAGTAACCATTACAACAATCACCTATTTATACTAAGCTTAGACGCACACAATGGTTGAAATACAAGCACACAAATGTTGAAATACAAGCACACAAATGTTGAAATATAGCATTACAATCATGTAATTGAACCTAAATGCTGAATCCATGTTTTGGGTGAAAAGAATTTCGAAAATATCAAGAAGTCAAAAATTGACAACTTGCATCCAGGAGGTTCCCGCCGGAGCGGTGGAAAAGAACTTGTTAGGTTTGTATATAGCGCGAACTTGCAATCAAATTACGTAAATAGTGCGGAAGCGCAATTAAACAGATTTTTAAAATTTTTCATACAAATCATCACTATGATCATCATTGTGATCAATTATCAATTAAACGAAAGAGATAGAGATATGGAATTATACCCTCGTGAATCAATGCTTCCTCAGGTACAAGTTCACCTCCAATTCCTTCGCGTTCTCCTTGAATTCCACGAATTAAATTCCTTCCTATGATCAATGTTAGCTGCCCAAGTGTTTGGCCTCTAGAGGTTATCCACCAAGGAATAATAGTTGTTCAAGAAGATGGGTGTTGGCAAAACCCTAGGTTCTATCTCTATAGAAATTGCAAGTACTCTCTCTCCAATTCTTATGGAAGAGTGTGTAACCCCATCTTTGATAAAACATATCTTATTTATAGATGTAGGAAAACCCTTCCCTAAACTATTTAGGATTAGGGTTTATATTCTAATTAAATTCCTTTAATTAATTATATTCCTAATCCAATTAGGAATGCATGAGAGAGTACTTCTATTAATTAATTCTCAATCCCTATTAGGAATTCAATAATAGTAATAATAATAATAAGACTCCTCTTATTAATTTATATTTAATATTTCCAAAATATTAAATAATAAATATTAAGCTATTTAATTTATTCTATCTCCATAGACTAAATTAAATACACTTAACTTATTATTACAATTATGTCATTTACTTCTTAAATAAATATTTTCATTTTGCGGTGTAACCCTTTAGGTTCTCCATATTAAACCGGTTGTGAATAAATCAATTAGAACAATTATAATCTTATTTAAATAAATAAATTAAACTATTTAATTTATTTAAATAAATAATATTTATTATATAATAAGGGTAAGCCCCCTTAGCGATCAACGACTTTTCAGATAATATAGATTTCAACATTAATCACAAAAGAACCTTTCAGTGCATAGTTATCGTACAATTCAATCCTTCTACCTTACAATGTCCCAATTAAATATAAGACATGAAATTACTGTCAAGTCTCATTTTATTTAATTATATGCATTTCGATTCTCCAATGAACAACTCTGATAATGCAAATTAGAAACTCCTTTCTAATTTCATTCTGCTTTGGCCAAAGACTTCTGAGTCGTCATTTATCGAATCACATAGGATATTCTCTCCTTTCACTAGAAGTGGTAGATTCTTTGTTGATCATTCACCTATCTCCACGTATAACTTATTATACCCAATCATATCCTTTGATATACCCTAAAGGTCTTAAGGGACATGCCAACTCATCATACACAAGATACTATGATGTTCTCAAGTCCAAGGATCACTTGTATTACTATCACTAGAGGAATTCCTATTGACAGGCGAGTAAAACTCCATTAAGTATTCCTTAGCGAGCCACGTTCAGTGAACTTATTCTCTAATAAGCACCTACATACTTGTTTTAGTGTCTCCGCACAAATGATTATGAGATCAACCATCCTCTTCATAAGAGCAAGCAACTTATGTACTAATCTATCTGGATTCACTAATCCCCTTTTTAGTAATCCATCGATTAGGAACGATTTTAGTTTTTGAGCTATCTAGAATTTAGATCTCCTTAGCATGATCACCATCATGATTCTAAAAGCATTGCTCAAAACTATGGGTTTATCACATTTTAATATAACAGCACCATGTAGATAAAGTAAAATCCCTTTAACAAACGAATATAATTACAAAGTATATGCTACATCATATCAAATATGATTGGCTTGTGTGCATACTACTTTCAGAACTACGCTTGGCCGCCGGGGCGAGCTCACCGCCGGGGCGGTGGAAAAGAACTGTGTTTGCCGCCGGGGTGAGCTCACCGCCGAGGCGAGCTTACCGTCGGGGCGGTAGAAATGGCTTATTACCTGCCGCCGGGGCGGTGAAGCCTGTTCCATCCAAGCTGGTTTCTTTCGTTGTTTTGTTAGCCACGTCCATTCGCAACATGTTAACGGGCTTTATACGCTTAGGCTCCATCTCTATAAAATCTATACTTGATCCAACATCGTTCCTTAGTTCGTGGATCATTCCGTTAAGTCCTTCTTTGAAGGTTTTGGCTCAAGCTCTCGTAATGGGTCCAAGAGGCAAATGCAATGGATCTTCTCGGGTTTCGTTATGGGTCTCGGGGCTAAGGATGTCCTCATCATACCTCTCCTCTTGGGAAGGATTTGTCCTCAAATCTTCACCTACATCAAACGGGCTTATATCAGAAACATTGAAAGTTGCACTAACAGTATACTCACCGGGTAAATCCAATTTGTAAGCATTGTTGTTAATGCATTCAAGCACTTGAAATGGTCCATCTCCTCTTGGAAGTAGTTTCGAACGCATTTGATCAGGAAATCTTTCCTTACGCAAGTGTAGCCACGCCCAATCCCCGGGTTCGAAAATTACTTAACGCCGACCTTTGTTGGCCTGTCTGCCATATTGATCCGTTCTCTTCTCGATGTTGAGTCTTGTGTTCTCATGTATCTGTTTAACAAAATTAGCTTTGTTCTTGCCATCCATGTTAGTATACTCAGAAACATGTAATGGTGATAAATCTAATGGTGTTAAAGGATAAAAGTCATACACAATTTCAAAAGGTGAGAATTTGGTAGCAAAGTGAACAGACCTATTGTAAGCAAACTCAACATGTGGTAGACATTCTTCCTAAAGTTTAATATTCTTTTTAATGATGGCTCTCAATAATGCAGATAAAGTTCTATTTACTACTTCTGTTTGACCATCAGTTTGTGGATAACAAGTAGTTGAAAACAGCAGTTTAGTTCCTAGTTTACACCACAAAGTCTTCCAAAAATAGCTTAAGAACTTAGCATCTCTATCCGAAACAATAGTTCGGGGCATGCCATGCAAACGCACAATATCTCTAAAGAACAAATCAGTAATATGGGATGCATCATCAGTTTTATGACATGGAATGAAATGTGTCATTTTTGAAAATCTATGCACAACCACAAATATAGAGTCATGACCATGCTTAGATCTAGGCAAACCCAACACAAAGTCCATAGACAAGTCAATCCAAGGTTCACTTGAAATAGGCAATGGTGTGTATAACCCATGGGGTTGAACACGAGATTTAGCTTGACGATAGGTAATGCATCTATCACAAATTCTTTCCACGTCCCGTTTCATATGGGGCCAATAAAAATGTTCTTTTATCACAGATAAGGTCTTATCAACACCAAAATGTCTCATTAAACCACCTCCATGTGATTCTCGAACAAATAACTCACGCAAAGAATATGCAGGTATACATAGTCTATTCTCACGAAACAAGAATCCATCCATCTTGAAGAATTTACCTACAACATTCTTTTCACAAGTTTTAAACTCTTCATAGAAATCATGGTCATTAACATACAATTCTTTGATTTGTTCAAAACCAAGTAATTTTGTGTCAAGAGTATTTAACAACACATACCTTCACGAAAGAGCATCAGCCACGACATTTTTCTTACCATGCTTATAGCGAATGACATATGGAAATGTCTCGATAAACTTCATCCATCGTGCATGTCTCTTGTTCAACTTGTGTTGGCCCTTCAAATATTTCAACGATTCATGATTCGTGTGAATCACAAATTCCTTACGCCATAGGTAATGTTGCCAAGTCTCTAGTGATCGAACCAAAGCATATAACTCCTTGTCATAAGAAGGATAGTTCAAAGCTGCTCCACTCAATTTTTCACTGAAATATGCCACTAGTTTTCCTTCTTGCATCAACACAGCTCTAATGCCTAAATCTGAAGCATCACATTCAATTTCAAAGGTTTTAGTGAAATTAGGCAATACAAGTAAAGGAGCGTTAGTTAATTTTTCTTTAATTAAATTAAACGCCTTTTCCTGCGCATCACCCCACTTGAATCCTACACTCTTTTTGATTACTTCGGTGAGTGGTGTTATGACTTCACTGAAATTCCTTACAAACTGTCTGTAGAAACTCGTAAGTCCATGAAAGCTATGAACTTGACTGACATTCGTAGGAGTTGGCCATTCTCGGATTGCCCTTATTTTCTCTTCGTCAACCTGTACTCCCTGCACAATGACAACAAACCCAAGAAACATAACTCGATCCGTACAAAATGTGCATTTGTCCATATTGGCATACAATTTTTCTTTCCGAAGCACATCTAGGATAGATTTTATACGTAATGCATGTTCACCTAAATCCTTGATGTAGATCAAGATATCATCAAAGTATACAACTACAAATTTTCCAATAAAAGAACGCAAAACATGGTTCATTAATCCCATGAACGTGTTAGGAGCATTAGTTAAACCAAAAGGTAAGACTAACCACTCATATAATCCATATTTTGTTTTAAAAGCAGTTTTCCATTCATCTCCCTCGTGCATTCTAATTTGATGATAACCACTTTTTAAATCTATTTTAGAAAACACATAAGATCCATGCAATTCATCTAACATAGGAATGGGATGTCAATATTTTACCGTGATGTTATTTACCGCTCGACAATCAATGTACATGCACCACTTTCCATCCTTTTTAGGTACTAAGATAACCGGAACCGCACATGGACTAATGATTTCCCTCACAAACCCCTTGTCCATTAGTTCGTCAACTTGCTTTTGCCATTCCTTTGTCTCCTCGGGATTGCTGCGGTATGCTGGACGGTTTGGAATGGTTGCACCAGGGACAAAGTCAATTTGATATTCAATTCCCCGAATTGGTGGTAATCCTTGTGGAAGCTCCTTGGGAAATACATCCTGATAATCCTGCAAAAAAGTAGAAACAACACTAGGCAAAGAAGATTTATTAACGTTAGTATTTAAAAGTGCCTCCTTATCCCGAAGTATAATCATTGGTCTTTTAGAATCCAAAGCTCGCCTTACATCACTCCTTTGTGCAAAAATGTTTGTTTTTCTCTCTTCTTTATTTTTTTTCTCTCTCTTTTGACTTTTTCTCATGATCTCTTTGTAAATGCATTTGATCCTCATGCACTTATTTTGGTGACATAGGACACAAGGTAACTTTTCTTTGATTGTGAACAAAAGAATACTCATTAGTAAAACCATCGTGTTTTACCCACCGATCGAACTACCAAGGTTTCCCAAGTAGTAAGTGACCTGCCTGCATAGGAACTATATCACATAGAATCTCATCGATATATTTCCCAATTGTAAACGGCACTGATACTTGCTTGGTAACTTTGATGTCGCCGCTGTCATTAAGCCATTGTAATCAGTATGGATGAGGATGTTTGGATGTTGTAAGTCCCAATTTCTCCACCATAGTGATGCTTGCTACATTTGTACAACTCCCACCATTAATTACAACACAACAGATCTTACCATTTACCATGCACCTAGTATGAAATAGATTCTCTCTTTGTTCACTGCTTTCTTCCTTTACCTGTGTACTAAGCATTTTTCGAGTAACCAACACTTCACCATGCATAGCAACCTCTATATCTTCCTCTAATGGTGGCATAGAGTCATTGTCACTATTCTCCCTCGGTTTCTAATTCTCCATTATCAAGCAATAACATAGTTCTTTGATTTGGGCATTGATTTGCAATATGTCCCCTGCCTTGACATTTAAAGCATACAATATCTCGATTACAACTAGTAGAAGGTGATTAGCTTTACCTTGCACTCCTTGAGTAGTCGCTCCCTGCTTGATTTTTGGCTTTGGTTTGAAAATAGTTGGCTTGTGCTCATGCTTCACATTATTTGGTTTCCATGATGAACCTGTGGTAGGATTTATTCGTTGGCCACCTCTCCTCTTAAGTTGCTTCTCTATTTTGATAGCCATGTGCACCATGTCTTCCAATACTACACAATGTTGACGCTCCACCAAATCTGCAATATCCCAATTTAACCCTGCTAAAAATTGGGCCATGGTTACCTCATTATCCTCGTCGATGTCAGCTCTAGACATTAACATCTCCATTTCCTTTAAGTAGTCCTCCACACTCTTGTTTTCCTGTCTCAAATTTTGTAAGTTTCGAAACAGATCTCGATAGTAGTGCCTTGGGACAAACCTTTTTTTCATTACAACTTTCATTTCTGCCCAAGTCTCTATTGGACGTTCTCTGCACCTCCTTCGGTTGGTCATCAATTGATCCCACCAAGTAACTGCATAATCTGAAAATTCGATAGCTGCAATTCTAACTTTCTTGAGATCCAAGTAGTTGTGACAATCAAAGATCCACTCTATTTTCTTCTCCCATTCTAAATATGCTTCGGGATCACTCCTACCTTGGAATGTTAGAATTTTCATTTTGATGCTATCGAGGTTGTTATCCTCTCGATTTCGGCTGCCTCTATCCCTTGAAAAATGTCTCGTAGGGATAAAGCCAGTTTCTCGATCCTCTTCCTGGCTAAACCTTTCATCATAGTAATTTGTCTCCTCTAGCATAGATTCCTTTTGTCGGGCCTGTCCTTTTGGGTGCCCACCCGGAGGGATTTAAGTTTGTTCCCCTCGAGTGTCACTCAATTGGTCAATGCGATCATGCACTTACTCCATAGCCATCCCTAACTGTCGGGAAAATTCTTTCATCATAGCCTCCATCATGAGTTTTGGGTCAAAATTAGATGTAGAAGGTTCATTTTCAATTGCTTTATCTCTTGTGTTAGACATATTTTCTGCAAAACAAAGATTAGTAGAAAACAAGTTCCTCACCACTCCCTTACGTGTTTCGCTCAAATAATATATTACACAAATATAACACGCTCGTGTATCACACTAATGGCTTTTACCTTCTAGTAATCTTATTACTCTTGCCTTTTTCCGCTCGAAGTTCTCTCTAATAAATTTGTTGGTCGATTTCACAACCGAAAAATACGTGCAAGTATACGCGGTCAACAAGTAATATAATGATAAGAGAGTTGTCGATCCCACGAGGAATTAACTCTAATGTCTCCCCAAGTACTAACTCAATATCGACTCGATCTAAATCAAACTCTTTGATTCAAGAGATAGATGGAAGTTATATCTAAATTGCATGACATAAATAACAAGAACAGATAGATAAAGGTCTAAGATTATAATTTCCCCCATTCAAGCATTTTGTCAAACACTTGGCGTGTAATGCTTTGTTCAAATATCTTAACTCTCCTTTTAGATCAATTAACAACATAGAATTGACATCCAAGAAATCACAATTACGTAAGAGCCTCTGTCGATGGTCAATTACGAATCTTCCTAAAGCGGCATGTAGGTATATGTCTATCCTACACACTATCAAGAGACTAATTTCAAGAATAATTAATAAGACACGTGTCACTAAATCTCATTAAAACCTTTTCAATTACCAACTTTCACATAGGAAGTCATTAAGATTAGATTCTCAATTGGTTGCACATGGTATCTAGGTATATGTCTATCCTAAATACTATCAAGTTACCTATCATTGAGGATAATTAACAAGACACACGTCACTAAATCTCAATTAATCACCCACAATAATCTTTAACTTTCACATGATATCATAACTAGGTCTCAACACTATAATTCGTTTGTCAAGTTCATATAGGTTCCCACGGTAATTACGAGCCAATCAATTAATCTATAAGCATAGGTTATGATAACCAATTCATAAGAGTAATAATAATCAAAGGAAGAGGAATCAATTCAAATAAGCAATGGGTTCAATTACAATTTCAAACCAAAAACTGAAATCAAAATAAATAAACAAAGCAATAAGCCTAACTAACATCCGTGGAGTACAAAGCTAGATGAAAAGATTAGAGATGGACTCCCTTTTGATCTTCTCCTTTTCTTGTATTGCAGCCCTTGTTGGTGAAGCAAGCCTTCCATTGTTGTTGGTTGCTCAAGCTTCCCCATTGGGGAGCTTGAGCTACCTTTTCTCCTTCTTGCTCTAGGTTAGCTTCCAACCTCCAAGAATGCTGATTTTAGAAGTCTAGGATCCCTTAAAATGGAGGCTACAAGTTGTATTTATAGTGCCTTATGCAAAACCATAGCTTAGCCCACCAAAAAATAACCAAAAGGGGGCTGAACTTGCTAAAAAAACCGACCCAAGCACTCTGCCCAGCGCTGGTTTCTGCTGCCCGACTCTGGTTTGACGTCAGTTGGTAAAATGGCCATAACCTCTTTGTCCGAATTCGGATTAAAGCGATTAAGTAGGCTATGGAAAGCTAATAAGTAGCTCTACAACTTTCATAACTGGAGAGTGACGAGATAATGGCCGGAGGAAGGCTCAAATTGAGCCCGACGCAACTGCTGTGTAAAATTCATGCCAAATCCGATGGTAAAATGGTCATAACCCTCTCATACGAACTTCAAATTGGATGATTCAAGATGTTCTGGAAAGCTAAGACAAATATCTATAACTTTTGTGCTTTGCGTTTTGAGAGATACGGACTGGATCATGGGTGAAATTGGGAAATAAGCAGCTACTGCGTCAATCGGAAGCTCAAAAATGACAAATAAGGCAACCAAGCGTTGATGTTCACACATCACTTGCTCCATTTCCTACAAAACTAAGTAAAAACACATAAAAGTAATACAAAACACATAAAACCAATAGAAAACCACAATATCTAAAAATATGATAAAAATACAATAAAAGCACATAAAGTACCCAAGGACTTACAAATTATTAAGGCCAAAAGTACCCAAATTGTGTGTATAAAACACACTCATCAAAATTCTTTTTGAATTCACACAAATATTGCCTCAATTTTTCAATTACAATCCAATAAGAACTTATCACGATACAATATAGGGAGTATGACTCTCGGAATACCAACAAGACTTCACAATGATTCTTTGCAAATGAAATCCCAATAATAGCAATTTTTTGTAATATATTTTCTGCAGTTTTTTTTTACTATAATTCAACAATAGAAGTAAGATAAGTAACTTGATAGGAAACTTAGCTTTGATACCAAATGATGGACTCCACGGCACGCTTGCGTGAGGTGGTCGTCGCCCAGATCGTTTCTAACAAGTTGATAGGATGGATAGCTTGCAACACCTTAACCCCTCGCCTATATGTAGATGGTAGTCTTAGTACAATTGTTTGCTTAGGAAATTTGCGGAGGATGAACACCAACGACACTTCGACCCCTCACTTATATTGAAACGGTAATCTCGGTACAATCGACGATTGATGCGGTAGAAGATGCCACACACAACTATGAATGGTTGTATGATAAGTCAATTATCAATCTAAAAAGAAGAACTAAGGAACACTTAGGAATTCTTTAAAGAACCACAAGTAGAGAAACAAACTCGCAATAGTATTGATAATCTGAAAATTGATATGAATCATTGATGAGTAACCATTACAACAGTCACCTATTTATACTAAGCTTGGAAGCACACAATGGTTGAAATACAAGCACACCAATGTTGAAATACAAGCACACAAATGTTGAAATATAGCATTACAATCATGTAATTGAACCTAAATGCTGAATCCATGTTTTGGGTGAAAAGAATTTCAAAAATATCAAGAAGTCAAAAATTGACAACTTGCATCCAGGAGGTTACCGCCGGGGCGGTGGAAAAGAACTATGTTTGACCGCCGGGGCGAGCTTCACCGCCAGGGTGGTGGAAAAGAACTATGTTTGCCGCTGGGGCGAGCTCACCGCCGGGGCGGTAGAAATGGCTTGGAGTTCCCACCGGGGCGAGCTTACCACCGGGGCGGTAGAAATGGCTTGTTTCCTGCCGTCGGGGCGGTGAAGCCTGTTCCATCCAAGCTGGTTTCTTTCGCTGTTTTGTTAGCCACGTCCATTCGCAACATGTTCACGGGCTTTATATGCTTGGGCTCCATCTCTATAAATGTTAGGTTTGTACGTGACGCGAACATGCAATCAAATTACATAAATAGGGCGGAAGCGTGATAAAAAGAATTTTAAAATTTTAATACAAACCATCACCATGATCAATCTATGTGCCCAATTAACGATATAAATGAAAGAGAATAAGAATAAGAATTATACCCGCGTAGATCAAAGCTTCCTCGGGTACAAGTTCAACTACTAGTCCTTCGTGTTCTCTTCGAATTCCACCGATGAGATTCCTTCCTTTGATCAACGTTAGCCACCCAAGTGTTTGGCCTCTAGAGGTGATCCACCAAGGAAGAATAGGTATTCAAGAAGTTGGGTATTGGCAAAACCCTAGTTTCTATCTCTATAGAAATTGTAAGTACTCTCCACAATCTAATGCAAGAGTGTGTAACTGTCTAACCCAAAATCATGATAAGACTCCTCTTATTTGTAGATGTAGGAATAACCCTTCCCTAAACTATTTAGGATTAAGGTTTCTATTATAATTAAACTCATTTAATTAATTATGCTCCTAATCCAATTAGAAATTCATGGGAGAGTATTTCTATTAATTAATTCCCAATCCCTATTGGAATTAAATAATAGTAATAGTAATAATAATAATAAGACTCCTCTTATTAATATATATTTAATATTTCCAAAATATTAAATAATAAATATTAAGCTATTTAATTTATTATATCTCCATAGATTAAATTAACTACACTTAACTTATTATTACAATTATGCCATTTACTTCTTAAATAAAAAATTTTCTTTTGCGGTGTGACCCTTTAGGTTCTCCATATTAAACCAGTTGTGAATAAATTAATTAGAACAATTCTAATTTTATTTAAATAAATAAATTAAACTATTTAATTCATTTAAATAAATAATATTTATTCTACAATAAGGGTAAGCCCCCCTTAGCGATCAACGACTTTTCAGATAATATAGATTTCAACATTAATCACAAAAGAACCTTTCAGTGCATAGTTACCGTACAATTCAATCCTTCTACCATACAATGTCCCAATTAAATATAAGACATGGAATTACTGTCAAGTCTTATTTTATTTAATTATATGTATTTCGATTCCTAAATGCACAACTCTAAATAATACAAATTAGAAACTCCTTTTCATTCTGCCTTGGCCAAGGACTACTGAGTTGTCATTTATCAAATCACATAGGACATTCATGTGAGAGTACTTATACTAATTAATTCCCAATCCCTATTAGGAATTAAATAATCGTAATAGTAATAATAATAATAAGACTCCTCTTATTAATTTATATTTAATATTTCCAAAATATTAAATAATAAATATTAAGCTATTTAATTTATTCTATCTCCATAGATTAAATTAAATACACTTAACTTATTATTACGATTATGTCATTTACTTCTTAAATAAATATTTTCCTTTTGCGGTGTGACCCTTTAAGTTCTCCATATTAAACCGGTTGTGAATAAATCAATTAGAACAACTCTAATCTTATTTAAATAAATAAATTAAACTATTTAATTTATTTAAATAAATAATATTTATTCTACAATAAGGGTAAGCCCCCTTAGCGATCAACGACTTTCAAGATAATATAGATTTCAACATTAATCACAAAAGAACCTTTCAGTGCATAGTTACCGTACAATTCAATCCTTCTACCATACAATGTCCCAATTAAATATAAGACATGGAATTACTGTCAAGTCTTATTTTATTTAATTATATGTATTTCGATTCCTAAATGCACAACTCTAAATAATACAAATTAGAAACTCCTTTTCATTCTGCCTTGGCCAAGGACTACTGAGTTGTCATTTATCAAATCACATAGGACATTCACATCTTTTACTATACGAGGTAGATTCTTTGTTGATCATTCACCTATCTCTATGCACAACTTATTATACCCAATCATACCCTTTGATATACCCTAAAGGTCTTAAGTGACATGTCAAAGTATAACTCATCATACATAAGATACTATGATGATCTCAAGTCCAAGTATCACTTGTACTACTATCACTAGAGGAATTCCTATTGACAGACGAGTAAAACTCCATTAGGTATTCCTTAGGGAGCCACGTTTAGTGAACTTATTCTCCAATAAACACCTACATACTTATTTTAGTGTCTCCACACAAATAATTATGAGATCAATCATCCTCTTCTTAAGAGCAAGCAACGTATGTACTAATCTATCCGGATTCACTAATCCCCTTTTTAGTAATCCAACGATTAGTAACGATTTTAGTTTGTGAGATATCTAGAATTTAGATCTCATTACCATGATCACGATCATGGTTCTAAAAGCATTGCTCAAAATTATGGGTTTATCACATTTAATATAACAGCACAATGTAGATAAAATAAAATGCCTTTAATAACCGAATAAGATTACAAAGTATATGCTACGTCATATCAAATATGATTGGCTTGCGTTCATACTACTCTCAATAAACTATATACTTAATCCAACCTCGTTCCTTAGTTCGTGGATCATTCCGTTAAGTCCTTCTTTGAAGGTTTTGGCTCGAGCTCTCGTAATGGGTCCAAGAGGCAAATGCAATGGATCTTCTGAAAGTAGTATGCACACAAGCCAATCATATTTGATATGATGTAGCATATACTTTATAATCTTATTCGGTTATTAAAGGCATTTTACTTTATCTACATGATGCTGTTATATTGAATGTGATAAACCCATAGTTTTGAGCAATGCTTTTAGAATCATGATGGTGATCATGCTAATGAGATCTAAATTCTAGATAGCTCACAAACTAAAATCGTTCCTAATCGATGGATTACTAAAAAAGGGGATTAGTGAATCCGGATAGATTAGTACATACGTTGCTTACTCTTATGAAGAGGATGATTGATCTCATAATCATTTGTGTGGAGACACTAAAGCAAGTATGTAGGTGCTTAGTAGAGAATAAGTTCACTGAAAGTGGCTCGCTAAGGAATACCTAATGGAGTTTTACTCGCCTGTCAATAGGAATTCCTCTAGCGATAGTAGTACAAGTGATCCTTGGACTTGAGATCATCGTAGTATCTTGTGTATGATGAGTTATACTTTGACATGTCCCTTAAGACCTTTAGGGTATATCAAAGGGTATGATTGGGTATAATAAGTTATACATGAAGATAGGTGAATGATCAACAAAGAATCTACCACTTCTAGTAAAAGGAGAGAATGTCCTATGTGATTCGATAAATGACGACTCAGAAGTCTTTGGCCAAAGCAGAATGAAATTAGAAAGGAGTTTCTAATTTGCATTAATCAAAGTTATGCATTTCAGAATCGAAATACATATAATTAAATGAAATAAGACTTGACAGTAATTCCATGTCTTATATTTAATTGGGACATTGTATGGTAGAAGGATTGAATTGTACGGTAACTATTCACTGAAAGGTTCTTTTGTGATTAATGTTGAAATCTATATTATCTGGAAAGTCGTTGATCGCTAAGGGGGCTTACCCTTATTGTAGAATAAATATTATTTATTTAAATGAATTAAATAGTTTAATTTATTTATTTAAATAATATTAGAATTGTTCTAATTGATTTATTCACAACCGGTTTAATATGGAGAACCTAAAGGGTCACACCGCAAAAGGAAAATATTTATTTAAGAAGTAAATGGCATAATTGTAATAATAAGTTAAGTGTATTTAATTTAATCTATGGAGATAGAATAAATTAAATAGCTTAATATTTATTATTTAATATTTTGGAAATATTAAATATAAATTAATAAGAGGAGTCTTATTATTATTAATACTATTACTATTATTTAATTCCTAATAGGGATTGGGAATTAATTAATAGAAATACTCTCTCATAAATTCCTAATTGGATTAGGAGTTTAATTAATTAAAGGAGTTTAATTAAAATAAAAACCCTAATCCTAAATAGTTTAGGAGGGTTCTCTATATCTATAAATAAGAGGAGTCTTATCATGATTTAGGGTTAGATAGTTACACACTCTTCCATGAGAATTGGAGAGAGAGAGTACTTGCAATTTCTATAGAGATAGAAACTAGGGTTTTGCCAATACCCATCTTCTTGAACAACTATTATTCCTTGGTGGATCACCTCTAGAGGCCAAACACTTGGGTGGCTAACGTTGATCAAAGGAAGGAATCTCATTGGTGAAATTCAAGGAGAACGCGAATGATTTGGAGGTGAAATCGTACCTGTGGAAGCATGGTTTTACAAGGGTATGATTCTCATACTTTATCTCTTTCGTTTAATTGATAATTGAGCACATGGATGATCATGGTGATGATTTGTATGAAAAATTTTAAAATCCAATTTTATCGCGCTTCCGCACTATTTATGTAATTTGATTACATGTTCGCGCTATGTACAAACCTAACAGTGGTATCAGAGCCTAACCTTGTGCTAATTATCGATTATTATGGTCCCATGTATGTATGGGTATGCGATTGGATAGATTTTCTGGGCAAAGAAAAAAATTTCGAACTCTGCTACGCGGCGCGGCCGCGCCGCTTCCAGTTCATTCTGGAGCGCGGCCGCGCCTGAACCCAGAAAACGTTTCTGGGGGTGCAGCGCGGCCGCGCCGCTCCTAGTTCATTTTGGAGCGCGGCCGCGCCAGTCTGCAGATTTTGAAATTTTTTTTATTTTATTTTGATTTTATTTATTTTCAATTAAGATAAAAGGTTTATTTTGAATTAAAATATAATTAAAATTAAAAGTTTTATTTTAACTTGGAATGAGATTCCACGTTAACTAGAATAAAGGAGTTTATTCTATTTTGGAATAGGATTCCATGTTTCCTAGAATAAAGGAGTTTATTCACATATGGAATAGGATTCCATGTTTCCTTAAAAATAAAGATGTTTATTTTGATAAGGAATAGGATTCAACATATTTTATTTTCCAACAATTTTAAGTTAAAATAAAAGAGTTTGTTTTGAACTTGAAATTGGATTCCATGTTAATTGAAATAAAAGAGTTTATTTTGATTTGGAATTTGATTAAAAATAAAGGAGTTTATTTTTATTCAAAATTGGATAAAATAAAATAAATAAGTTTATTATGATTTAAATTTTGATTAAAATAAAGGAAGTTTATTTTTGTTTCAAAATTGGATTTCTAGTAAACTTTTAATTGCCCATTAAATGATATCAATGCATATATGGAATGGTTTTATTATTCATGAGATGAATGTTATTTATTAATACATATGGAGATATGTATGATAATAAATAGGGATTGATTATGGACTACTGACCAATGTGTGATTGGATTTATTTTAGTGGATGCTCGAATGAATGGGTTTTTATAAATGAGGTATGCGTACCTCGTCTTCTCTAGTTTTTCTTGATGTAAATTCTATCTTCCTCCTATGTTCCTCCCCTTGACTGCTGATCAAGGTTTCTATTTATTGTAAATAGTTTTTTGTAATAGGTTTAGTTAGAATTACTTGAAGAATTGGAGACAAAGGAGCAAGGAGCGCTTGAAGACCCGTTTATAATGGAGCCCGGGTTTAAATGTAATAGTTATATTTAAATTTTGTTCTTGCACCCTAGGTTTGACCTTTTGGTTCACTTGGTGGCTCTAGTGAACCAAACTAGAATAAAAGTCCATAATCAATCCGGGTAGAATATAGTATTCTATATGTGCATGCTTACTATGTATATATTATATATTATACAACATGCTTCACATGTTAAATAATATGACGCGTATCTTATATATATATGTGCATGCGCGCTAAACAAGATGAGACAAATAATAACAAACCCCTCAAAGAAATTATATTAAGTCCTAAGCGTTCAAAGATATTTGGAATATCGAACGTCGCCTTCTAGCATGGTAAAGCAATAGAGTATTAAATATTTAATATGAGTTTGTTGTGTCACCACAAGGCAAGTATTAAATATTTGAGATGTTGCATTATCACATTTGATGCTTATACATAGACTGAACGATGCTGTTTTGTTGTGTCACCATAAGGACAGTGTTTTTCTTTCGAATATATGGAAGTGCTAGGATGGACTTAACTTGGATAATTTTGATTCGGATGTGTCACCACTTGATCAAAATAATCTAAGAGGCAAAATACAAGGAGTTACATAAAGATGTAATTGACAATAGTTGTCTACCTATTTATTTATATATCGTTTGTTGTGTCACCACAAGGCTATATACATTTGAAATGGGATCCTTAGTCTTACTAGTAAATCTTTAATTAGAATTGCCGAATTATATAATGAGGGTAATATAGTTTGATGAAAATAGTGGGAGATACCAATTTAAAATAAAGACCTAATTTATTTTGGTAATTAATTAAAAATGAATGTATGCTAAAATGTTGTTAAATTACAAATTCATTTACAGAATTTACAATGTCTAATTTACTATCACTGCGGAGCATATTAATGCTAATACCGGACCAAATTAAAAGGACTGATTAAGAATTTGAGAATAGTTCTCAAGGCTGAAAAGCTATCTTATGTCCTTAATATGTCTATCCCTGCAATGGTTGCAGACAATGCCTCTGAGGAAGAGATTGGTACTTTTAGAAAGTAGTAAGATGATGCACAGTTGGCTCAATGCATCATGCTCGCATCCATGAGTAACGAGCTTCAGCGTCAGCATGAAACTATGGATGCTCCTACTGTACTCTGGCACCTTCAAGGAGTTGAATGGTGAGGAAAGTAGGACTATTAGATATCAGATATCTAAGGAGCTTTTCCGATCTAGAATGACCGATGGCACTACAGTACAGACATATGTCCTAAAATGATCAATCTGATTGAATAATTGGGACAACCGGGTTTTAATGGATGGAGAGTTGATCCAAGATTTGATCTTGCAATTACTTTCGGACTCTTTATCACAAATTGTTGTGAATTTCCACATGAACAAGCTATATGTCAGCCTGCCTGAGTTGCTTAAACATGTTGAAAACTGTAAAGAGTCACTTTCCAACCAAGAAAGACCAAGTCTTACTGGTAGATGATTCTTCTACGAAACGAAAGAGGGCCAAAGGATCTTCTTAAAAGAAGAACAATTCAAAGAAGGTAAATGAAAAGGCAAAAATAAAGGACAATAAGAACAAGACTGATACAGATAGCAAAGGAGTTTGCTTCCACTGCAATAAGCCTGGATACTGGAAAGGAAAACTGTAAGGAGAATCTTATAGAGGCTAACCAGAAGAAGCTTAGTAAAGCTTCGGTTGCAGATATAGGTTTGTTAATGATTAAAATAAATTTTTCTGTAAGTCAAGGTTCTACTTAGGTATTGGATACCGGCTATAGTTCTCACATATGCAATCCAATGCAGAGACTAAGCAGAAGTAGAAAGCTAAACAAAGAGTAAGTAATCTTACGCGTGGAGAATGGAGCAATGGTTGCTACATTAGCCGTAGGAACTTATAGTTTAGCGTTGCCTACGGGCAAGTCTATTAAGTTAATAAGTTGTTATTATGTTCCAGTTCTCATTAGAAACATTAGAATTTTCATTGTTGGACAAGGAAGATTCTGGTATTATATTTAAGAACAATTGTTGTTCTATTTATAATGATGTTTTGTTTGAAACTGGAAGAACACTTGATAGACTTTGTAAACTTGACTTACATGATAAATAATTTTGCAAATTGAACAAACTAGTAAAAGAAAAGGAGATGGTCATTCAAATAGTTGAATGTGTGTATTTGATAAAATACAAGTCTGAATCATTTGAAATGTTCAAAGAATTCAGAAGTGAAACATATTGACAAGGTATTAAGATTCTTTGATCAGATCGAAGAAAGAATACTTGAGCAATTAGTTTCTAGATCATCTCAAAATGGTATTTTCTCATAATGGACACCTCCTGATACGCAATAATTGATTGGTGTATCTAAAAGGAGAAATTGTACCTTGTTGGACATGGTGCAGTTCATAATGATTTTTACCGACATTCTAGTATCCATCTGGGGTTATGCCCTAGAAACGGCTGCATATCTACAAAATAAGGTAACCTCAAAATCCGGCCCTAAGACTCCATAAAAGTTATGGATAGGGAGGATTCCTAATCTTAAGTATGTTAAGATAAGGGGTTGTCCAACTTATGTGAAAAGGTTTCAAAAATAAGTTTGGGACAAAATCTGGCAAGTGCAGATTTGTGGGATATCCTAAAGAAAGTTTAGGGTATTATTACTATAATCCTACATGTTGCCTTCTTAGATAAAGGTGTTTATCATTGAAGGAGATAGTGGGAGGGTAATAGATCTTGAAGGAGTTCAAGAACCACAAAGCACTTTAAGTCGAACCGAGGAACCGGTAGATAGACCTATTATACCACAACCGAATCGTAAATCTAGAAGAGTACCGAAGATACCTGGGAGGTATGGATTCATCATGGAGGATGATGATGAGGTACGCATCATAGAGGATGATGATCCAGTAATATACGATGAGGCTATGAGTAGAAGACACTCAGAGAAATGGTAGATGACCATGAAATCCGAAATGGACTCCATATATCAGAACCAAGTATAGACACTGGTTACTCTAGAAAAGGGCATAGTGCCTAGAGTGTGAATATGGGTCTTTAAGAGAAAGACTGGGCAAATGGCAAGGTGGAGACCTATAAGACCAGACCTATTTAAAAGGTTTTTCAAGTCAAGGAGTTGACTGTGATAAAACCTTATTACCGGGTAATGCTCAAGTCCATTTGGATTTTGCTTGTGATTGCAGCTTATTACGAAATCTGGCAAAATGGATGTGGAGACACCCTTCCTCAATGAAGACTTGAGGAGAATGTATGTATGATACAGCCAGAGGAATTTGTTTCAAAGGAAATCATGTTTTAAGCTACAATGATCCATTTATGGATTGAAACAAGCTTCTCAAAGATGGAACATTCGTTTTGATGAGACAATCAAAAGAGTTTGATTTTATCAAAGACGAGAATGAACCTAGTGTGTACAAAAGGGTCAGTGGGAGCGCTGTGACATTCTTGGTATTATATGTTGATATACTACTGATAAGAAATAACATACCAATGCTACAATCAGTAAGATAAAATTGTCTAAACATTCCTCCATGAATGACTTGGGAGGAGCAACCTATAAATTGGGGATATAAATCTATATAGATAGATTTAAAAGGATGTTCGGCTTGACCTAAGGAACGTATATTCATTTGATGCTAAAGGCGTTTAGCATAGCAAACTCCAAGAGAGGTCTCATGATGATGAGCCATGGAGTGTATCTCTCTAAAGTTGTCCCCAAATGAAAGAGAGATCGCATGAGTTACTATCATGTATGCAATGAATATACTAGGCCTGATGTTGATTAGTCATATTCTGGAGAAGATCACTATAGGACATTGATAAACATCTTTAAGCACTTAACCGGTATTGAAGATGTAATCATAATTCATGGTAGGTCCGAATTAAAACTAGAGGGCTAAACAGACTCAAGTTTTCAGACTGACCAAGACGATAACAAATCCACTTTAAGGTAAATCGTTACCTTGAATGGTGGTGCAGTGAATTGGAAAGGTTCCAAATAGCAAAGAGTTGTTGGTTTAGTGACAAAGACAAAGTATATAGTTGTAAATGAAGCTGCAAGTTGATTGTTTGGATGAAAAGTTCATTACAGAACAAGGAATAGTTCCTAAGTCTCATCTTGGATTCAAACAGGTGTTGCGGCACTTTCATTTGATTAGTGGAATCATTGAAAGAGGAAAAGTCACTATAGAGATAGTGGACTCTGGAGAACAACATTACATATCCATCTACTGAAGCTTTATCCAAACAGCAGGATGATCGTCACTTAAAGAAGAAGGGTATTAGATACCATGACGATTGGCTTTAGTGCAAGTGGGAGATTGAAAGTAGTATGCACACAAGCCAATCATATTTGATATGATGTAGCATATACTTTGTAATCTTACTCGATTATTAAAGGTATTTTACTTTATCTACATGATGCTATTATATTGAATGTGATAAACCCATAGTTTTGAGCAATGCTTTTAGAATCATGATGGTGATCATGCTAATGAGATCTAAATTCTAGATAGCTCATAAACTAAAATCGTTCCTAATCGATGGATTACTAAAAAGGGATTAGTACATACGTTGCTTGCTCTTATGAAGAGGATGATTGATCTCATAATCATTTGTGTGGAGACACTAAAGCAAGTATGTAGGTGCTTATTAGAGAATAAGTTCACTGAACGTGGCTCGCTAAGGAATACCTAATGGAGTTTAACTCGCCTGTCAATAGGAATTCCTCTAGTGATAGTAGTACAAGTGATCCTTGGACTTGAGATCATCATAGTATCTTGTGTATGATGAGTTATACTTTGACATGTCTCTTAAAACCTTTAGGGTATATCAAAGGGTATGATTGGGTATAATAAGTTATACATGGAGATAGGTGAATGATCAACAAAGAATCTACCACTTCTAGTAAAAGGAGAGAATGTCCTATTTGATTCGATAAATGATGACTCAGAAGTCTTTGGCCAAAGTAGAATGAAATTAGAAAGGAGTTTCTAATTTGTATTAATCAGAGTTGTGCATTTCAGAATCGAAATACATATAATTAAATGAAATAAGACTTGATAGTAATTCCATGTCTTATATTTAATTGGGACATTGTATGGTAGAAAGATTGAATTGTACGGTAACTATTCACTGAAAGGTTCTTTTGTGATTAATGTTGAAATCTATATTATCTGGAAAGTCGTTGATCGCTGAGGGGGCTTACCCTTATTGTAGAATAAATATTATTTATTTAAATGAATTAAATAGTTTAATTTATTTATTTAAATAAGATTAGAATTGTTCTAATTGATTTATTCATAACCGGTTTAATATGGAGAACCTAAAGGGTCACACCGCAAAAGGAAAATATTTATTTAAGAAGTAAATGGCATAATCGTAATAATAAGTTAAGTGTATTTAATTTAATCTATGGAGATAGAATAAATTAAATAGCTTAATATTTATTATTTAATATTTTGGAAATATTAAATTTAAATTAATAAGAGGAGTCTTATTATTATTATTACTATTACTATTATTTAATTCCTAATAGGGAATGAGAATTAATTAATAGAAGTACTCTCTCATAAATTCCTAATTGGATTAGGAGTTTAATTAATTAAAGGAGTTTAATTAAAATAAAAACCCTAATCCTAAATAGTTTAGGAGGGTTCCCTATATCTATAAATAAGAGGAGTCTTATCATGATTTAGGGTTAGATAGTTACACACTCTTCCATGAGAATTGGAGAGAGAGAGTACTTGCAATTTCTATAGAGATAGAAACTAGGGTTTTGCCAATACCCATCTTCTTGAACAACTATTATTCCTTGGTGGATCACCTCTAGAGGCCAAACACTTGGGTGGCTAATGTTGATCAAAGGAAGGAATCTCATTGGTGAAATTCAAGGAGAACGCGAAGGATTTGGAGGTGAACTCGTACCTGTGGAAGCATGGTTCTACAAGGGTATGATTCTCATACTTTATCTCTTTCGTTTAATTGACAATTGAGCACATGGATGATCATGGTGATGGTTTGTATGAAAAATTTTAAAATCTGATTTTATCGCGCTTCCGCACTATTTATGTAATTTGATTACATGTTCGCGCTATGTACAAACCTAACATCTTCTCGGGTTTCGTCATGGGTCTCGTGGCTAAGGATGTCCTCATCACTTCTATTGAGCATTAGAGGTGGTTGAACCCCATCATGAAGGAGGTTGTCAGAACTGAAATTATTAAGTTACTGGATGCGGGCATTATCTACCCCATATTTGACAGTCCATGGGTTAGTCCAATACAATGTGTACCAAAAAGGGCGGGATGGCAGTGGTGTCTAATGAGAATAATGAGCTTATCTCAACATGGACTATGACTAGATGGAGGGTATGTATGGACTATAGGAAACTGAACAAGTCCACTTGCAAGGATCACTTTCCTCTGCCATTCATTGACCAAATACTTGATAGACTCGCCGGGCATGAATTCTATTGTCTTCTGGATGGATATTCGGGTTACAATCAAATTGCTATAGCACCCGATGATCAGGAGAAAATAACGTTTACATGTCCATATGGGACCTTTGCCTTCCGAAAAATGTCCTTCAAGTTATGTAACGCACCTGCAACATTTCAGCGGTGCATGATGTCTATCTTCTCTGATATGGTGGAACAGACGCTTGAGGTGTTTATGGATGATTTCTCTGTTTTCGGGAGTTCTTTTGAAGCATGTCTCAAAAATTTGATTGCAGTTCTGAAAAGATGTGGTGAGACAAACCTGGTCCTGAATTAGGAGAAATGCCACTTCATGGTAAGAGAAGAGATTATTCTGGGACACAAAGTGTCTGCTAGTGGAATTGAAGTAGACAGAGCAAAAGTTGATATTATTGTAATCTACCTCCGCCTTCATCAGTGAAAGGAGTTAGGAGTTTTCTGGGGCACCCAGGATTTTACAGGAGTTTCATCAAGGACTTCTCTAAAATTACCAAGCCATTGTGTAGCCTATTGGAAAAGGACATGCCTTTCAAGATTGATGAGGCCTGCCTAGAAGCTTTTAATCTGTTGAAAAAGAGACTCGTCTCAGCTCCTATTGTAGTGGTTCCTGACTGGACATTGCCTTTTGAACTCATGTGCGACACCAGCGATTATGCTATTGGGGCACTGTTGGGACAACAGAGAGATAAGGTGTTTCACACTATATAGTATGCCAGTAAAACCTTGATAGATGCTCAGCTTAATTACATAACTACTGAGAAAGAGCTTCTGGCAGTAGTATATGCCTTTGACAAGTTTCGTCCATATCTCATCGGAACTAAAGTCATTGTGTATACCGATCATTCGGCGATCAAATATCTAATCTCTAAGAAAGATGCAAAGTTGAGGTTGATTCGTTGGGTCCTTCTCCTCCAAGAATTCGATTTGGAGATTCGTGATAAAAAGGGAACTGAAAACCAAGTGGCGGATCACCTATCGAGATTGGAGAATCCAAATAAATCAAAAGAAAATGAGCTTGATATCGATGATTTCTTCCCGGATGAACAGTTATATAAGGTCAAGAGTGTAGCACCGTGGTTTGCAGATTTTGCTAATTATGTTACTTGTAATGTGCTACCACCTGACATGAACTATCACCAGAGGAAGAAATTCATGCATGATATTAGGCAGTATCTCTGCGATGAGCCGTTCTTGTTCAAACTATGTGCAGACCAGATTTTGAGACGGTGTCTGGCTGAAGGAAAGATTGAGGGTGTGCTCCACCATTGTCATTCATCTAACTATGCAGGGCAGTTTGGGGGGCAACAAACTGCAACAAAAGTGCTTCAATCAGGTTTCTACTAGCCAACCTTGTTTAAGGACACTCATTCCTATGTATCACGATGCGATAATTGCCAAAGGGTAGGAACCATTTCAAGGAGGCATGAAATGCCGCTGCAGAACATCCTTGAGGTTGAGTTATTTGATGTATGAGGAATAGACTTTATGGGTCTATTTCTGTCCTCCTACAATAACCTGTACATTCTAGTCGTTGTGGACTATGTCTCCAAGTGGGTGGAAGCTGTAGCTCTGCCTACTAATGATGCTAAGGTTGTGTTGAACTTTCTGAGAAAGAACATTTTTACTCGGTTTGGCACATCTCAGGCCATCATTAGTGATGAAGGCACGCACTTCTGTAAGAAGTACTTTGAAGCCCTTCTTGCAAAATATGGGGTTTCCTATAAGATTGCCACCGCTTACCACCCGCAAACTAGTGGTAAAGCGGAGGTGTCTAATAGGGAGGTCAAACGGATCTTGGAAAAGATAGTGAACCCTAACCGCAATGACTGGTCCAAAAAGCTAGATGATGCATTATAGGCATACCGCACTGCCTACAAAACACCTATCGGAATGTCTCCGTATAGGCTTGTATATGGAAAGGCATGTCATCTCCCAGTCGAGTTGGAGCACAATGCTTATTGGGCAATTTGAAAGCTAAACTTCGATATGGATGCTGCTGGTGAAAAAAGGCTGCTACAACTGAATGAGTCAGACGAGTTCTATCTCCAAGCGTATAAAAACGCTAAGTTGTATAAGAAGAAGACAAAGCGGTGGCATGACAAGAAGATTGTTGTGAGAGAATTCGAACTGGGGCAGAAAGTGCTCCTCTTTTACTCCCGTCTGAAGTTATTTCCTGGGAAATTGAAGTCCCGATGGTTAGGGCCTTTCACAATAGCTAAGGTATATCCTCATGCTGTAACTGAAGTGGAGGATCCTAACTCTGATAGAACGTTCAAGGTGAACGGTCAACGTCTGAAGCATTATTGGTGTGGTGAAGTCGACCGCCAAATGACTTCAATTAGCCTTGGTGACCCGGTATGAACCGGGCGGATAGTCAAGCCGATGACTATAAAACAAGCGCTTGGTGGGGAGGCAACCCCACCCGAGTATCGATTTCTATCCTTTTTAAGCTTTTTGTTTCATTTTAATAATTTTATTGTTTATATTTTACAGTTAGTGTAGCCACTCGTGGTGTTTGTGTTAGTTTAAGTCTGTTTTCAGTTTTTATAGAATTTAGATTGATTTCTGTAGTCTGTAGTCTCACATGTGTTTAAAGTTGCGGTTGTACAGTCGGCATATTTTTAACCGTTGTTGCATGTTTGCGAGTGTAAATAGTATGATAGTACAGTTTAATAATTAGGAAAATTTTGGGTCCATGTGTATCTTGTATTTGTGCTAGTGTAGATTCATGGCTGTTTTGTGTCAAATCTTTAGGATCCATAGGCTCTATGATTTGGCATGCTAATTTAGTTTAGATTTTTTGGTGGGAATTGCTAACAGGCATCCTTTGTGTTGATGCGGGAACTGCATTAATTTTTTGCCAAGCTGGGACTCACGCCGCAACGTGAGGCTAAGGACTAATCATCACGCCGCAGCGTGAACGCCGAGCTTTCCCAAGCCAGAAGCCCAAGCTGCAGCGGCGCCAATCCATGCTGCAGCGTCACCAAGTTAGAACTTACTGGAGAGTTACGCTACAGCGTGACCAATTTTGCCTCCAAGTCACGCCGCAGCGAGCCACTATTTTAAGCACAAGGAACTCACGTTGTGGCGTGAGTTTACAAAGTACTCCTCACGCCGCAGCGCCAACACCGAAATTTTGTTTTTAAAAACCCCGATTGCTCGACATAGCACCCCATCAAACCAGCAACACATCATAGCAGTCGTACCCTATTCCACCAAGACCCTATCTCAAACATAATTCCTACCCTTACAGTAGCCAAAAATCCTAAGCCCTAACTCACTAAGTTCATGATTTTGGGGATTCATCACATCATATCTTGCGATTTTCTCCAATTCTCACCAAGTAAGTTTTCAATTTCTATCTAAAATTGTTGGGTTTGATTTCATTCTATGTGGGTGTATGAACTTGAGTGATTATTGCCGTGATTTGTGTTTGGATTCCATCTTGGGCTGCTTAAATCTACTATGACCAACAAGTTGGTGGAGTATTGAGTTCTTGCTTAGGTAGTGTTGAGTTATTTTATGCAACGCACACCACCTGTTTGATAATTTTCCTGAGTAGCATCTTGGTTCAGTTTGGGCTTAATTTGGATTTTGAATAGCTTGACCAATGAATTTGTTCTACATTGGCACTGATTTTGGCTTACATTGGGGCTGAATTATGCACTAACCACAAAGTGAGATTGTGACTTGTGATTACCTTGCATTGGGGTACTTGTGGCTTTTGTTAGTGGACATTTGATTTCACTTAGGTTAAGTTTTTGCTTGAATCTTGCCATAGCACCAAAACGTCAATGCCTTAGCATAGGAGGTTCCTCCTCCTCAGCGGCCCCACAATGGGACCAAACAAAGTTCATAAGTGTTGAGGCTTGGAATGGATACAAGAAATCCTTTGCTAAGAGAAACCTTCTGCTTGAGCGTGGGTTTAGGCCGGATCAGAATTTGGATGGGAAATTAACCGATATGATTTTGAAAAAGAAGTGGGTCCACTTCACTAAGCCGCCGCCCGAATCTGCGGTAATTTTAGTTGTACGGGAGTTTGATGCTAACGCCAGTGTTGAGGGGCCAGCAGAGGTCACTGTCCGGGGCAAATGGTAAAGTATGACAGTAAGACCATAAATGCTGTGTTTGACATGCCAAACTATAATGGCAAGGACTTCCAAGAGCGGGGCTACCGCAGTTACAGCCAGGATGACATCATTGCGCGGCTCTGCTACCCCGGCACAACCTGGAAAGTGAATGCGTTTCAGGGGGAAAAGACAAGTTTCCCACAGCCAGCCCTCAGCCGCTATGGGAAAGCTTGGTATACTTTTATCTGCTCTAAGATCATGCCTACTCGTCACCTCAACGATGTCACCCGAGAGCGGGTTGTGCTTCTATTTGCCATCATCAGTGGGCTGGACGTCGATATTGGGGTGATCATACATGAGTCCATTAGAAAGGCAATAAAGAGTAACATTGGTTCAGGCCTCCTGCACCCGTCTCTCATCACCTATATCTACAAGCGGGCCAAAGTTCAGTGGGGACCGGATGACCCAACACAGGCACCCATGTCGGTCATTGATCACAATGTCATTAAGAGGTTTAGTGTATAGCTCGAGGACATTTCTCATGAGAATGGAGAGGGGTACCTGTCAGGTCCTGATCCGCCCCTTACGATATAGGGTGAGACTTCTACCTAGACTCCAGATCTTGGCTCCACTTCTGCTAGTCTACTAGCAGCGCTGATGGCTTTAATGGACCTCATACATCAGAAGATTAACAAAATCAATAGCAGGATAGGCTCTTTCAGCCGAAGGCAGGATACTATTGCCTAGAGGCAGAATATATTTGCATAGTATCATGCTGAGTTCGCCAATACGGTGGCTACCATCTATGCAACCTCGGGTGGAGACGACGTAGACTCCATGCCGTTTTAGTTTCCAGAGCCTCCTGTCTTTCCACCGTACCCGCCTCCATCTCCAGCAGAGGGCGATCATGCTGAGAATGATGAGGGGGATGATGATAATGCTGAGGGCGATACTGCAGAGGATGCGGGTGCAGCACCAGCTTCTATAGCACATTCCAGCCAATGAGGGCATTGACCAGTTCTAGTTTGGGGGAGTTTTTAGCAGATTCCTTTTTATTATTTATATATGAGTTGTGGACATGTTTGAACTGCTGTAGTTAGGTGGTTTATTTTGGACTTTGGTAGCATGTTGGAACTACATAGTTTGGTTTATTTTGAACTTACGGTTTCATTATCTATGGATGCTTATTTTTGGATTTATCCGCATGAATTTGTGAATGCATGAGCAACTTATGGTGTTCTTCCAGTTTTGGTTTTTACCCATCTTTTGGGGCTTTCACAGGTTTTCATTATCCTATTTTGAGCTGTAGTTATCTTGGGGTAAAAGAACAGAAAATTTTTGATTGTGGCCAGTGATATGATTGAGGTATTGCTTTGTCAATGATGTTAAACATTTAGAGATAAAGTCTTAGATCATTTTGTTTAGTTAGCACTGTTGTTGATCCTATTTATCCTATCGAGCACATACCAACTCTTAGAACTGTTTTTATTTCGACCAAGCCTATGTGGCTATTTGCTATAGAAATTGTTGTCATTTTCTCGTTTTATCGTAAGTGAATCAATGATTGTAAGAAACAGATTCGTAGGCAGGTTCGAATATATATATATATGAAAAAAATGAAAAAAAAAAAAGAAAAATAAAAAGAAAAATAGAGACATTAATTAACATTAATCCCCAGCTGACCACACCTATTTACGTGGCCTTTGTTACTTGAGTTAGTAGATCCTTTGGGGTGTTTTCACACCTATTCCCCTAAAGTCACCTGACTTGGGAGTCCTTGATCAAACACTCGTTACACGGGTAACTTTGAAATTTTTTGATTATTGTCATTAATTTAAGTCCTTAAATGATTTGGATAACTGTTTTTGACTACGTGCTATTTGATTTAATAGTCCATGAGCATACTTGAAATATTAATGGACTAGCCTTGTAAACAAGCCCAAGCAAAATTGTGCATTAGACTTGTAGATGATTTATGAAGAGGTGTTGCATAAGGGCAGTCTTAATTTAGAGTGTCCTTAAAAGGTTATAGTGGAACGGCCCAAAGGAACTGATCAGGCCCGATCCTGATTGCTGGGCAAGTGAACTTAAAGGCTGGGCAAGAGTGTTATAAGTTCTTTATATACCTATATAGGAGTACTCGGGAAGCCCGATGTGAAATATGTTGTAACCGCCGAAGGCTGTATTGCCGATGGGAGGTAGTGGGTTATTATTTTAAACCCAGGTATGCGAAGGACAACCAGCCGCGCTAGGCCTATGGCCTATTCCGTGCAATGCGAAAACCCAGGCATGCGAAGGACAACTAGCCGCGCTAGGCCAATGGCCTGTCCCGTATAATGCGAAAACTTAGGCGTACGAATGACAACCTGCCGATTGATGTAACCGAGAGTTGGTGGAGCTTTTCACCTAATCACGCTTAACCAGCGGGTATTACCGGCGTATATTGGTCCTATCTTCTAGGTAATAACCAGCGACTTGGTAAAGGTTCCTCTATAAATAGAGACCCTGTTCTCTTTGGGAAGTTTGCTGAGTTTATGCAATACTGATACAAGAGAGATATTGTGAGTTGAGAAGTAAGAGTAACCTTGGAGAAATGGTTACCGTTTAGAGGGGCGAGTAGAATCCGAAAGCTAGAGATCTAGATACCGAAGCTCCGAAGAGGTGCGACCTCCTTTCTATTTCAAGCATTTATCTTACCTTGTCTAGTTAGATTTTCCTTCTGTTCGAGTCAGTAGAAGTTAAGTCAAGCATGATTAGTTGTAATGTTATAGTAATGTTAAACTTTAGAGTCATAGAGTAGCGGTTGAGGAACTTCTTATTATATATACGTGGGACTTGTTAGTGACTCAAACCAGAGTCGTACTAATGGCCTTACCCATGATACCTGGTTAGTATCAGGAGGACCAAAGTCATTTGATCAGGTCCGCCACCTCATCCTGAACTCATGGACTTAAGCAACGGAGTTAGGTAATGGTAGTTACCCGACCCCAGACTGTGGAATAGTTTCCAAAGTGGGATCTGAAGTTAAACCTCTATATGAGAGCAGTCGTCAAACCCGAACCTCTGGCTTCCTAAAGCTAGACTCAAGACACATCCGATCTCGAAGGGATCCCCAAGCTACGAACGATTCTGACCTAGAGCCGAAGCCGAAACCCTATCGGCAGAGGATCCGTAAGACCTCACACTGTCCCGAATCAGCTAATAAATGTACTTTGAACTAGTTCCGGATTCCGATGGGACCGTAGATCCCATTCGACATCTGTTGAGTAAGATGGTCGAACCCTTCGGACCTTGTATAATGGATTCTACTAATGGTATTACATCCCTACCGATTGTAGAACTATCCTAATAGAGAGTAGACTGTTGGAGGGATCCATAGGACTTATGACCAAGTCCTAGTTAAACCAATGTGAGGAATGGACTATGTTCGAAGAGATTATAATAGTCTGACTTGTTAAGAGAGTCAAAGATAAGTAGTGGTAGAAATACCAAAGTTGTTCCGATAAAGTTCGTCGCCTTCCTCCGAACCCATGAACCTAAATGAAGAGGTTGCTGAAGCCATTCCGATGGTGGTCGTCATCCGACGCCGAACTCGAAGTAGGTTCCTAAAGGGAACCCATAGTTGAACCCAAGGGTTCTTTTAGTTGCTAGGGGTCTGGTCTAATGCTGGACTCGAAGTCGAGAATTCCTAATATTAGTAAGGCTCGGACTTGACTTCCGAAGTCACAACTCCGAAGCCGTAGTCCTAAGATCATTGAGACCCGAACCCAACTCCCGAAGGTTCGAAGTCAAACTTAAGTTCGTCGTCTGACGTTCCCGAAGCCAAACCTCAAAGCACCACCCAATTAGGAAAAGGACATCCGAACTACGAAGGGTCCTCGATGTACTAAGGGTCCCCGATGTACGAAAGATTCCTGAACTACGAACAGGTTCTGAAGTGGAGCCGAAGCCAAGACAGTGTAGATAACGGGTCGGTCAGACCCCGAACCATGTTTTTAATAGTATATAACCTCAAAAATATCAGCCAAAGGGCATTCCTTGAGCTAAAATCATGAAGGGACCTTAATCCCAGTAAGTTGCGAAAAAGGCCCTACGACCACAGAGTGATTTCCCGACGATCGTAGAGTGCACTTATATCAGTAAAGTATGTCAGCCGAACCCCTCGGCAATCGTAGAGTATATCAGTCGAATCCCTCAACAATCGTAGAATAAGACGGGCAATCCTTATATGCCATTGTAGAGTGAACTCGACGATCGTAGAGTCAACATCTACCGATTGTAGAGCTTCATCAGACCATAGTAGAGTTTCGCTCGTGATCTTTGAGTCACAACAGAATATTGTTAAGCTAAGCCGACTAACCTTGGAATAGCATCACCTAGTCAGTGATCACCCCACTGATCGTAGAGTGACTCCATCGATAGTATTAAAGCCCTACTGATAGTACAGCTGACGTAGTAGACCGAAGGGTGTTTGATTGTCAGCAAAAGACCATACGAGTCTATTAAGCAAGTTTATTTAATTCATTACTTATGATTAGCTTAACTAATCAGAGGATCAATTATAATCACTGTAGGATACCTGCAGAGCTGAATCGTAAAGTAAATCCGTAAGCAGCGAATCAGGCAAGTTCTTCAGTGACTTACTCCTATGTGAAAATATGTTTTAAACCATGTGCTTATAGTAGATAATGGATTATGTTGCTTTAGCTGCACCAGTTGACTATATGAATATCATGTGACTAAATGCAAACATAGAAGTTGTGAAGTATGTGTTAGTTATATAACATGAAGCTTATAATATGTTGAGTATCAAGTATAATGCATAAAGGAATGCATGCCATGAGATGTATGAAGCATATCTAGATTTATTGACTAAACTTAGGGTGCATGTAATATGTATGCCATGTGATGCATAAAATGTGTAGACTGTTGGGCTTGCTGAGTCATCGTGCTCAACCTTGCAAATAAATTTTTGCAGATAAAGGTCGGTACAAATAAATGACCATAGCGTCAACGACTTCAGAATAGACAAATGTTCACAAGAAGATATTGTGATGGAAGATGTTTAGTGTTTCAGTAACAAATAGCACCTTGGCGTAATTCCTGTCAGAGAAATTGTACTCGACAGAATGTTAAACACTAGAACACTTGGATGCGTAGTCTCTATTTATGCTAGATGAATTTTGTTATTACTATATTGTAGTTGTGGAGTTGAAGAACACTACACATAAGGATTTCTAAATTTTGATTGTGAGCTAGTAAATCCTCACAATTAATGTATCATTATAAAACATATTGTTTATAATCGAGAGGTATAGATTGGATCATGTAAGATTTACAGTTGTAATAATCGATTGTTAAGGTTACCGATTCTAGAATAGAAGGATTAATATATTGAGTTAAGGTTGTTGACCTGGGAACAGGTGGCAGAGTCGTTCTAAATAAACACTGCATGTTTATATTTTTCGCGTTAATTTATAGAATGTGTATGAAGATGTAGTATCGTGACACACCAGGTCTGGGGTTAAGGTAACCTGGATTTGGGGGCGTCATACTATGTCTTCGGTCGATTGTTGTACTAATCCTATGACTATTTCCTCATGTCTATCAACACTCATCATCTGCCTAGCTCCAACCTCCTCATCAAGATCTACCAACTGTCCATCTATAGGATCTTCAGCTTCTTTCGCATCCAATATCTCCTAATCATGTATAAGTTCTTCTTCCTCGGGATCCTCCTCTGGTGATCCTAATGCTGGATATATCTCTATTAGCTCTTCCTCTGGGTCACTATCTGTCTCCGACTCTCCCATAGGTAGATCTAACAATGGAAGGTCATTCTAATATGTGTCTGCCATCCTACAAAAGAACTTTACTTGTTTAGTATTATAGTGAAGTAAGTTTACACATAATTATAAAGCTTTTAAGATTATTTCATGTATAATTAAGTATTTTACGGACTCAAAGACTATATCCTAAGGTATTTCCTAACTACCTTAGAGCTATAATCTACAGCTCTGATACCAACTTGTGAAGTCGCCAAATTATCTATACTCCCTATAGCATATTTGGTGCTCACGTGAAACTATTCAACTATAAATATTCCATAGTATATAACTTATATCTATCCAAGGTTCACAGTATCCCATAACAGATAATAGTTCTCGTCAGAACGTTAACTATGTTTGGATACCCTCACTTGGATGTATAGATTCATATCTTATGGATATCTCTTTTATATCGACGATCTCTATCTATCTAACATTCATAGTATCAATAATAAGTTTGTTCTTGGAACTGAAGGGCGTATTCAGGTAAAGATGGCACCTTACCGGCGCTCATTAAGTGTAACCTCGACGCTTACAGAACTCCCAATATCATTTAAATATCCTCATTCAGATGTATAGTTCATATGGATAATGTACTAGATCAAATGTTACTTTCAAACTTAACTAAGAATATAAATACAACGCAAGAGATATAACAAAAGATGATATATATTTCATAACCTTAAGTTTGATTACAACATTCTCAATACTATGTTCTTATTACAACAAAGTCTTATAAGACTTGAATTTATTCAAAACAGTAACATAAAACTAATTAAAACGGCCTTTTCCCTTATCCGTCCCTGAAGTTCAGGGATTACCATCTAAAACTGCAAAAGAAAGTTTTATGCAAGGATTAGCTACAGAATGCTCAACAAGTTTATGTCAAAAATGTAAACACAATGTGTTTGATTTGAAAGAAGTTCAAAAGCTTTTGCCAACTGAGGGTTCAATACATGAACCATGTGTTCCAACCAGTTCTATAAGTCTCCAATGACTTAGAAAAGCTTTGTTCAGATATCTTATAGGGGATCAGCCTAATCGAGATATCCTAGGAGTCTGCATACCATCCTAATCGTGCCTAACACGCAATAGATGTCAATATATTATCAACAATAACAACCCTTATAGGGTGTTTGTATACTCAGTTATAAGATGTCGTACCAAACAATTTGGCTGACACAACAATTCATGCTCGGATAAACAATATAGGAATAATAATTCATTTCTTAAGTTATGATGAATCAAGAAGCAATAACTTCACAACAATTGATAGCAAGATGTATAATACTTGCATAAAGGTAACAAGGTTTGGAGACTTGCCTGTGCATAGTACGTTTAGTTTACGCTGTCTATCTACGTCACGTAGTCTATTTATATCAATAATAAGCGTTAGAACTTATAATAACACATATCGAATTAAACTAGACAAGTATCGTTAAGGTTCGACATTGATTCGGCCTTTCGATAACGTAATTAGACACTTAAACACGTAGGTTTATCAATAAAACTTTGTTTAATAGATTAAATATTAACTTAGATAATTTAATTATTATTTATAATATTTTTAGAAGCTTAATATTATTTTTAAATAATTTTCACAAGCTTGGTAGTATTTTTAAATAATTTTTACAAGCTTAGAAATATTTTTAAATGATTGAATTATCATTTATAACATTTTTAAAATTTTAGTATATTATTTGAATGATTTATTTATCATTTGGAATAATTTTAGTAATTTAGAATATTATTTAAATAATTTATTTATCATTTAAAATAATTTTAATACCTTAATATCATTTTTAAATTATTTATTTAATATAATTATTAAATAATTTATTATCATTAATATTTAATTAAATTAAATTATTAATGAAATTTTATGTCAAAATATTAAAAGTTTATATATAAAATTTAAAATGAATTTTAAAAACTTAATTATTAATTATTAATAATTATTTAATATTTATTTTAAATAATTTAATTATTATTATTTATTTTTATTAGTTTCCGTCGCTAAAGGCTACAACGACAGACCACTGTCGCTATAGGTGTTCTGAAGTAACCGGAAGGAGATTGTCGGCTAAGGGGTCTATAACGACGGATATTTGTCGCTATAGGTGTTCTTCATGGGCTGAAGAACAGTCGGTCATGGTCAAGCAGGCTACTTTGATTTAATTTAACTTTCAATTTGTTAATTGTTTGAGTTTAAGCTTTGTTGCTAGTTATAGCCAACATGGCAGACTATAACGACATGTTTTGGTTTGGGTTATACAACATCATATGTAAAAGATTTGATCTGGTCAAACTACCTAGTTCAACTGTTCTTGAGGTTTCTGGGTTACCCAGAAACCTGTTGGTCATGGTCCAACTAGGACTTTTAGCTTAATTTAATTTTCATCTGCTTCATGATTTTGGTGTTTAATTGGTTTGTAATTGTAGTCTACATGGCAAACAACAATGACATGTATTAATATAACCTTATTTGTAACACATGAACAAGATCTAGTCCGGTCAAAGGTTGTCAGTAACCTGTCAGGATCTTCAAACGATTTCTAGGTTACCCAGAAATCAGTTTCTATGGTCGGTCAATGGGTTTTGACCACACATAACTTTCAACTCAGGGATTCTTTTAGTGTTATACCAATTCTAATTTATTACCCTCATGGCATACTACAAATACATGCTTTAAAACAGATCCAACAAACACTTTAAGAGCATCAAAAAGTCTAGCAAAATAGTTTGTCAGACTGTTCTTGGTTGTCATGAACAATTGGCTATTTTTGATTAATTCTCATATCTAGGTGTTACGTAAACATGTTATAACAACCCAGATCACTAAATAAAATGTTATTAAGTATCCCTAAACACTAAAACACAACATCTAACAAAGCTTTAAAGATCTAGCATAAAATTAGGGTTTTGCAACTTTTTGAGCTACTTTTTGATCTGATCTCTTTGATTCTGATCTTGCTACTGCTGAGGCTTATTATGGCTTGTAATATAAGTGTTTAGGTTACAAAATTTGGTGGTTGCATCAGTGGAAGGGCTGAGTACTTATAGGCTTTTCCAAATTAGGGTTTTTAAGAATTTTCACACATTTTTGCCTCCACAAATATCTAGCCATTGAAATTGTGCTACTTCAAACCTGATCTTGGCCTCATGCTTATGCTGGAATGTGTTGGAGTATGTTGAACACAAGCTGGCACATTCCTACAAGATTTCCAACTGGTTAGTTTACTAATCTAGGTTTAATTCACACTAATCTTGATTAGGGGGTTTTGAAATTAAGGTTTAGGATAACTTAGTTAAGTTAGTAATAACTTAATTAAGCTTAAGTTTCATAAATATGGTTTAAGAATCTCATAATTAGAGTTAGGGTTTCCTAATTAGGGTTAGGGTTTTCTAATTTATGATTTAGGGTTTTAATCCTTCAATTAAGATTTAATTTTAAGTTTAATGATTTATAATTTATATTATGTTTCATTATTTATGATCTAATTATATCAATTAGGGTTCTTGTGCACCAATTATGGTTTTGGTTCGCAAATTCAATTAACAATTGTCAATTAGGGTTTTATAATTAGGGTCTATAATTCAATTTATCATTTTTAACCCTAATTAACATATTTAGATGTTTATCAGTTAATATATTATTATATTAACTTCGAAGCACGACACAACAGCTTGCTGAAAATAATTTGTCGGGATGCTTCTCAGTGAAATCGTATAAAGCACGACAAATCATTTTGTTAGTGTAAGCACGACTAAGCAGCTTCGAAAAAAGTTTTATTTGACCTAATTCTTTATTAAAATATACAATCACATAACACAAAGCCGGAATAAGAAAATTCATTTAATAAAAACATAATTTACATATATGAATCTTATTAAAGTCTGGAATATCACAGTGAATATGCATAACATTTAATAAATAGGCAAACAATCGTTTTCCGATATACTACCTTAATAGAAATTTGTTCTTTTTCTCAGTCTAAGAATCAGTACCAACAACTGGTTGGATAGCTTTTAAAACATATTTGATTTAACAAATTTAAACATGTTTGGTCTGGCTGATACAACTCGCTTAGACCTAGTTATAAATAGTTCACGAATAAAAGAACTTAAAATTATTTCATAGTTCAAATAATAGAATAGGAAATTAATTGTACTAAAAGCGAATATCAATAATTATTATAGATGTAGAATAATCAACAATAATTATCCACTAACATGCTTGAAAAATAATAACTCAAGTTTGAGTTAGGAAACTTGCAAAATACTTCTATAATGGTAGAACAGTAATTTGGCTTGTTCAACTGAAGTAACGACATAATATACAAGATCATGTATGCTAAAGAAATTGCTTAATATAAAGATTGAGTAAGATAGAATTCGTATTCAAAAGAATGTTGAAGTAGCGTCAGAGAAACTTGTCTGGTTTGCTGCTTACTAATTATTCTACATTTATGCTTTGCCAATATCCTACAGTAATTATAATTTACTCTTGATTAGTCTTAGATAAGCATCAATAATGGATTAAATAAACTTGCTCAAAAGAATCTGTCTTATGGTCCATTTAACCATCCTATGGTCTGTCATAACCGTTCTACGAGTAGTAGAGCCTTACCAAGATTGGTGGAGTCACTCTACTACCAGTGGGGGTAACTCTACGATCACTAACAAAGCTCTACGATCGATGCTAGGACTTGCCCAACTTACTCTCGATGTGCAAGTGATGTTCTACGATCGGTAGAGTTGCTCTACGATCGCAGGGTTCACTCTACGGTCCCTGACTGGCTTGACTGATTTGCTTTACGATTGGCTGATGAAGCTCTATGGTTCACAAATGCGTTCTATGATCGGAGTGAAGTCACTCTCCGATTGTAAAGTCCTTTCTACAATTTGTTGGGACCAAAGCTTAATTCAAGATTTTAGCTTAAGGAACATCCCTTGGTTGATTGGTCTGGGATTATATACTTCTACAAACATAGTTTAGGTCTGACCGACCCGCTGCATACAAGATTTTGACTTCGGCTCCACTTCGAAACTTTTCGTAGTTCGGGGACCTCTCGTAGTTCGGGGGTCCTCTTCGGGGTCAGATGGTATTCTCATATTCGGCTTCGGGAAGTCGAAGGTTCGAGTCATAATGACATTTAGAACTTCAGCTTTGGATTCGTGACTTCGGGAGTCACGTTCGAGTCTTACTGACATTAGGGGTACGGCTTCGGTCTTAGTACTGAAACAAACCTATAGTGGCTACCAAAGCCTTCGGGTTCGACTGTGGATTCCACTTCGGAATCCTTTTCACGGTTCAGGACTGGGTGATAACCTATGTCTATTCCCATTACTAAGGTATATGCGTTCGAAGTGTTAGGTTTGTATATAACACGAACATGCATTCAAATTACATAAATAAAGCGGAAGCGCGATAAAATCAGATTTTAAATTTTTATACAAACCATCTCCATGAACTTTCTTTATGCACAATTATTAATTAAACGAAAGAGATAGAGAATAAGAATTATACCCTTGTAGAATTCTAGCTTCCTCAAGTACAAGTTCACCTCTAATTCCTTCGCGTTCTCCTTGAATTTCACCGATTAAATTCCTTCCTTTGATCAACGTTAGCCACCCAAGTGTTTGGCCTCTAGAGGTGATCCACCAAGGAATAATACTTGTTCAAGAAGATGGGTGTTGGCAAAACCCTAGTTTCTATCTCTATAGAAATTGTAAGTACTCTCCATAATTTTTATGCAAGAGTGTATCATCATAATCTATGATAAGACTTCTCTTATTTATAGATGTAGGAAAACTCTTCCGTAAACTATTTAGGATTAGGGTTTCTATTCTAATTAAACTACTTTAATTAAATTAAACTTCTAATCTAATTAGGAATTCATGAGAGAGTACTTCTATTAATTAATTCCTAATCCCTATCAGGAATTAAATAATACTAATAGTAATAATAATAATAAGACTCCTCCTTTTAATTTATATTTAATATTTCCAAAATACTAAATGATAAATATTAAGCTATTTAAATTATTTTATCTCCATAGACTAAATTAAATACACTTAACTTATTATTACAATTATTTCATTTACTTCTTAAATAAATATTTTCTTTTTGCGGTGTGATATTAAACCGGCTATGAATAAATCAATTAAAACAATTCTAATCATATTTAAATAAATAAATTAAACCATTTAGTTCATTTAATTATATAATATTTATTCTACAATAAGGGTAAGCCCCCTTAGCGATCAACGACTTTCCAGATATAGATTTCAACATTAATCACAAAAGAACCTTTCAGTGAATAGTTACCGCACAATTCAATCCTTCTACATACAATGTCCTAATTAAATATAAGACATGAAATTACTGTTAAGTCTTATTTTATTTAATTATATGTATTTTGATTCCCAAATGCACAACTCTAAATAATACAAATTAGAAACTCCTTTCTAATTTCATTCTACCTTGGCCAAGGACTACTGAGTTGTCATTTATCGAATCACATAGGACATTCACATCTTTTACTAGATGTGGTAAATTTTTTGTTGATCAGACACATATCTCCATGTATAACTTATTATACCCAATCATACCCTTTGATATACCCTAAAGCTCTTAAGGGACATGTCAAAGTATAACTCATCATACACAAGATATTATGATGATCTCAAGTCCAATGATCACTTGTACTACTATCACTAGAGGAATTCCTATTGACAGACGAGTAAAACTCCATTAGGTATTCCTTAGCGAGCCACATTCAGTGAATCTATTCTTCAATAAGCACCTACATATTTACTTTAGTGTCTCCGCACAAATGATTATGAGATCAATCATCATCTTCCAAAGAGCAAGCAAAATATGTACTAATCTATCCGGATTCACTAATCCCCTTTTTAGTAATCCAACGATTAGGAACGATTTTAGTTTTTGAGCTATCTAGAATTTATATCTCATTAGCATGATCACCATCATGATTCTAAAAGTATTTCTCAAAATTATGGGTTTATCGCATTTTAAATAACAGCACAATGTAGATAAAGTAAAAAGCCTTTAACACTTTATTAATAAATGAATAAGATTACAAAGTATATGCTACATCATATCAAATATGATTGGTTTGTGTGCATACTACTTTCAATCTCCCACTTGCACTAAAGCCAATCGATATGGTATCTAATACTCATCTTCTCTAAGTGACGATCAAACTGTTGTTGAGTTAAAACTTTAGTAAATGGATCGGCAATGTTGTCTTGAAATCCACACGTTCCAGGGTGATGTCTCCTCTTTGAATGATCTCTCTAATCAAATGAAACCGCCGCAACACATGTTTGGATTTCTGATGAGACCTTGGTTCCTTAGCATACGCAACAGCTCCAGTGTGGTCATAGAATAAAGGTACGGCTCCTCTAATGCTAGGAACCACTCCAAGTTCAGTTATGAACTTCTTCATCCAAACAACTTCCTTTGCAACTTCACTTGCAGCTATGTACTCTGCCTTTGTCACTGAATCAACAACTGTTTACTGCTTGGAACTCTTCCAACTCACTGCGCCACCGTTTAAGGTAAACACATACCCTAAAACGGATTTACTGTCATCTTGGTCCGTTTAAAAACTTGAGTTTGTATAGCCTTATAGTTTCAATTCAGACCCACCGTAGACAAGAAATACATCCTTAGTTCTTCTCAAGTACTTTAGGATGTTTTCACTACTTTCCAGTGCTCTTCTCCTTGATTCGACTGGTATCTGCTTGTTACACTAAGTGCATGAGCGACATCCGTTCTAGTACATATCATACCGTACATGATAGATCCTATTGCTGAAGCATAAGGAATCTTACTCATACGGTCTCTCTCCTCAGGTGTCTTTAGGGCCTGTTTCTTGGAGAGATGTATTCCATGGCTCATCGGCATGAGACCTCTCTTGGAATCTTTCATGCTAAACTTCTTTAGCATTGAGTCAATGTACTTTCCTTGGGTCAAGCCCAACATCCTTTTAGATCTATCTCTATAGATCTTTATCCCCAAAATATGGGATGACTCACCCAAGTCCTTCATGGAGAAGTGTTTAGATAACCAAATTTTGATCGACTGTAGCATAAGAACATCATTCCCTATTAGTAATATATCATCAACATATAATACTAGGAATGAAACAACGCTCCACTAACCTTTTTGTACACACATGGTTCATCCTCATTTTTGATAAAATCAAACTTTTTGATTATCTCATCAAAATGGATGTTCTACCTTCGAGAAACTTGCTTCAATCCATAAATGGATCATTGTAGCTTACATAATTGGTTTATTTCAACCGTTGAAACAAAACCCTCTAGTTGTATCATGTATACATTCTCCTCAAGCTCTCCATTAGGGAAGGTCGTTTTCACGTCCATTTGCCAGATCTCGTAGTCATAATAAGCTGCAATTGCAAGCAAAATCCGAATGGACTTGAGCATAGCAACTGGTGAGAAGGTTTCATCATACTCAACTCCTTGTCTTTGTTTAAAACCTTTTGCAACCAGTCGGGCCTTATAGGTCTCTACCTTGCAATTCGCTCCAGTCTTTCTCTTAAAGACCCATTTACACCCAATAGGCTTAATGCCCTCAGGTGGTGAAACCAAAGTCCATACTTGGTTTTTATACATGGAGTCCATCTCGGATTTTATGGCTTCTAGCTATTTCTCTAAGTCTTTACTACTCATAGCCTCTTCGTAAGTCAGTGGATCATCATCATCTATGATGTGTACCTCATTATCATCCTCTATGATGAATCCATATCTATCAGGTATCTTCAATACTCTTCCAGATTTACGAATAGGTTGTGGTACAGTAGGTTCTTCTATTTGGTCAGGTACTTGACTTTGATCCGTAGTATTTTGCGGTTCTTGAATTTCTTCAAGATATATCTTACTCCCACTGACCCCTACAAGGATAAACTGCTTTTCCAAAAAGGCAGCATGTTTTGCAACAAACACCTTTTAATTAGTAGGATGATAGAAATAATACCCTGATGTTTCTTTAGGGTATCCCACGGATCTAATATTCAGCTTATCATGCACTTGGATATGATTCGTAATCAGATAGCTCTAAAAGCCCATCTTTATGCAACTTGGTTAATCTTGTTTCATTGATATGACCGAGTCTACAGTGCCACATAAAGGTATAATTAACATCACCTCTTTTTTTTCTTAGTTTGTTCAATTTGAAGTATATTTTCATGCAAGTCAAGTATGTAAAGTCCATTCAATAAATTGCCAACATCATATAAAATATTTTTATTATAAATAAAACAATTGTTGTTCTTTATTATAAAATCAAAACCATCCATATCCAATACAGAAATTGAAATAATGTTTCTAATGAGTGTTGGAACATAATAATAATTATTTAAACTAATGGACTTGCCCGTAGGCAGTGCTAAACAATAAGTTCCTACAGCTAATGCAGCAACCTTTGCTCCATTTCCCACTCGTAGGACGACTTCATCCTTGTTCAGCTTTCTACTTTTGTTTAGTCCCTATATATTATTACATATGTGAGAACTACAACCGGTATCCAATACCCAAGTACAATTTTGACTTTCAGATAAATTAATTTCAATCATGAACAAACCTAGATCGGAAGTCAAAGCTTCTCCAAGCTTCTTTTGGTCCGCAAGATACTCCTTGCAGTTCCTCTTCTAGTGTCCCGGCTTATTGCAATGGTAGCAAATTCCTTTGCTATCAGGATCAGCTTTCTTTTTATCCTTTCCTTTTGCCTTGCCCTTAGCCTTCTTCTTTTTCTTCTTTTTAGAAGATACCTTGGGCCTCTTCCTTTTCTTGGAAGAATCATCCACTAGTAAGACGTGGTTCTTGTTTGATGAGAAGTGACCTTCAGCAGTTTTTAGCATGTTAAGTAACTCAGGCAAGCTGACGTCCAAATTATTCATGTATAAATTCACAATAAATTATGAGAAGGTGTCCGGGAGTGACTGCAGGATCAGATCTTAACTTAACTATCCATCCATCACGAACCCTAGTTGTCCAAGTTGTTCAATCAGATTGATCATCTTTAGGACATGAGTCTCAACAGTAGTGCCCTTGGTCATCCAAGATCGGAAGAGCTCCTTAGATATTTGATATCTAGCAGTCCTACTTTATTCGCCATACAACTCTTTGAGGTGCAGTAACATATTAGGAGCATCCATAGTTTCATGCTGACGCTGAAGCTCATTACTCATGGATGCAATCATGATGCATTGAGCTAGGATTGCATCATCTTGCCACTTTCTAAAAGTAGCAATCTCTTCCTCATAGGCTGTTTCTGCAATATTTGTAGGGACGGGCGAATTTAGGACATAATTTCCTCCAAAGAACTTTGACAGAATGTATAACCTTATTTCTTAACGTCTGCTATTTTCTATCTAAAATTTCTATAGGAATTTCTTCATATGACAGTCCCTTCTCGACTTGAATCGGCTCATAAGATATAACGTGCTTGTAATCAGGTTTATATAGACGCAACACTGACACATGAAACACATTATGAATATGTTCCAGTTCAGGAGGTAGAGCTACCTCGTACGCCACATCACCTATTTTCTTCAATCTCTCAAATGGTCCTATGAATCTCGGACTCAATTTCTATTTCTTGCCAAATCTTATTTTCCCTTTCTAGGGAGATACTTTTAAAAACACGAGGCTTCCCACTTCGAAATCTCTTTTCTTGCGATGTAAATCTGCACACTTCTTCTGTCGGTCTTGAACTGCTACTAGACGAGCTCTTATTACCTTGATGATTTCCACAGTCTGCTGTACCAATTCTGGTCCTAACAGTCTGCGTTCACCTACCTTGTCCCAACACAAGGGTGTTTTACACTTTCTCCCATACAGCTCTTCGTACGATGGCATACCAATGCTCGCGTGATAACTATTACTATATGCAAACTCAACTAACGGAAGATGATCCTCCCAGCTTCCCTTGAAGTCCATCACACAGGTTCTGAGTATTTCTTCCAATGTCTGAATCGTTCTCTCGCTTTGCCCATCAGTTTGTGGATGATAAGTGGTACTTAATCTCAACTGTATCCCCATTCTTTCCTGAAGACTCCTCCAAAATTTTGACATGAAGTGCGAATCTCTATCAGATACAATTGATATCGGTACTCCATGTCTCGAAACTATCTCATTGATATATAATTTGGCGAGTTGATCCAGATTTTATCTAACCTTGATCGGCAAAAAGTGCGCTGACTTTATGACACGGTCCACTATCACCCATATGGCTTTGCAACCCTTCTACGTTGCTGGAAGTCCCACCATAAAATCCATCGTGATGTGCTCCCATTTCCATTCAGGAATCTCTAATGGCTGCAATAATCTGCTAGGTCGTTAATGTTCTACCTTGACTCGTTGACAAGTTAAACATCGACTAACACATTCGGCAACCTCTCTCTTCTTGTTCGTCTATAAAAAATGTTGACACAAATCTTGATACATCTTCGTACTACCCAGGTGAATGGAGTATCTCGTACTGTGCGCTTCTTGCAAAATCTCCTCTCTTAATTCCGGTACTGAAGGTACCTAGACTCGCTTTTCGAACCTCAGTAATCCGGTGACATCAATTTTATATTTCAATTCTTCACCTTCGGCTAACCGTTTCTTAATGTTACCACATTCTTCATCATTTTCTTGAGCTTCCTTCACCTTATCCAATAAGGTTGGACATGCATCCATCTCTGTCAATCTCTCCTCCAAATTATTCGGTTTTTTCACCTCCAACTCCATTCTAGCCATTTCTTTTACTAGTTCTTCTTGCTCTGTTAATCCAAACAAGTTTTCTCTACTCTTCCTACTTAAAGCATCTGCCACTACATTGGCCTTTCTTGGATGATATAGAATCTCACAATCATAATCTTTGATTAATTCTAACCATCTCATCTGCCTCATGTTCAACTCCTTCTGTGTAAAGATATATTTCAGACTCTTATGATCTGTATATATCTCACATTTTTCCCCATAGAGATAACGTCTCCAAACCTTAAGGGCAAACACTACCGCTGCCAATTCTAGGTCATAGGTAGGGTATCCTTTTTCATAATCATTCAACTGACATGGCGTGTATGCAATGACCTTACTATTCTGCATCAACACACAACCTAATCCCTTGTGAGACGCATCATTTTACACCGTAAAGCCTCCCGTATTATCTGGTAAGGACAAAACAGGTGCTTCACTCAGTCGCTTCTTCAACTCCTGAAAACTTTCATCACATTTTTTCGTCCATATGAACTTAACAGTCTTCCTTGTCAAATTAGTTAACGGCATTACTATCTTCAAGAAATCTTAAATAAACCTTCGATAATAACCTACTAATCCCAAGAAACTCCTGACCTCCGTCGGCGTCTTCGGTTGTCCCCAATTTTTCACCGCTTCTACCTTTCCTGGATCTACAGAAATTCTCTTCTCCATTAATAACGTGTCCTAAAAATTGAACTCTCTTCAACCAGAATTCACACTTTGAAAATTTCGCGTACAACTTCTCCTTCCTTAATGTCTCCAGTACTAACCTTAAATGTCCGGCATGCTCTTCTTCCATTTTCGAATACACCAAAATATCTTCAATGAACATAACCACAAACTTATCCAGGTATTGCTTAAACACTCTGTTAAATAAGTCTATAAATGGAGCTGGCGCATTCGTCAGTCCAAACGACATCGCTAAAAACTCATAATGGCCGTAACGAGTTCTAAATGTTTTCTTTGTTACATCGTCCTTCCTAACCTTCAATTGATGATAACCAGTTCTCAAATCATTCATCAAAAAATACTGTGATATTCCAGAACTTGATAAGATTCGTATATGTAAATTATGTGTCTATTAAATAAAATTTCTTATTCCAACTCTGTGTTATGTGATTGTATATTTTAATAAAGAATTAGGTCAAATAAAATTTTTTTAAAGCTGCTTAGTCATGCTTACACTGACAAAATGATTTGTCATGCTTTCCACGATTTCACTGAGAAGCCCCGATAAATTATTTTTAGTAAGCTGTTGTGTCGTGCTTGGGAATGACAAACTGATTTGTCGTGCTTCGAAGTTAATATAATAATATATTAACTGATAAAAACCTAAATAATATAATTATGGTTAAAAATAATAAATTGGATTACAAACCCTAATTATAAAACCCTAATTGATAATTGTTAACTAAATTAGTAAACCAAAACCTTAATTGGTGCACAAAATCCCTAATTGATATAATTAAATTTTAAGTAATGAAATATAGTATAAGTTATGAATCATTAAACTTAAAATTTAATCCTAATTGAAGGATTGAAACCCTAAACCCTAAATTGTAAAACCCTAACCCTAATTAGAAAACCCTAACCTTAATTAGGAAACCCTAACTCTAATTATGTGCTCCTAAACCTTAATTATGAAACTTAAACTTAATTAAGGTATTACTAACCTAATTAAGTTATCCTAAACATAAATTACAAAACCCTAATCATGATTAGTGTGAATTAAACCTAGATTAGTAAACTAACCAATGGGAACACTTGAAGAAGTGTGCTAGCTTGTGCCCAACACACTTCCACAGACTTAAACATAAGCCTAGCACACTCCAGCACAAGTAGGTCAAGTCAGATCATAAGCAACACAAGTAACCAAGCAAGTTGACTGGATTTTTGTCCAAAATAAGCTTTTTAAGCTTTGCTATAAATAGAAACAACCTCTGACCATTAAACCTACGAATTCACAAGTTCAAACACTCATAAATATAGTCTAGATAACATCTCAGTGAAGTACCAATCAGAGCCTAAGCATCAGATCAAAAAGTTGCTCAAAAAGGTACAAAATCCTAATTCTATGCTAGATCTTCAAAGCTTTGTTAGATGTTATGTTTAGTATTTAGGGATGCTTAATAACATGTTATATACTGATCTGGGTTGTTAAAACATGTTTCCATAACATCTAGATATGAAAATTAGTCAAAAATAGCAAACTGTTCAAGTCAATCAAGAACAGCTTAACAAGCTACTTTGTCAGACTTTTTGATGCCCTTAGATTATTTGTTTGATATGTTTTAAAGCATGAATTTGTAGTCTGCCATGAGAGTAATAAATTAGAATTGGAAGAACACTAAAATAATCCCTGAATTAAAAGTTATGAGTTGTCAAAACCCATTGACCGACCATGGAAACTGATTTCTGGGTAACCCAGAAATCGTTTGAATGTCTGATAGCTTTCTGACAAGGCTTGATTGGTTTATATCTTTCATATGTGATCTAGTTAAGGTAATGTAAACACATGTCGTTGTACTCTACCATGTATGCTACAATTAGAAATCAATTAAACACCAAAAACATACACTGGTTGAGAATTAAATCCAACTAAAGGAGCCTATTTGACCATGACTGACGAGTTTCTAGGTTACCCAGAAACTCAAGAACAACTTAAACATAAAGGTTTGACCGGATCAAAGCTTTCATCTGTGATATAGTTCAAGTCATTTTGATACACGTCATTACACTCGGCCATGTATACTATAACTAGCAACAATCATTTAACTCAAACAATTAACCAATTGAAAGTTAAATTACTTCAAAGTAACCTTCCCGACCATGACCTGCTGTTCTTCAGCCAATGAAAAACACCTATAGCGACACTGTTAAGTTTGTATATAGCGCGAACATGCAATCAAATTACATAAATAGTGTGGAAGTGTAATAAAACGGATTTTAAAAAATTTCATATAAACCATAACCATGATCATCCATGTGCTCAATTATCAATTAAACGAAAGAGATAAAGTATGAGAATCATACCCTTATAAAATCATGCTTCCACTGGTACGAGTTCACCTCCAAATCCTTCGCGTTCTTCTCGAATTCCACCGATTCAATTCCTTCCTTTGATCAACGTTAGCCACCCAAGTGTTTGGCCTCTAGAGGTGATCCACCAAGGAATAATAGTTGTTCAAGAAGATGGGTGTTGGCAAAACCCTAGTTTCTATCTCTATAGAAATTATAAGTACTCTCACTCTCTCCAATTCTTATGGAAGAGTGTGTAATTGTCTAACTCTAAATCATGATAAGACTCCTCTTATTTATAGATATAGGGAACCCTCCTCAACTATTTAGGATTAGGTTTTTTTATTTTAATTAAACTCCTTTAATTAATTAAACTCCTAATCCAATTAGGAATTCATTAGAGAATACTTCTATTAATTAATTCACAATCCCTATTAGGAATTAAATAATAGTAATAATAATAAGACTCCTCTTATTAATTTATATTTAATATTTCCAAAATATTAAATAATAAATATTAAGCTATTTAATTTATTCTATCTCCATAGATTAAATTAAATACAGTTAACTTATTATTACGATTATGCAATTTACTTCTTAAATAAATATTTTCCTTTTACGGTGTGACCCTTTAGGTTCTCCATATTAAACCGATTGTGAATAAATCAATTAGAACAATTCTAATTTTATTTAAATAAATAAATTAAACTATTTAATTTCTTTAAATAAATAATATTTATTCTACAATAAGGGTAAGCCCCCTTAGCGATCAACGAATTTCCAGATAATATAGATTTCAACATTAATCACAAAATAACCTTTCAGTAAATAGTTACCGTATAATTCAATCCTTCTACCATACAATGTCCCAATTAAATATAAGACATGGAATTGCTGTCAAGTCTTATTTTATTTAATTATATGTATTTCGATTCTCAAATGCACAACTCTGATAATGTAAATTAGAAACTCCTTTCTAATTTCATTTTGCTTTGGCCAAAGACTTCTGAGTCGTCATTTATCGAATCACATAGGACATTCTCTCCTTTTACTAGAAGTGGTAGATTCTTTGTTGATCATTCACCTATCTCTATGTATAATTTATTATACCCAATCATACCCTTTGATATACCCTAAAGGTCTTAAGGGACATGTCAAAGTATAACTCATCATACACAAGATACTATGATGATTTCAAGTACAAGGATCACTTGTACTACTATCACTAGAGGAATTCCTATTGACAGGCGAGTAAAACTCCATTAGGTATTCCTTAGCGAGCCACGTTTAGTGAACTTATTCTCTAATAAGCACCTACATACTTGCTTTAGTGTTTCCACACAAATGATTGTGAGATCAACTATCCTCTTCATAAGAGCAAGCAACGTATATACTAATCTATCCGGATCCAATAATTCCCTTTTTAGTAATCCATCGATTAGGAACGATTTTAGTTTGTGAGCTATCTAGAATTTAGATCTCATTAGCATGATCACCATCATGATTCTAAAAGCATTGCTCAAAACTATGGGTTTATTCATATTTAATATAAGAACACCATATAGATAAAGTAAAATGCCTTTAATAACCGAATAAGATTACAAAGTATATGCTACATCATATCAGATATGATTGGCTTGCGTGCATACTACTTTTAATCTCCCACTTGCACTAAAGTCAATCGCCATTGTATCTTATACCCTTCTTCTCTAAGTGACGATCATCATGCTGTTTGGATAAAGCTTCAGTAAATGGATATGCAATGTTGTTCTCGAGAGTCCACTATCTCTATAGTGACTTTTCCTCTTTCAATGATTCCACTAATCAAATGAAAGTGCTGCAACACTTGTTTGAATCTAAGATGAGACTTAGGAACTATTCCTTGTTCTGTAATGAACTTTTCATCTTGCAGCTTCATTTACAGCTATATACTTTGTCTTTGTCATTAAACCAGTAACTCTTTGCTATTTGGAACCTTTCCAATTCACTGCACCACCTTTTGAGGTAACGATTTACCTTAAAGTGGATTTGTTATCGTCTTGGTTAGTTTGAAAAACTTGAGTCTGTTTAGCCCTCTAGTTTTAATTCAGACCTACCATGAGTCATGATCACATCTTATTACCGGTTAAGTACCTAAAGATGTTTATCACTGTCTTATAGTGATCATCTCCAGAATATGACTGATCAACATCAAGCCTTGTATATTCATTGCATACATGATAGTAACTTATGCGATCTCTCTTTCAATTGGGGACAATTTTAGAGAGATACACTCCATGGCTCATCATCATGAGACCTCTCTTGGAGTTTGCCATGCTAAACTCCTTTAGCATCAAATGAATATATGTTCCTTGGGTCAAGCCAAACATCCTTTTAAATCTATTTATATTGATTTATATCCCCAATTTATAGGATGCTCCTCCCAAGTCATTCATGGAGGAATGTTTAGACAATTTTATCTTTACTAATTGTAGCATTGGTGTGTTATTCCTTATCAGTAGTATATCAACATATAATACTAGGAATATCACAGTGCTCCCACTGACCCTTTTGTACACACTAGGTTCATTCTCATTTTTGATAAAATCAAACTCTTTTGATTGTCTCATCAAAATGAATGTTCCATCTTTGAGAAGCTTGCTTCAATCCATCAATGGATCATTGTAGCTTAAAACACGATTTGCTTCAACCTTTGAAACAAATTCCTCTGGCTGTATCATACATACATTCTCCTCACGTCTTCATTGAGGAAGGGTGCCTCCACATCCATTTTGCCAGATTTCATAATAAGTTGCAATCACAAGCAAAATCCAAATGGACTTGAGCATTACTCGGTGATAAGATTTTATCACAGTCAACTCCTTGACTTGAAAAACCTTTTAAACAGGACTGGTCTTATAGGTCTCCACCTTGCCATTTGCCTCAGTCTTTCTCTTAAAGACCCATATTCACACTCTAGACACTATGCCCTTTTGTGGAGTAACCAGAGTCTATACTTGGTTCTCATACATGGAGTCCATTTCAGATTTCATGGCCATCTACCATTTTTCTAAGTGTCTTCTACTCATAGCCTCATCGTATATAACTGGATCATCATCCTCTATGATGCGTACCTCATCATCATCCTCTATGATGAATCCATACCTCCCAGGTATCTTCGGTACTCTTCCAGATTTACGATTCAGTTGTGGTACAATAGGTCTATCTACAGGTTCCTCGGTTCGACTTAAAGTGCTTTGTGGTTCTTGAACTCCTTCAAGATCTATTACCCTCCCACTAGCTCCTTCAATGATAAACACCTTTATCTAAGAAGGCAGCGTGTAGGATTATAGTAATAATACCCTAAACTTTCTTTAGGATATCCCACAAGTCTGCACTTATCAGATTTTGTCCCAAACTTATCTTTGAAACATTTTCACATAAGCTGGACAATCCCTGATCTTAACATACTTAAGAGTAGGAATCATTCCTATCCATAACCTTTATGGAGTCTTGGGCTCGAATTTTTGAGGTTACCTTATTTTTGTAGATATGCAGCCGTTTCTAGGGTATAACCCTAGATGGATACTAGAATGTCGGAAAAAATCATTATGTACTGCACCATGTCCAACAAGGTATAATTTCTCCTTTTAGATACACCAAGCAATTATTGCGTATCAGGAGGTGTCCATTATGAGAAAATACCATTTTGAGATGATCTAGAAACTCATTGCACAAGTATTCTTTCCTCGATCTGATCAAAAAATCTTAATACTTTGTCAATATGTTTCACTTCTGAATTCTTTGAACATTTCAAATGATTCAGACTTGTATTTTATCAAATACACACATTCAACTCTTTGAATGACCATCTCCTTTTCTTTTATTAGTTTATTCAATTTGCAAAATGTTTTTCATGTAAGTCAAGTATACAAAGTCTATCAAGTATTCTTCCAGTTTCAAACAAAACATTATCATTATAAATAGAACAACAATTGTTCTTAAATATAATACCAGAACCTTCCTTGCCCAACAACGAAAGTTCTAATGTTTCTAATGAGAACTGGAACATAATAACAACTTATTAACTTAATAGACTTGCCCGTAGGTAATGCTAAACTATAAGTTCCTATGGTTAATGCAGCAACCTTTGCTCCATTCCCACACATAAGATTACTTACCCTTTGTTTAGCTTTCTACTTCTGCTTAGTCTCTGCATTATATTGCATACGTGAGAACTATAGCCGGTATCCAATACCTAAGTAGAACCTTGACTTACAGAAAGATTTATTTTTTAATCATGAATAAACCTGTATTTGTAACAAAAGCTTCACTAAGCTTCTTCTGGTTAGCCTCTGTAAGATTCTCCTTACAATTTCTTTTCTAGTATACAGACTTATTGCAGTGGAAGCAAACTCCTTTGCTATCTGCATCAGTCTTGTTCTTATTGTCCTTTGTTTTTGCCTTTCCATTTACCTTCTTTGAATTGTTCTTCTTTTAAGAAAATCCTTTGGCCCTCTTCCGCTTCCTAGAAGTAGGGGTGTAAACGGATATAAACGGATACGGATACCAGTGTATCCGTATCCGTATCCGGAAAATTAATCCGCATCCGTATTCGTATCCGGTATCCGGCGGATTTTAAAAATATTATTCGTATCCGGTATTTGGAATAATATTCAAATACGGATAATATCCGTTTCCGTATCCGTATCCGTATCCGACAGATTTAAAAACTAAGAATTTTTTATTATTATTATTTATTAATTTTTTTTGCTAAATTACTAAGATTTTATTTAATTATTAGATATTAATGAATGCAAAGTTATACTAATGACTGTAAGTTATTAATTAATAAACATAAGTTATTAATATATATGTAACAAGCTAATAGTTATAGCTTTGTAAGTTCATATATATATATATATATATATATATATATATATATTTGTGTGTGTGTGTGTGTGTGTGTGTGTGTGTGTGTGTGTGTGAGTTATTAATTAATGAATTTAAGTTATTAATGAATGTAAGTTATTAATATATATATGTAACAAGCTAATAGCTATAGTTTTGTAAGTTAATATATATACGTAAGTTATTAATATATATATATATATATATATATATATATATATATATATTTATTTATTTATTTATTTATTTATAAGTTATTAATTAATAAATGTAAGTTATTAATATATATGCATATATATTAATAACTTATATACACACACACACACACATATATAATGTAAGTTATTAATATATATGTAACAAGGTAATAGCTATAATTTTGTAAGTTAATATATATATATATATATATATATATATATATATATATATATTAAGTTACAAAACTATAGCTATTAGCTTGTTACATATATGTTAATAACTTACATATATGTATATATACATATATGTAAGTTATTAACATATATGTAACAAGCTAATAGCTATAGTTTTGTAACTTAATATATATATATATATATATATATATATATATATATAAAACAAGCTAATAGCTATAGTTTTGTAAGTTAATATATATATGTAAGTTATTAATTAATGCATATAAGTTATTAATATATATGTATATATATATTAATAACTTTTAATATATATATATATATATATAAGTTATTCGGATACGGATACGAATCCGAATATCGGATTCCGGATATCCGCTATCCGCCGGATATATTTACGGTCGGATATTAAATGAATACGAATACGCCTATATCCGTATCCGTATCCGTTTATTTACGGATATCTTTAAACCGAATACGGATATATCCGTTTTTTTCCGAATGCGAATAATATCCGCTTTTTTCGAATACGAATGCGGACGAATACGAATTTTTCGGTTACCATTTACAGCCCTACCTGGAAGAATCATCTACTAGTAAGACTTGGTCTTTCTTGGTTGGAAAGTGACTCTTTACAGTTTTCAACATGTTTAAGCAACTCAGGCAGGCTGACATATAGCTTGTTCATGTGGAAATTCACAATAATTTGTGAGAAAGAGTCCGAAAGTGATTGCAAGATCAAATCTTGGATCAACTCTCCATCCATTAAAACCCAGTTATCTCAATTGTTTAATCGGATTGATCATTTTAGGACATATGTCTGTACTGTAGTGCCATCGGTCATTCTAGATCGGAAAAGCTCCTTAGATATCTGATATCTAATAGTCCTACTTTCCTCACCCTTCAACTCCTTGAAGGTGCAGGAGTATAATAGGAGCATTCATAGTTTCATGCTGACGCTGAAGCTCGTTACTCATGGATGCGAGCATGATGCATTGAGCCAACTGTGCATCATCTTACTACTTTTTAAAAGTAGCAATCTCTTCCTCAGAGGCATTGTCTGTAACCATTGCAGGGATAGACATATTAAGGACATAAGATAGCTTTTTAGCCTTGAGAACTATTCTCAAATTTCTTAATCAGTCCGTTTAATACGGTCCGATTAATTAGCATCTAATATGCTATGCAGTGATAGTGAATTAGACATCGTAAAATTTTATAAATGAATTTATAATTTAAACAACATTTTAGCATATATGCATTTAATTAATTACCAAAATAAATTAGGACTTTATTTTAAATTGGTATCTCTCACTTTTTCATCAAACTATATTACCCTCAACATATATAGTTCGGAAAATCTAATTAAAGGATTGCTAGTGAGAATAAGGATCCATTTCAAATGTATATAGCCTTGTATGACACAACAAACGATATATAAATAAATAAGTAGACAACTATTGTCAATTACATCACTATGTAACTGATGAGTGGGTTTTATACCTACGAATTAGATATTTTCTAGGCCCAATTCTCGGCTATCTTTAAGCATTTATAGCACCATTTCACTACTTATTTCATTATTGTACAGGAAGCGACACTAAGTAGAAAATTGTGGAATTGTGGAACTTTTGGAGGAAAATGTCAGGTACCAGCAGTAAGCTCCATCGCCGGGGCGACAACCTTAGGGTCATTTTCAGCGCCGGGGCGACGTTGCCAAGGCAAATTCAATCGTCGGGGCGACGTTGTCGCCGGGGCGGCACTTCACAATGCATTTTTGTCGCCGGGGCGACAGGCGGGACAAGAAATATGGCTGGCGTTTGTCACATCTGCTGGTAGTGGAGTTTCAGTGGAGCAAATTCGAGAGCATAATGGAATGGGAAGGAAAGAGAGTGAACACATTGGTAGCCATCCAGGGAGTGGAGATTGAATTATTGAGTTTTTGGCTACACAATTTGGAGGCTAGGGTTTGAGAGAAAAAGAAGAAGAACAAAGGAACAAAGGTAGTAATCATCTGAATTTCATCAAGTCAAGGAGGCTAGGAGCACGAAATAGGAAGCAAGAGCAACTCAAGAAGATCTACACCACACCAATTCGGGATTCTCATCACAAAAGGGGTGTTTCTTCATATGTTGTAGTTCTTATTTCTTATTTTATTATTCCAAACCATGTACTATAATCAGATTATGATGTTGTTGGAATTGAATATGAGCTAAACTCTTCATTTAAGATTGCAATGGAACCCAACTTGTAGTTTAAATTGAATGCTCTCTCTTTGATTGGTAGTTAGTCATTACATGAATTGGAGTTCATAACCTTTGCTTAAGGATTAATTGCTTGGCCCGTAATTACCTTGGTAACTTATATGGAATTGAGAGAGGAAGTGTAAGTTGAGACCTAGTTATGAATTCATGTGAAAGTTAGATATTCTTTATAGATAATGTATGAGATTATGTGACGTGAGACTTATGTATTACTCTTGAGGATTGATAATTTGATTGTATTTAGGATAGACATATACCTAAATAACACATGTATCCATTTGAGAATCATGCTTAATGATTTCTATTGTGAAAGTTGGTAATTGATAGAATGGTTAATGGGATTTTACGTGACATGTGTCTTATTAATTGTTCTTGATATGGGATTCTTGCTTGTGTATAGAATAGAAATATATCTATACACCACAATAGGAAATACGTATTCGACCATCGAGAGAGGCTTATATATACTTGTGATTTCTCGGATAGCAATTCTTATGTTCTAATTTACCAAACAAGAGAGAGTATGATGTTTAAATGAAGAGTTGGGGGATATTGTAATCTTAGACCTTTTTATCTTGAACTTTATCCGTGTTTGTAAAACCTTGTTTACTAAATTTCCCTTATTTTAGTTTTAATCAATAACAAACACAAACCATATTGTCATTGTTTAAATTGGATTGATTTTACATGCGATTGATATTTGGTAATTATTTAACATAATTCCTCGTGGGTTCGACATTTTACTTATCTTATATTACTTGTGGACCGCGTATACTTGCGCGTATTTTATTGATTGCGAAATCGATCAACAGTAACTCCTTGTATTTTGTCTCTTAGATTATTTTGATCAAGTGTGACACATCTGAATCAAAATTATCCAAGTTAAGTCCAACCTAGCACTTTCATATATTCGAAAGAAAAACACTGTCCTTGTGTGACACAACAAAACAGCATCGTTCAATCTATTTATAAGCATCAAATGTGATAAAGCAACATCTTAAATATTTAATACTTGCCTTGTGTGACACAATAAACTCATATTAAATATTTAATACTCTATCTCTTTACCATGCTAGAAGGCGACGTTCGATATTCCTAATATCTTTGAACGCTTAGGACTTAATATAATTTCTTTGAGGGGTTTGTTATTATTTGTCTCATATTGTTTAGCGCGCATGCACATATATATATAAAATACGCGTCATATTATTTAACATGTGAAGCATGTTGTATAATATATAATATATACATAGTAAGCATGCACATATAGAATACTATATTCTACCCGGATTGATTATGGACTTTTATTCTAGTTTGGTTCACTAGAGCCACCAAGTGAACAAAAAGGTCAAACCTAATGTGCAAGAACAAAATTTAAATATAACTATTACATTTAAACCTGGGCTCCATTACAAACGGGTCTTCAAACGCTCCTTGCTCCTTTGTCTCCAATTCTTCAAGTAATTCTAACTAAAGCTATTACATAAACTATTACAATAAATAGAAACCTTGATCAGCAGTCAAGGGGAGGTACATAGGAGGAAGATAGAATTTACATCAAGAAAAACTAGAGAAGACGAGGTACGCAGACCCCATTTATAAAAACTCATTCATTCAAGCATCCACTAAAATAAATCCAATCACACATTGGTCAGTAGTCCATAATCAATCCCTATTTATTATCATACATATCTCCATATGTATCAATAAATAACATTCATCTCATGAATAATAAAACCATTACATATATGCATTGATATCATTTAATGGACAATTAAAAGTTTACTAGAAATCTAATTTTGAAACAAAAATAAACTCCTTTATTTTAATCAAAATTTAAATCATAATAAACTTATTTATTTTATTTTATCCAATTTTGAATAAAAATAAACTCCTTTATTTTTTAATCAAATTCCAAATCAAAATAAACTCCTTTATTTCAAGTGTAAAACAAACTCTTTTATTTTAACTTAAAATTGTTGGAAAATAAAATATGTTGAATCATATTCCTTATCAAAATAAACATCTTTATTTTTAAGGAAACATGGAATCATATTCCATATGTGAATAAACTCCTTTATTCTAGGAAACATGGAATCCAATTCCAAGTTCAAATAAAACTTTTAATTTTAATTATAATCTAATTCAAAATAAACCTTTTATCTTAATTGAAAATAAATAAAATCAAAATAAAAAATTTTCAAATTATGCAGACCGGCGCGGCCGCACTCCAAAATGAACTAGGAGCGGCATGGCCGCGCTGCACCCCAGAAACGATTTCTGGGTTCGGGCGCGGCCGCGCTACAGAATGAACTGGAAGCGACGCGACCGCGCCGCGCAGCAGACTTCGAATTTTTTTTTCGTTGCCCAGAAAATAGATCCAATCGCATACCTATATATACATGGAATCATCATAATCGATAATTAGCATAAGATTAGGCTCTGATACCACTGTTAGGTTTGTATATAGCGCGAACATGTAATAAAATTACATAAATAGTACGGAAGCGCAATAAAACGGATTTTAAAATTTTTCATACAAACCATCACCGTGATCATCCATGTGCTCAATTATCAATTAAACGAAAGAGATAAAGTATGAGAATCATACCCTTGTAGAACCATGCTTCCACAGGTACGAGTTCACCTCCAAATCCTTCGCGTTCTTCTCGAATTCCACAGATTAAATTCCTTCCTTTGATCAACGTTAGCCACCCAAGTGTTTGGCCTCTAGAGGTGATCCACCAAGGAATAATAGTTGTTCAAGAAGATGGGTGTTGGCAAAACCCTAGTTTCTATCTCTATAGAAATTGCAAGTACTCTCACTCTCTCCAATTCTTATGGAAGAGTGTGTAATTGTCTAACCCTAAATCATGATAAGACTCCTCTTATTTATAGATATAGGGAACCTTCCTCAACCATTTAGGATTAGTTTTTTATTTTAATTAAACTCCTAATCCAATTAGAAATTCATGAGAGAGTACTTCTATTAATTAATTCTCAATCCGTATTAGGAATTAAATAATAGTAATAGTAATAATAATAATAAGACTCCTCTTATTAATTTATATTTAATATTTCCAAAATATTAAATAATAAATATTAAGCTATTTAATTTATTCTATCTCCATAGATTAAATTAAATACACTTAACTTATTATTATGATTATGCCATTTACTTCTTAAATAAATATTTTTCTTTTGCGGTGTGACCCTTTAGGTTCTCCATATTAAACCGGTTGTGAATAAATCAATTAGAACAATTCTAATTTTATTTAAATAAATAAATTAAACTATTTAATTCATTAAAATAAATAATATTTATTCTACAATAAGGGTAAACCCCCTTAGCGATCAACGACTTTCCAGATATTATAGATTTCAACATTAATCACCAAAAAACTTTTCAATGAATAGTTACCATATAATTCAATCCTTCTAACATACAATGTCCCAATTAAATATAAGACATGGAATTGCTGTCAAGTCTTATTTTATTTAATTATATGTATTTCAATTCTCAAATGCACAACTCTAATAATGTAAATTAGAAACTCCTTTTTAATTTCATTTTGCTTTGGCCAAAGACTTCTGAGTCGTCATTTATCGAATCACATAGGACATTCTCTCCTTTTACTAGAAGTGGTAGATTCTTTGTTGATCATTCACCTATCTCCATGTATAATTTATTATACCCAATCATGCCCTTTGATATGCCCTAAAGGTCTTAAGGGACATGTCAAAGTATAACTCATCATACACAAGATACTATGATGATCTCAAGTCCAAGGATCACTTGTACTACTATCACTACAGGAATTCCTATTGACAGACGAGTAAAACTCCATTAGGTATTCCTTAGAGAGCCACGTTAAGTGAACTTATTCTCTAATAAGCACCTACATACTTGCTTTAGTGTCTCCACATAAATGATTATGAGATCAACCATCCTCTTCATAAGAGCAAGCAACGTATGTACTAATCTATCCGGCTTCACTAATCCCCTTTTTAGTAATCCATCGATTAGGAACGATTTTAGTTTGTGAGCTATCTAGAATTTAGATCTCATTAGCATGATCACCATCATGATTCTAAAAGCATTGCTCAAAACTATGGGTTTATTCACATTTAATATAGCAGCACCATGTAGATAAAGTAAAATGCCTTTAATAACCGAATAAGATTACAAATTATATGCCACATCATATCAAATATGATTAGCTTGCGTGCATACTACTTTCAGACAGACTGTCTGTCGCTATAGGGCCCCTTTAGTGGCAGTCTCCTTCCGGCCTTAAAAAAACTCAATAACACCTTTAATGACAGTTTTGACCGTCGCGATAGCCCTTTTACGGCGGTATTAAATACAAATTAATAAAAATAATAAATAAAATAGCAATAAATATTAAATAATTAATAATTAAATGTTAAAATTCATTTTAAATTATATTTATTAACTTTTAATATTTTGACATTAATTTTGTGACAACCCGAATTTTCAGAAATTATTTAATAAGAATTTAGCAAATAAAATTCTTATTATGTGACGTTTTGAGTTTGAGAATGTGTATACATGTGATATATATATATATATATATATATATATATATATATATTGTGAAATATGTGATTTGATGTGAAGAGAATTATATATTCGTGTATTTAGGAAAAAAGATTTAATAGTTAATTAAACCATTGAATGAAGTGAAGGAAATTGTTACGAAAAAGATATTTACTGAATATTAGTAAGTTGAAAATTATATTATGAAATAATATAATCTGATTGTTATATCTTGTGGGCAATGGAATTGTTATGAATTAAATTTCATGAATAATGAGAGTAATTCATTTAAATGAAGATATATATATTTATTTTAATAAAATGAGAAAGTAATGTGTTACATATAAATATAACATGTTAATGTAGTATGATTGTAAATTTCGTAGATTAAAATATTTATCGAGTAAACATTTGATGAAAATTATTGTAGAATAATTTAATTAAGCGTGTTAATATTAAGTAAATTGATGATAAACAATTTTAGTATTAGTGCGTATTTTATTACGCGAGTAATATTCTAATTTAATTTAATAATTAAATTAGAGGAATAATGATTTATTAAATGAAATTATAACTATAATTGTCTAATTGGAGATTATAAATTTTGTTAGTAAGATTTAATTAGATTTATTAATATAATAAGTTTAATTAAATTAAAGTGTGACGAAATATCATATAATAAGAAGATTATTAAAATAAAGAGAAAAATGGATTTTAGAGTTTGGCCAAACAAGGCCTTGTGGCCTTTGGTTTTGTTAACTGATGAAACAAAAAGTCACGTAAGTTTCATCAGTTAGTTTTGTAAGCCAAACCAAAAAATAAAACAGAGGAGAGAAATTGAGAGGATTCTTGGGAATTTTTGGCATTTTTTGTGTTCTTCGCGAACTGCAAGAACTGAATTTCGAGTCCACCGCCCCGTCGGTGGAATTACTCTAGAATTGCCGCCCAGGCGGTGTCACCGCCCAGGTGGTGTCACTGCCCAAGCGGTCTAAATGAACTAAAGTTGTCGCCCCGGTGATGTCCTCACCCCGGCGCCCAAAATTGAACTAAATCCTACCGCCCCGACGGGAACATTGTGAAGGAAACCACCGCCCCGACGGTGGAACAGAAAATGAAAATTTTTATACTTTCCTTGTGGTCATGTTATGTTACCCCATACATGTTTAAAACTTAGACTAAGGTATTAAATAAATACTAAGATATTGTGGCGACGGATGGTAGCATATACCATTGATTATCAGACGACAATTGAGATATTAAAATGAGATTGGATGAGAGTGAATCCTGAAGTGATGATAGTATTGTAACAAGCTAAATATTTACTTATAAACATTATACATCTAATGTAAAGAAAAGTTTAAAACTTAATTAAATGTTAAGTGTCGATTAAAGTGGAACGTAATAAAATGAAGGGTTTTATGAGGAGGACTTAGTTTCTAAGTTGAGAATTGCATGGAGAATAAAATGAAGGATTATGAAATGTAAAGTAGAATTAATACTAAGTGTTGCTATGTGACTAATAAATGATGTGTATGATTATATATATCGTGTAGGATACATGAAGTGCGGATAAATATAAGCTGGTTATGGTAATTGGTAATCTACAAACCAGGCAAGTCTTTCAGTTCCTATTTGTTATGTGAACTAAATGATTGATTGTTTTAAACCTATGATGTAAAAGCATGATGAACTCTATATGTTGTATGTACGAAACGACAAAGTCAATTTATGACTACGTTTGTTGAGTTAGAATGTTGATTGAGTTATGGAACTAAATTATTACTTAGTAACTGATGTACAACATGTATGATATGCTAGAATTATAATGTTTATGATTGTATAAACTGAGCATGTTGTTTTTGTGCTACGTGATGCATGAAAACTGTTAGATTTTGCTAAGCTGCCGAGCTCATTCTTGCAAATAACCACTTTTCCAGGTTAAAGATACAAGGTAACGTTATGTGCTACCCGAGTGACATGGATCAAAATGATGCATAAAGATTAAATGTTTTAGTTGAAGTTATTACCTAAATTATGTTAAGTTTTTGATAAATGCATTTATGTCGAGTTGTAAAGTTTGTATTGAGGTGTAAAGTTTTATAATAAGTTTGACAAGGCGAATCATGATATTAACATGATTCTATGATGTTTAGATGTAAAGGTTGAAAATTTTGGGATCGAGAATGATTTGTAATAGAAAAGTTTGAATTATTCCGCATATTTATTAAGTTTAACATTGAATAATATTGTAAAGTCAGAATGAGGATGTATTGATAACGACCGATGTTGAGAGTTGAATTGTATGAATTTTGGGGTCGTTACAAATTTCATTAATAATTTAATTTAATTAAATATTAATGATAATAATTTTTTTAATAATTGTATTAAATAAATAATTTAAAAATAATATTAATATATTATAACTACTATAAATGATAAATAAATCAGTTAAATAATATACTAACTTTCTAAAAATATTATAAATGATAAATAAATCATTCTAAATAACATACTTACTTTCTAAAATTATTAGAATAATATATTAAATTTCTAAAAATATTATAAATGATAATTAAATCATTTAAATAATATTCTAAATTTTTAAAATTATTCTAAATGATAGATAAATCATTTAAATAATATACTAAAATTCTAAAAATGTTATAAATGATAATTAAATCATTTAAAAATATTACCAAGCTTGTAAAAATTATTTAAAAATAATATGAAGCTTCTAAAAATATTATAAGTGATAATTAAATTATCTAAGTTAATATTTAAGTTATTAAATAAAGTTTTATTGATAAACCTATGTGTTTAACTATCTATTAACGATATAGAAAGGCCGAATCAACGCCGAACCTTAACGATACTTGACTAGTTTAATTCGATATGTGTTATTATAAATTCTAACACTTATTATTGATATAAATAGACTACATGACGTAGATAGACAACGTAAACTAAACGTACTATGCACAGGCAAGTCTCCAAACCTTGTTATCTTTATGCAAGTATTATACATCTTGCTATCAATTGTTGTGAAGTTATTGCTTCTTGATTCAACATAACTTAAAAAATGAATTATTATTCATATATTGTTTATCCGAGCATAAATTGTTGTGTCAGGCCAAATTGTTTGGTACGACATCTTATAACTGAGTATACAAACACCCTATATGGGTTGTTATTGTCGATAATATATTGACATCTAGTGCATATTGGGCACGATTATGATGGTATGCATACTCCTAGGATATCGAATAGGCTGATTGACGAGTGTATTTTATACACACAAATTGGGTACTTTTAGCCTTGATAATTTGTAAGTCTTTAGCTATTTCCTTTGGTTTTATGTGTTTTCATCTTATTATTGTGTAATGTAGTTTTGTATTACTTTCATATGTTTTTGTATGCTTTATGTGTTGTTACTTTGTTTTGTAGGAATTTAAATAAAGGCCCTTGGATCGTTGCGTTTTTGGCTCGAATTTGGCATTCTAGCTGCTTGTTTCTCACTTTTACCCATGATGCAATCCGAATCTCTCAAAACTCAAAGACCGAAAGTTGTAGATATTCATCACAGCTTTCCAGAACATCTAGAATCATCCCATTTGAAGTTCGTATGAGAGAGTTATGATCATTTTACCATCGGAGTTTGCATGCATTTTGCATAGCAGCTGCTTTCAGGCCGATTTACGCCTTTCTCCGGCCATTATGTCGCCAAGCTCCAGTTATGAACGTTGTAGAGTTACTTCGTAGCTTTCCAAAGCCTCCTTAATCGCCTTAATCCGAGTTCGGACGAAGAAGTTATGGCCATTTTACCAACAGATGTCAAAACTCATTTTGGCTACAGATGCGAGCTCGCCGGGGCGAGCTCCCCAGGCCATTTTTGGCGCCGGGGCGAGCTCGTCGCGGGATACAGCAGGTTTTGCGATTTTTGGACCAAAAACTCGGGTCTAAGCTAGGGTTTTCATACACCCATCTCTTATAACATCCAGGGGGCGGGTGGAACAACGATCCCAACATATAACCACTTATTCTAACTCATTCTAACATCAAATCTAGTGAGGAGGAAGCTACAAAATACATCATCAAGAAGGAAATGGGCTGCAATACAAGGATTTTCTAGCAATTTCCAAGGAGCAATTAAGGCAAGGAATATCAATTCTTGAGGGAAAGCTAGAGAAGAAGCATCAAACTATTAAGGAACAATTGAATATCTCCACAAAGGGGTTTTATCATTCTATCTCTTGTATTTCCTTCTTAATTTGTAATTCCATCATGATGAATAGATCAAATATGATGTTTTATGTAGTTACTATGAACTAGAACTAATTTTCTAAGATTTCAATGGAACCCAATACATAGTTTGAATTGAATGCTCTCTCTTTGATGTTGGTTAATTATTTGTGATTGGATATCATAATTTGTGCTTTATGTATTAATTACCTAGCTAGTAATTACCATGGGAACTTATATGGAATTGAGAGGAAGTATAGGTTGAAACCTTGTTATGATATCATGTGAAAATTAGATATTCCGATGGGTAATTTATGAAATTAAGTGACGCGTGTTTTATTTATTACCCTCATGAATGGATAATTTGATTGTATTTAGGATAGACATATACCTAAATACCACATGTATCCATTGGAGAATCAATGCTTAATGATTTCTATTGCGAAAGTTGGTAATTGATGGAGTAGTTAATGAGGTTTTGTGACATACACCTTACTAATTTTTCTTGATATGAGAATCTTGCTAGTGTGTAGAATAGAGATATAAACTTGTTTGTAGTTTATTTTATCATTTATTTTTCTGTTTTAATGTTTTCTTCTTTGCAAGGTACACCATGGATGACTTTGTTGATCAATGGTCGTACACAAGTATGACTCAACCAATGGAAACTGGGATTGATGGACTCAATGCATTTTCTGCATTGTTAGCACAATTTGAAACACTATCAAGGAAGTTAGATGCTTTAGTAGTAGAGAGCACTCAAGGTATAATAGTTACTTGTGATTATTGTGCTGACAATCATCCGAGGCATCAATGCACTGTTAGTTTTGGGCCGGTACATTACGGTGGTGATTACCTTAATAACTATGTTTATCCCGATTATCACCAAGATTGGGGGTATCACCCGGATACTATATGGAGCTACAATTATGATGATCAATGTTATGATGCCAAAGTGGTTCTACGGTTCTTGCAGAAAAACATTTTTACTCGATTTGGTACATCGAGAGCCATAATTAGTGACGAAGGTTCCCATTTTTGCAATAAGCAATTCACCAAGCTGTTAGCTAAATATGGAGTCAAACACACGATTGCTACAACTTATCATCCCCAAACGAATGGCCAAGCAAAAGTGTCGAATCGTGAGGTCAAGCAAATTCTGGAGAAAGTGGTGAATCCATCTCGTAAGGATTGGGCAATGAAATTGGATGATGCTCTATGAGCATATCGAACGGCTTACAAGAACCAAATTGGAATGTCGTCGTATCGCATGGTTTATGAAAAAGCGTGTCATTTGCCAGTCGAGCTTGAACACAATGCATATTGGGCAATTCAGAAGTTGAACTTTGATCTTCAAGCATCGGGCGAGAAAAGATTGCTTCAATTGAATGAGATGGAGGAATTTCGACACCAAGCCTATGAAAACGCTAAGCTGTACAAAGAAAAAGTCAAGAGATGGCACGACAAATGGATAGTTGATCGGAAATTCGAACCGGGACAGGCAGTATTGTTGTTCAACTCCAGATTGCGATTATTTCCGGGAAAGTTAAAGTCAAGATGGTCAGGTCCGTTCATTGTCACTGCTATAGCACCCCACGGGGCAATTGACGTTGAAGAACCAAACTCGAAGCGTACATTCAAGGTTAATGGTCAGCGACTCAAACATTACTGGGGAGGTGATGTGGATCGTCAAATATCAGTGATCTACCTCTCTTCGCTCGATCAAGCTGATGACTAAAACCGCAAAGAAAGTCGGGCTGACGACTATAAACCAAGCGCTTGATGGGAGGCAACCCAATCATGTTATTTTATTGCTTTAATTGATTTCGCATAGTTAAATTGTTCTTACTTTGAAATAATTCTTTAATCTTTCGTATTGAGACTAATTCATGTTGTTAACCTTTGGATCAGGGACAAAAAGTTGGGAGAATGTATTAGAGAAGAGAAAAGCTATTGGGATGGGCCAATTGAGCAAAAAGGAGAAAAAAAACAAAAATTTCAGAAAACAGCATTCTCGCCGCGGCGAGAAGTTAACACTGGTGAATCTCTCCCCGGCGAGAAACTTACTGATCAAGCTAGCCGTCAGCGCAAAGTTTCTCACCCCGGCCCAAAAGTCACTGTTCAGGTTCGCCCTCGGCGCAAAACCTCTCGCCCCGGCGAGAATCTTACTGATCAAGCTCGCTGTCAGCGCAAAGTTTCTCGCCCCGGCCCAAAAGTGACTGATCAATCTCGCCCCGGCGAGAATACACAGTATAAACTTCTCGCCCCGACGAGAATCACGGTTTTCAGTTTTAAAAATTCGATTCCAGTTCATTTTTGCCCATTCCTAAACCAAACCAAATTCTCCCAACTTCACCTCTTCCTCTCCTAAACCGACTCAAAACCTTCTTCTTCCCAATTTCTTTCCCCAATTTGATTCCTACTCCTACCCACATTTGAACTCTATCACATTCCCATCAATTTTCTCTCTCCAAAAGCGAACCCTAACCTAGTTTCTTTCCAAACCTCGCGTGGATTAGAAGTGTTTTATTTTCTATCAAATACAGAGCCACAAAGTATTCCATACATACACACAATCTAGGACTCTTCCTCTGCAATTCACCCATTCCATAACTATAAAGTACCCTTCATTGTTCATTGAGAGTGGCTATTACTTGAGTTTGGGGGAGAATTACTCTGTTTCATTCACAATTTCCATAAGCTTTATTGTTACATGGACGATTTCTAGGGTTACACCAAATTGCAGAAGCAAGTTACTCAGTTCAACCATTTGGCCTCACCAACTCTGCTCCACTGCACCAAGCCTCTGTCAGGTATCCTACATTGGGTTACTCTGTTATTTTGTTTGGATCAGGTTCTTTTGAAATTGGTATTGGATAGTGATGTACATGCTTTACTCTTGAGTTTTACGTTCCATTGGGACTTGGCTGGATTGTCTGGATTACAATTTGTGTTAGTATCTTCAATTGGGCAAAGTTTAGTTGGAAATTCGTAGAGTTGGAGTTTGGGGGGATTGTTTAATTGTTGTTCCTAGTTTGCGGAGTTGTGTTTGTTTGTTTGTTCCGGATATAGTTCAGTGATGGCTCCAAAAAGGCATAGAGGGGAAGGTTCGTCGTCAACGCCAACTCGGCAATATGATAGAGGGAAATTTGTTAGTGTGGAAGCCGCTGATAGGTATGATTCGTACGCATCGGGTAAAGCTCTAACTCCCGAGCGCGGTCTCACACCCGAGTTAGTTGATAGTGAGATGTTGATGCAAATACAGGAGCGAGAGTGGGGGACATTTACTGCTCACCCAAAACCCGCTTGCATAGCCGTTATTAAAGAATTCTATGCCAATGCCGAAGACACGGCTCAATGCGAGGTGACAGTCAGGGGAAGGACAGTGTCTTTCAGTGCTCAGTCGATTAACGAATACTACAATTTGGATTCTGATTTAGACTGTGAATACACTCGATTCCTTATGGGAGCGCCGAATTTGGAAAAGGTGATTGCGGACTTGTGCAAACCGGGAACAACGTGGATATCCAAAGGGCCACGGGCAGCAATTTCATTCAATAGCAAGGATTTGAGTCGCTATGGCAAAGTGTGGTATGCCTTCCTGTCCGCCAAATTGATGTCGTCACAGTATGTTAGTGACGTTCCCAAGGAGAAGGCTTTGCTATTATATGCTATTATCACGGGATTTGCTATTGATGTGGGAGATGTGATTGAGGCATCGATTCGCCGGACGATTCAGAACTTGCATAGTCAAGGTGGTTTGCCACATCCTTCGTTGATATGTGGACTGTGTTCTCAAGCGGGAATTCATTGGGGTGCTGAGGAGGCTATGCAGTAGCCATTGCTGGTTTTGGACCACCGTTTGATTGTACGCTATAAGGAATGGGATGGCGGTAAGTCACACCCTAGGGATATGGGGTATATCCTTCCGTCTGCTTCTGAAGGTGAGGAGCAGGAATCTGACGGTGAGGAGAGGGACTCTGACGAGGGATCGGGTCCGTCGGCGGGTCAAAGATCGAAGTTCACCCTTTAATTTAGTGAGTTTCAGTGCCTAATTAATTCTCAGCATCAGACCATTTTGAGGCAGAATCAGTGTTTGGCGGAGCGACAGTAGTGTATTTACGATTATCAAGTGGGGTGTTCGAACGCGATTGCCGACATGTACAACAAAATCCAACCATTGGTGGATCCTGTTCATTTTCCAGTGCCTCAGCCATTGCCGGTTTTTCCTCCACCAGACTCAGATGAGAGGAACACGGTCGAGCCCGACGCTTGACCGGTCAGGGAAGTCCTCTGTTCTTACTTGTTTTATTTTTCGCTCAATGAGGATATTGTATTGATTGAGTTTGGGGGGGTTGATTGTTAGATTTGTTTATATAATTGCATGTTAGGTTGTTGCGTCTTAGTTTTATTAGTTTCATTTTAGATTACATTCGTCATTTAAAAAAAAAAAAAAAAAAATCAAAAATTCGAAAAACCCAAAAATTTAGTAGTGTAGGATCATATAGGATTGCATTTAGTAGAATCGTATTTAAGCAGGGTATTAATGGAAGTCGTTTAGGAATGACCGATGATGAAAGTTGATCAGTTTTATTACAGTTAAATGGGATGGATAGTGATTGCTAAATCTAAAATTTGACTGTTATTGGTTGTGATTATTTGAGACCCTTGGTTTTTAATTGCTCACAATTGTGTATTGAACTAATTAGGGGTTGGTTTTACTTGGTGTATCACATGCTCGTATGAAGATATTGACTGTTAATTCTTGTTGGATCGGGAAAAAAAATATGAAACAAAAGAGAAATTGTGGAGTAAATACTGCTTCGATGTCTGTCTAAGTGCAAGGAAAAGTAGTATTAATGAATATAGACAGATAAGAGCAGGTCTTGACTAAGTTTGTCTTTGTGGCCAGTGTCATTCGAGTGAGTATGCCCTTAGGAGTTGTCTTTACACTCAGCGCCCTAAAATCATCTGGTTTGGGAGTCGTTGGTTGAAAATTCGTTACAAGGGTAACATTGAATAGCCTAATAAAGATGAACATTGCACTAGTCAAGATAATATGACGAGATGGAGCGTAAAACGCACTCGTGTAATAGAGAAAGAGAAAAAAAATGTGAAAACAAGTGATTAGCGGTTTGAGCTTAATTTGAATATCGGTGATCTTATCCTTGTTTGAGCGTTGTGATACTAAGAGTTGAATTTTATCTTTGATTGGTTTGATATATGTTACACACACACATGTAAGGGTTGAAAGTAGAGCTTAATTGATGACAGTTGGTTTGTGGATGGTGCAAGAGTTTGAAATTCTATTGACTTGTTATTTCTGATTTCTGAGGCCGGATTTTTATGATGACTATTGATTATCTGCTTGAGTATGGTTAGTCATGCATATGCATTCATGTTGATAGTTAGTTAGGTATTCATATGTTATGTTTTGTGTTTTTGCTTGAGGACAAGCAAAGTTTCGAGTTTGGGGGTATTTGATGAGTAGGTTTTAACCTACGAGTTAGATATGTTTTAGCGAGATTCTTTTCAGTCTTTCAGTGTTTTAGTACCTTTTTATTTGTGTTTATATTTCTTTTGTAGGTTACGGCTGGTTGAGGATCAAAGAAAGCAAAACTGGCTGGGTGCAGGGCATTCTCGTCGTGGCGAGAAGTCCAGGTATAATTTTCTCGCCGGGGCGAGTCTTTTGTGAAGGATTTCCTCGCCGGGGCGAGGTTGCGTCTGGTGAAAAAAAAAATAGAAGTTGGCAATCGGGTACTTTGGAAAGTTTGAAGCTAGGAAGGATTTCAATTGCTATTTTGATAAGGAGTCTTGAGGAGGTTATTGAGGATATAAATAGGAGAATATAACATGGATTGACATACATATTCATACATCTACTCACACGAAGATTGAAGATTGAGAGCTGAGCAAGGAGATAGAGAACCAAACCAAGCTTTGTGAAGAATTCAAATTGGAGGACGAAGGATTATATTGAGTTTTCTCTTAATCTTTTTATCCTTAAATTTGTAATTATTTATGATGACTTATTTTGAATTTCTAGTTTCTATTGTCAGTATAAACTAAACTTTTACATTAAGGCTGCAATTGAACCAGTTATATTGATGGATTAATTTTCTATTTAAATTTCAGTTATTCATTCAAGATGAGTTGTCTATCATATTCCATACTAAATGTTTAAATTGTTTGGCCAACAATTAACGGAATACCTTAGGTGAATTTGGGAGATGCAATCTAGGGTTAGAACTGAATAAGATAGCGTGTATTCTAAATTATTTGCAAGTGTTGAATAATTGGATTTGTAAAGTGAATAGGAATATCTCTTTACTGCACGTAACAATTGGGAATTGGTGCTTAATGAGTTTAATCCTGTTATTCTGCATAGGAATATTGTAGAGTTAACTGGATTAGATAGATTTATTTGATCACTTGGAAAAGGGCTTATAAATAAAATTGAATTCATGTTAACAACTCTAATGAAGTGAATAACTGAATGACGTAGACATATTGATTTATGATATAATTGGGGAAATTGTAGTCTTAATCTTTTAAATCTGAATTTCAACCTTTGTGATAGTTATCAGTTTTCGTATTAGTTAAATTAGTTTAAATCAAACAACCAATTGGCAATTGTCTATTAGAATAGTCATAGTTTAGATTGATAGTGGAGATTTAAATCGTAATAATTTCTGTGGGTTCGACACTCGTTCTTATCACTTTATTACTTGTTGATCGTGTACACTTGCACGTAATTGTCGTTATATAAATTGGACAACATCGCTCCAAGAAAACTCCGGATGATACCCCACATGTTGATGATAATTATTGGGATAGGTGTAGTAGTTGGGGTAGTCGCCGAAATTGCCACCATACAGTGTCGCCTCAAAATTGATGGAGCAAAGATGACTCGAATGATTTTCAGCACAATAATCACACATCACCTCCATATTTTGAATATTTTATGCTTCTAAAGCCTCAATTCTCCACAAAATTGTCTCCATATGTGGTGATGACTCCTCGAGTCCATACCTCCCTGTCACACTTGGTTGAGTCATTGTGTAAGGCCATTGATCATTATAGCTATACATGGTGTGCCTCGTAAAACATCAAAACAAAAAAATGTTAAAATAAAGTAAAAACAAATTTATATACAAGTTTAAATTAAGACCAATTTGTTTATAATTAATATTGAAAAAATACTAGAAAAATAATTCTCCGGCAACGGCGCCAAAAACTTGTTGTCCGATTTATATAATGACAGATACGCGCAAGTATACGCGGTCAACAAGTAATAAAGAGTAAGTAGAGTGTCGATCCCACGAGGAATTATTACTAATATTTTCCAAGTACTAACCTTTTATCATCTTAATCTTATTTAAACTAATATTAACAAGTCTAAGATCACAATTTCCCCCAACACTTCATTTGAATATCCTAACTCTCTCATTTGAACTAATTAACAACATAGAATTATCAACCGAGAAATCAAAGTTACTTATAAACTTCTCTCGATGGTCAAATTCGAATCTTCCTAATGTGGCATGTAGGTATATATCTATCTTACACACTATCAAGAGACAAATTTTAAGAACAATTAACAAGACACATATCACTAAATCTCATTAACCACCCTTTCAATTACCAACTTTCACATAGGAAGTTATTAAGATTAGATTCTCAATTGGTTGCACACGGTATCTAGGTATATGTCTATCCTAAATACTATCAAGTTACCTATCATTGAGGATAATCAACAAGACACACGTCACGAAATCTTTATTAATCACCCACAACAATCTTTAACTTTCGCATGATATCATAACAAGGTCTCAACACTATAATCCATTCGTTAAGTTCATATAGGTTCCCGCGGTAATTACTAGCTAGACAATTAAGATATGACGCATAAATTATGATAACCAATTCACAAATGATTAACCAATATCAAAGAGAGAGAATTCAATTCAAACTAGGAATTGGGTTCCATTGAAATCTTAGAATATGAGTTCTAGTGCATAGTAGCTACAAATAACATCATAATCAATTTATACATCATGTTGGATTACAAAATAGAAGGGAAACTAGAGATAAAACCACTTTTATAGATTTTCATATGACGTTTGATAGGTAGGTGATGAACACTAGCTTTTCCTCCTTGATGCTTTTGCTCCTTGGTCTTGCTTGATATAGTTTGATTTTAGCACTTTGGCTCTCTAATTTGATGTATTGTGTAGCCTTCCTCTCCCTAGAAGTTGCTTCTCTAACCCTAGAACTCCTTATTTTCGTGCCCCATAGAGATGTATATCCCAGGATTCCAAACCTAGCTTAGCACACCAAATTGGAACAAAAAATTGCAAAATCTGCTTATTTCCCGATGAGCCCGCGTCGGGGCGCCAATTTTGTACTGAAATTTCCCGCTGGGGCGCGAGTTCCCGCCCGGGCGCCAAAAATGAACCAGAAATCCGCGCCCCGGCGCGGTCACTTCTGCTGCCTGAATCAGTTTCGACGTCTGTTTGTAAAATGGCCATAATATCTTCGTCCGAACTCGGATTTAGGCGATTCAAGAGGCTATGGAAAGCTAAGAAGTAGATCTACAACTTTCTTAACTGAATGTCCGAGAGACACTGGCTGGAGCTAGGCTCAAATTGGATAGGAATCAATTGCTATGTAAAATGAATGGAAAAGTCGATGATAAAATGACCATAACTCTCTCATACGAACTTCAAATGGGATGCTTTAAGATGTTCTGGAAAGCTGAGGAGAATATCTACAACTTTTGTGCTTTGAGTTTTGAGAGATTCGGACTGAATCAAGGTTGAAATTGGGAAAAAAGCGGCTATTGTGCCAAATTCAAGTCGAAAACGTAAAAGTGGCAACACCAAACATTGATCCAAGGAGCTTTTATTTCAATTCCTACAAAACAACGTAAAAACACATAAAAGCATAAAATAACATATAATAGCAATACAAAACCACACAATTCAACAATAAGGGAAAAATACATACAAATCAAACAAAATAGCTAAAGACTTACAAATTATGTACTTACAAATTATCAAGGCCAAAAGTACATAATTTGTGTGTATAAAACACACTCATCAGCATCCCGACAAATTATTTTCAGTAAGCTGTTATGTCGTGCTTCGAAGTTAATATAATAATATATTAACTGATAAAAACCTAAATAATGTAATTAGGGTTAAAAATGATAAATTCGATGAACCAAAACCCTAATTGATAATTGTTAACCGAATTAGTGAACCAAAACCCTAATTGGTACACAACAACCCTAATTGATATAATTAAATTCTAAGTAATGAAATATAGTATTATGAATCATTAAACTTAAAATTTAATCCTAATTAAAGGATTGAAACCCTAAGCCCTAAATTATAAAACCCTAACCCTAATTAGAAAATCCTAATCCTAATTAGGAAACCCTAATTCTAATTATGAGCTCCTAAACCTTAATTATGAAACTTAAACTTAATTAAGGTATCACTAACCTAATTGAGTTATCATAAACATGAATTACAAAACCCTAATCATGATTAGTGTGAATTAAACCTAGATTATTAAACTAACCAATGGGAACACTTGAAGAAGTGTGCTAGCTTGTGCCCAACACACTTCCACACACTTAAACACAAGCCTAGCACACTCCAGCACAAGTAGGTCAAGTCAGATCATAAGTAACACAAGTAACCAAGCAAGTTGATTGGATTTTTGTCCAAAATAAGCTTCTTAAGCTTTGCTATAAATAGAACCAACCTCTGACCATTAAACCTAGGAATTCACAAGTTCAAACACTCATAAATATAGTCTAGATAACATCTAAGTGAAGTCCCAATCAGAGCCTAAGCATCAGATCAAAAAGTTGGTCAAAAAGGTACAAAACCCTAATTTTATGCTAGATCTTTAAAGCTTTGTTAGATGTTATGTTTTAGTGTTTAGGAATGCTTAATAACATGTTATATAATGATCTGGGTTGTTAAAACATGTTTCCATAACATCTAGATATGAAAATTAGTCAAAAATAGAAAACTGTTCAAGTCAGTCAAGAACAACCTGACAAGCTACTTTGTCAGACTTTTTGATGCCCTTAGATTGTTTGTTTGATATGTTTTAAAGCATGAATTTGTAGTCTGCCATGAGGGTAATAAATTAGAATTGGAAGAACACTAAAATAATCCCTGAATTAAAAGTTATGAGTGGCCAAAACCCATTGACCGACCATGGAAACTGATTTTTGGGTAACCCATAAATCATTTGAATGTCTAACAGCTTTCTGACAAGGCTTGATCGGCTTATATCTTTCACATGTGATCTAGTTAAGGTTATATAAACATATGTCGTTGTACCCTACCATGTATGCTACAATTAGAAATCAATTAAACACCAAAAACATACACTGGTTGAGAATTAAATCCAACTGAAGGAGCCTGTTTGACCATGACTGACGAGTTTCTCAGTTACCCAGAAACTCAAGAACAACTTGAACATGAAGGTTTGACGGGATCAAAGCTTTCACCTATGATATAGTTAATGTTATTTTGATATATGTCGTTATACTCGGCCATATATACTATAACTAGCAACAAACATTTAACTCAAACAATTAACCAATTGAAAGTTAAATTAATTCAAAGTAGCCTTCCCGACCATGACCTGCTGTTCTTCAACCAATGAAGAACACATATAGTGACAGACTATCCGTCGCTATAGGGCCCCTTTAGTGACAGTCTCCTTCCGGCCTTAAGAAAATTCAAGAACACCTTTAACGATAGTTTTGACCGTCGTGATAGCCCTTTCGCGACGGTATTGAATAAAAATTAATAAAAATAATAAATAAAATAGAAATAAATATTAAATAATTATTAATAATTAATAATTAAATGTTAAAATTCATTTTAAATTATATTTATTAACTTTTAATATTTTGACATTAATTTCATTAATAATTTAATTTAATTAAATATTAATGATAATAATTTATTTAATAATTATATTAAATAAATAATTTAAAAATAAATTTAATAAATTAATAATATTATAAATGATAAATAAATCATTTAAATAATATACTAACTTTCTAAAAATATTATAAATGATAAATAAATTATTTTAAATAATATACTTACTTTCTAAAATTATTAGAATAATATATTAAATTTTTAAAAATATTATAAATGATAATTAAATCATTTAAATAATATTCTAAATTTCTAAAATTAATCTAAATGATAGATAAATCATTTAAATAATATACTAAAATTCTAAAAATGTTATATATGATAATTAAATCATTTAAAAATATTACCAAACTTTGAAAAACTATTTAAAAATAATATGAAGCTTCTAAAAATATTATAAATGATAATTAAATTATCTAAGTTAATATTTAAGTTATTAAATAAAGTTTTATTGATAAACTTACGTGTTTAAGTGTCTATTAACAATATAGAAAGGTCGAATCAACGCCGAACCTTAACGATACTTGACTAGTTTAATTCGATATGTGCTATTATAAATTCTAACGCTTATTATTGATATAAATAGACTACATGACGTAAATAGACAGCGTAAACTAAACGTACTACGCATAGGCAAGTCTCCAAACCTTGTTATCTTTATGTAAGTATTATACATCTTGCTATCAATTGTTGTGAAGTTATTGCTTCTTGATTCAGCATAACTTAAGAAATGAATTATTATTCATATATTGTTTATCCGAGCATAAATTGTTATGTCAAGCCAAATTGTTTGGTACGATATCTTATAACTGAGTATACAAACACTATATATGGGTTGTTATTGTCGATAATATATTGACATCCAGTGCATGTTGGGCACGATTAGGATGGTATGCATACTCCTAGGATATCGAATAAGCTGATCCCCTATAAGATATCTGAACAAAGCTTTTCTAAGTCATTGAAGACTGATAGAACTGGTTGGAACATATGGTTCATGTATTGAACCCTCAGTTGGCAAAAGCTTTTGAACTTCCTTCAAATCAAACACCTTGTGTTTACACTTTTGAAATAAACTTACTGAGCATTCCGTAGCTCATCCTTGCATAAAACTTTCCTTTGCAGTTTTAGATGGTAATACCGAAACTTCAGGGATGAACAAGAGAAAGAGGCCATGTTAATTAGTTTTATCTTACTATTTTGAATAAATTCAAGCCTTATAAGACTTTGTTGTAATAAGAACATAGTACTGAGAATGTTGTAATCAAACTTAAGGTTATGAAATATATTATCATCTTTTGTTATATCACTTGCGTTGTATTTACATTCTTAGTTAAGTTAGAAAGTAGCATTTGAATTAGTATAGTATCCATATGAACTATACATCTGAATGAGGGTATTTAAATGATAGTGGGAGTTCTATAAGCACCGAGGTTACACTTAATGAGCACTGGTAAGGTGCCACCTTTGCCGGAATGCACCTCTCAGTTCCAAGAAGAATCTTATCATTAATACTGTGAATGTCAGATAGATAGGGAATATCGATATGAAAAAGATATCCATAAGATATGAATCTATACATCTAAGTGAGGGTATCCAAACACAGTTAAACGTTCTGACGAGAACTATTATTTGTTATGGGATAGTGTGAACCTTGGATAGATAGAAGTTATATATTATGGAATATTTATAATTGAATAGTTTTATGTGAGCACCAAATCTGCTACAGGGAGTGTAGAGAATTTGGGGGCTTCACAAATACTTAGCTCCCTTGAGTTGATCAAGAAGATCGTCTATTCTTGGTAACGGGTACTTGTTCTTAATTGTCACTTTGTTCAATTCCCTATAGTCCATGCATAGTCTCATCGATCCGTCCTTCTTCTTTACAAACAATACCGGTGCTCCCCATGGAGAGACACTTAATTGAATGTACTTCTTATCCAACAACTCTTGTAGCTGGATCATTAATTCTCTCATCTCTACCGTAGCCATCCTGTACGATGCTTTCGATATTGGTGCTATCCCTGGTACTAAATCAATTACAAACTCTATTTCTCGGGCTGGTGGAAGTTTTGGCAATTCTTCTGGAAAGACATCCACGACCTCCTTAACTATAGGTATCTGTCCCATGTCAGAATTCACCCTCTGTGTATCCACTACATGAGCCAAATAACCTTCACATCATTTCTTTAACAATTTCTTGGCCTACATCATCGTCAGACAACTCATTTGTCTAGGCAACTTGCTACCATAAAATACACCCTTAGACTTATTTGGTGTTTTAAGGCGTATGCTCTTCTTCTGACAGTCAATAACTGCCTCATGGTTAAATAACCAATTCATTCTTAGGATCATATCAAACTTTCCTAAGCGTATCAAAATTAAATTCACGCTTAACTTATGTCCCCTTATTTCCACACAATAGTTCCTATGGATATACTTAACAGGGATTGCTTCTTTATTTGCAACATCTATATTCATTGGGTTTTCTAACTTTTCACGAGGTAAATCTAATCTTCTAGCAAAATCATCAGACACAAATGAACAGGTAGCTCCCAAATCAAATAATACATATGCATTTATATTATTGATCAGAATAATACCTGACACCACTTCCTTCGATGCCACTGCGTCTTGTACTATCGTGTTGAATGTTCGAGCTATCGGCTTGCTTAGCTGCATTGGCCCTCCAATGGTTAACTTGTTTTTGCTACCCTTGTTGTTGCTCCCTCCTTCAGTACTCTTCTTCATTGGACAGTCCTTAAATCTATGTCCCGTTCCTCCACATGAAAAACATCCTCCCTTCTTAGGTTTAGGACAATTTGGAGCGATATGCCCCTCTTGTCCACAGTTATAACATACATTCCTTCCCTTTATGCACTCCCCCGAGTGATTCTTTCCACACTTATTACATGCTTGTTTCTTCTGCTGTGAACTTCCTTATTAATTCTCCAAGTTACTACCATTGTTGTTGTCCCACTTGCGCTTTTTGTTGTTGCTACCACCGCTGTTGACATTCTGATTTCCACCTTCGATCTTCTTCTTGTTCTTTTCCCGATTATACTTCGATACTGCCACACTCTATCCTTTTACAATGATTGCCTTCTCTAACAGAGTCGAAAACGAATCAATCTGTAGCACGGCTACCTTGCTGAATATCCATGATTTTAATCCATTCTCAAACCTTCGTGCCTTCCGTGCCTCGGTGTCTACTTGATGTAGAGCGAATCTAGCTAGTTCGTTGAATTTGGCGGCATATTCCGAAATTGACAAATTCTCCTGCTTCAATTCTAAGAATTTAATCTCCATTCTTGCTTGTATACTCTACGAAAAGTAGTTCTAAAAAAATAGTACTTTAAACCTTTTCCACGCTACCACACCTTCTTTGGCCCTATTCTGATTCGATTCCCATCAGAAATTAGCCTCAACCTTCATAAAGTAGGTAGCAAAAGTTGTCTTTTGGTCCTCTGCAACTCTCACAATAATAAAAGCTTTCTCTATTTCCTTCACCCAGGTTTGAGCTTCAATTGGGTCTGTTGTTCCCTTAAATTCCGGCGATCCTACTGCCTTAAAATCTTTAAAGTTTGCTAATCGATTATCTGGCTAATTTCCTACGGCTGGTGCTCTATTCTATATTGCATCTGCTAACATATTTACAAAGTCTTGCATCGGGTTTGTGAAAGTAGTATGCACACAAGCCAATCATATTTGATATGATGTAGCATAAACTTTGTAATCTTATTCGTTTATTAATAAAAAAAATTAATTTATTAAAGGCATTTTTCATTATCTACATGATCCTGTTATATTAAGTGTGATAAAGCCATAGTTTTGAGCAATGTTTTTAGAATCATGATGATGATCATGCTAATGAGATCTAAATTAAGAAAGCTTAAAACTAAAATTGTTCCTAATTGTTGGATTACTAAAAGGGGATTAGTGAATCTGGATAGATTAGTACATACTTTGCTTGCTCTTAGGAAGATTATGATTAATCTCATAATCATTTCTGTGGAGACACTAAAATAAGTATGTAGGTGCTTTTTGGAGAATAAGTTCAATGAACGTGGCTCGCTAAAGGAATACCTAATGGAATTTTATTTGCCTGTCAATAGAAATTCCTTAAGTGATAGTAGTACAAGTGATCCTTAGACTTGAGATCATCATAGTATCTTGTGTATGATGAGTTATATTTTGACATGTACCTTAAGACCCTTAGGGTATATCAAAGGGTATGCTTGGGTATAATAAGTTGTACATAGAGATAGGTGAATGATTTGAAAGTAGTATGCACACAAGCCAATCATATTTGATATGATGTAGCATATACTTTGTAATCTTATTCGGTTATTAAAGGCATTTTATATTATCTACATGGTGCTGTTATATTAAATGTGATAAACCCATAGTTTTGAGCAATGCTTTTAGAATCATGATGGGGATCATGCTAATGAGATCTAAATTCTAGATAGCTCACAAACTTAAATTGTTCGTAATCGATGGATTACTAAAAAGGGGATTAGTGAATCCGGATAGATTAGTACATACGTTGCTTACTCTTATGAAGAGAATGATTGATCTCATAATCATTTGTGTGGAGCCACTAAAGCAAGTATGTAGGTGCTTATTAGAGAATAAGTTCACTGAACGTGGCTCGCTAAGGAATACCTAATGGAGTTTTACTCGCCTGTCAATAGGAATTCCTCTAGTGATAGTAGTACAAGTGATCCTTGGACTTGAGATCATCATAGTATCTTGTGTATGATGAGTTATACTTTGACATGTCCCTTAAGACCTTTAGGGTATATCAAAGGGTATGATTGGGTATAACAAGTTGTACATGGAGATAGGTGAATGATCAACAAAGAATCTATCACTTCTAGTAAAAGGAGAGAATGTCCTATGTGATTCGATAAATGACGACTCAGAAGTCTTTGGCCAAAGCAGAATGAAATTAGAAAAGAGTTTCTAATTTGCATTAATCAGAGTTGTGCATTTCAGAATCGAAATACATATAATTAAATAAAATAAGACTTGACAGTAATTCCATGTCTTATATTTAATTGAGACATTGTATGGTAGAAGGATTGAATTGTATGGTAACTATGCACTGAAAGGTTCTTTTATGATTAATGTTGAAATCTATATTATCTAGAAAGTCATTGATCGCTAAGGGGGCTTACCCTTATTGTAGAATAAATATTATTTATTTAAATAAATTAAATAGTTTAATTTATTTATTTAAATAAGATTAGAATTGTTCTAATTGATTTATTCACAACCGGTTTAATATGGAGAACCTAAAGGGTCACACCGCAAAAGGAAAATATTTATTTAAGAAGTAAATGGCATAATTGTAATAATAAGTTAAGTGTATTTAATTTAGTCTATGGAGATAGAATAAATTAAATAGCTTAATATTTATTATTTAATATTTTAGAAATATTAAATATAAATTAATAAGAGGAGTCTTATTATTATTATTGCTATTACTATTATTTAATTCCTAATAGGGATTGGGAATTAATTAATAGAAGTACTCTCACATGAATTCCTAATTGGATTAGGAGTTTAATTTAATTAAAGGAGTTTAATTAGAATAGAAACCCTAATCCTAAATAGTTTAGGGAAGGGTTTTCCTACATCTATAAATAAGAGAAGTATTATCATAGATTAGGGTTACACACTCTTACATAAGAATTGTAGAGAGTACTTACAATTTCTATAGAGATAGAAACTAGGGTTTTGCCAACACCCATCTTCTTGAACAAGTATTATTCCTTGGTGGATCACCTCTAGAGGTCAAACACTTGGGTGGCTAACGTTGATCAAAGGAAGGAATTTAATTGGTGGAATTCAAGGAGAACACGAAGGAATTGGAGGTGAACTTGTACCTGAGGAAGCTAGAATTCTACAAGGGTATAATTCTTATTCTCCATCTCTTTCGTTTAATTAGTAATTGTGCATAAAGAAAGATCATGGTGATGGTTTGTATAAAATTTTAAAATCTGATTTTATCGCGCTTCCGCTTTATTAATGTAATTTGATTGCATGTTCGCGTTATACAAACCTAACAGTGGTATCAAGAGCCAAACTTTATGCGAATTATTAATTGTTTTGATTCTGTATATACATTGATATGTGTTAAGAACAATTTAATTGGGCATAATTGTTTGTGTAAAATTATTTTATTTATTTTATTTATTTATTTATTATTTATTTTGATTTTATTTATTTTCAATTAAGATAAAAGGTTTATTTTGAATTGAAATATAATTAAAATTAAAAGTTTTATTTGAACTTGGAATTGGATTCTACGTTAACTAGAATAAAGGAGTTTATTCATATATGGAATATGATTCCATGTTTCCTAGAATAAAGGAGTTTATTCACATATGGAATAGGATTCCATATTTCCTAGAATAAAGGAGTTTATTCACATATGGAATAGGATTCCATGTTTCCTAGAATAAAGGAGTTTATTCACATATGGAATAGGATTCCATGTTTCCTAGAATAAAGGAGTTTATTCACATATGGAATAGGATTCCATGTTTCCTTAAAAAATAAAGATGTTTATTTTGATAAGAAATAGGATTCAACATATTTTATTTTCCAACAATTTTAAGTTAAAAATAAAGGTGTTTATTTTAAACTTGAAATTGGTTTCCATATTAATTAAAATAAAGGAGTTTATTTTGATTTGGAATTTGATTAAAAATAAAGGAGTTTATTTTTATTCAAAAAATTGGATAAATTAAAATAAAAGAGTATATTTTGATTTGGAATATGATTAAAATAAAGAAGTTTATTTTAATTGAAATTGGATTTAATGATAACTAATTAGAGTTGGAATTGGATTCCATGATAACTAATTGGAGTTGAAATTGAATTTTATACTAACTAATATTGCCCATTAAATGATATCAATGCATATATGGAATGGTTTTATTATTCATGGGATGAATGTTATTTATTGATACATATAGAGATATGTATGATAATAAATAGGGATTGATTATGGACTATTGACCAATGTGTGATTGGATTTATTTTAGTGGATGCTTGAATGTATGAGTTTTTATAAATGGGGTCTGCGTACCTCGTCTTCTCTAATTTTTTCTTAATGTAAATTCTATCTCCCTCCTATGTACTTCCCCTTGACTGCTGATCAAGGTTTCTATTTATTGTAAATAGTTTTTGTAATAGGACTAGTTAGAATTAATTTTGAAGAATTGAAGACAAAAGAGCAAGGAGCGCTTGAAGATCCGTTTGTAATGGAGCCCGGGTTTAAATGTAATAGTTATATTTAAATTTAATTCTTGCACCCTAGGTTTGACCTTTTGGTTCACTTGGTGGCTCTAGTGAACCAAACTAGAATAAAAGTCCATAATCAATCCAGGTAGAATATAGTATTCTATATGTGCATGCTTACTATGTATATATTATATATTATACAACATGCTTCGCATGTTAAATAATATGACGCGTATCTTATATATATATGTGCATGCGCGCTAAACAAGATGAGACAAATAATAACAAACCCCTCAAAGAAATTATATTAAGTCCTAAGCGTTCAAAGATATTTGGAATATCGAACGTCGCCTTCTAGCATGGTAAAGCAATAGAGTATTAAATATTTAATATGAGTTTGTTGTGTCACCACAAGGCAAGTATTAAATATTTAAGATGTTGCTTTATCACATTTGATGCTTATACATAGACTGAACGATACTGTTTTGTTGTGTCACACAAGGACAGTGTTTTTCTTTCGAATATATGGAAGTGCTAGGTTGGACTTAACTTAGATAATTTTGATTCGGATGTGTCACACTTGATCAAAATAATCTAAGAGGCAAAATACAAGGAGTTACATAGTGATGTAATTGACAATAGTTGTCTACCTATTTATTTATATATAGTTTGTTGTGTCACACAAGGCTATATACATTTGAAATGGGATCCTTATTCTCACTAGCAAATCTTTAATTAGATTTGCCGAACTATATAATGAGGGTAATATGGTTTGATGAAAATAGTGAGAGATACCAATTTAAAATAAAGACCTAATTTATTTTGGTAATTAATTAAAATGAATGTATGCTGAAATATTGTTAAATTACAAATTCACTTATAGAATTTTACGATGTCTAATTCACTATCACTGCATAGCATATTAGATGCTAATTAACCGGACCGAATTACACGGATTGGTTAAGAAATTTGAGAATAGTTCTCAAGGCTGAAAAGCTATCTTATATCCTTAATATGCCTATCCCTACAATGGTTGCAGACAATGCCTCTGAGGAAGAGATTGCTACTTTTAGAAAGTGGCAAGATGATGCACAGTTGGCTCAATGCATCATGCTCGCATCCATGAGTAACGAGCTTCAGCGTCAGCATGAAACTATGGATGCTCCTACTATACTCTTGCACCTTCAAGGAGTTGAAGGGTGAGGAAAGTAAGACTATTAGATATCAGATATCTAAGGAGCTCTTCCGCTCTAGAATAACCGATGGCACTACAGTATAGACAAATGTCCTCAAAATGATCAATTTGATTGAACAATTGGGAAAACTGGTTTTAATGGATGGAGAGTTGATCCAAGATTTGATCTTGCAATCACATCCGGACTCTTTCTCACAAATTGTTGTGAATTTCACATGAACAAGCTATATGTCAGCCTGCCTGAGTTGCTTAAACATGTTGAAAACTGTAAAGAGTCACTTTCCAACCAAGAAAGACCAAGTCTTACTGGTAGATGATTCTTCCAGGGAGCGGAAGAGGGCCAAAGGATCTTCTTAAAAGAAGAAAATTCAAAGAAGGTAAATGAAAAGGCAAAAACAAAGGACAATAAGAACAAGACTGATGCAGATAGCAAAGGAGTTTGCTTCCACTGTAATAAGCCTAGATACTAGAAAGGAAACTGTAAGGAGAATCTTACAGAGGCTAACCAGAAGAAGCTTAGTGAAGCTTCGGTTACAAATATAGGTTTGTTCATAATTGAAATAAATTTTTCTACAAGTCAGGGTTCTACTTGGGTATTGGATACTAGCTGTAGTTCTCACGTATGCAATCCAATGCAGAGACTAAGCAGAAGTAGAAAGCTAAACAAAGTAAGTAATCTTACGTGTGAAAAATAGAGCAATGGTTGCTACATTAGCCGTAGGAACTTATATTTTAGCGATGCCTACGGGCAAGTCTATTAAGTTAATAAATTGTTATTATGTTCCAGTTCTCTTTAGAAACATTATTTCTTTCCGTTGTTGGACAAGGAAGGTTCTGGTATTATATTTAAGAACAATTGTTGTTCTATTTATAATGATAATGTTTTGTTTGAATCTGGAAGATTACTTAATAGACTTTGTATACTTGACTTACATGAGAAATAATTTTGTAAATTGAATAAACTAATAAAAGAAAAGGAGATGGTCATTCAAAGAGTTGAATGTGTGTATTTGATGAAATACACTTCTGAATTATTTGAAATGTTCAAAGAATTCAGAAGTGAAACAAATTGACAAAGTATTAAGATTCTTTGATCAGATCAAGGAAGGAATACTTGTGCAATAAGTTTCTAGATCATCTCAAAATGGTATTTTCTCATAATGGACACCTCCTGATACGTAATAATTGATTGGTGTGTCTAAAAGGAGAAATTGTACCTTATTGGACATGGTGCAGTTCATAATGATTTTTACCGACATTCTAGTATCCATCTGGGGTCAAACCTTAGAAACGGCTGCATATCTACAAAATAAGGTAACCTCAAAAATTCGAGCCCAAGACTCCATAAAGGTTATGAATAGGAAGGATTCCTACTCTTAAGTATGTTAAGATAAGGGGTTGTCCAGCTTATGTGAAAAGGTTTCAAAGATAAGTTTAGGACAAAATCTGACAAGTGCAGATTTGTGGGATATCCTAAAGAAGTTTAGGGTACTATAATCCTACATGCTACCTTCTTAGATAAATGTGTTTATCATTGAAGGAGCTAGTGGGAGGGTAATAGATCTTGAAGGAGTTCAAGAACCACAAAGCACTTTAAGTCGAACCGAGGAACCTGTAGATAGACCTATTATATCACAACCGAATCGTAAATCTGGAAAAGTACCGAAGATACCTGGGAGGTATGGATTCATCATAGAGGATGATGATGAGGTACGCATCATAGAGGATGATGATCCAGTTATATACGATGAGGCTATGAGTAGAAGACACTCAGAGAAATGGCAGATGGCCATAAAATCTGAAATGGACTCTATGTATAAGAACCAAGTATAGACTCTGGTATATATGGGTCTTTAAGAGAAAGACTGGGGCAAATGGCGAGGTAGACACCTATAAGACCAGACCTGTTTAAAAGGTTTTTCAAGTCAAGGAGTTGACTGTGATAAAACCTTACTATCGGGTAATGCTCAAGTCCATTTGGATTTTGCTTGTGATTGCAGCTTATTACGAAATCTGACAAAATGGATGTGGAGACGTCCTTCCTCAATGAAGGCTTGAGGAGAATGTATGTATGATACAGCCAGAGGAATTTGTTTCAAAGGTTGAAGCAAATCGTGTTTTAAGCTACAATGATCCATTTATAGATTGAAGCAAGCTTCTCAAAGATGGAACATTCATTTTGATGAGACAATCAAAAGAGTTTGATTTTATCAAAAATGGGAATGAACCTATTATGTACAAAAGGGTCAGTGGGAGCGCTGTGACATTCTTGGTATTATATGTTGATATACTACTGACAAGGAATAACACACTAATGCTACAATCAGTAAAGATAAAATTGTCTAAACATTCCTCCATGAATGCCTTGGGAGGAGCATCCTATAAATTGGGGATATAAATCTATATAGATAGATTTAAAAGGATGTTCGGCTTGACCCAAGGAACGTATATTCATTTGATGCTAAAGGCGTTTATCATGGCAAACTCCAAGAGAAGTCTCACGATGATGAGTCATGGAGTGTATCTCTCTAAAATTGTCTCCAATTAAAAGAGAGATCGCATGAGTTACTATCATGTATGCAGTGAATATACAAGGTCTGATGTTGATCAGTCATATTCTGGAGATGATCACTATAAGACAGTGATAAACATATTTAGGTACTTAACCGGTACTAAAGATGTGATTATGATTCATGGTAGGTCTGAATTAAAACTAGAGGGCTAAACAGACTCAAGTTTTTCAGACTGACTAAGACGATAACAAATCCACTTTAAGGTAAATCGTTACTTTGAAAGGTAGTGCAGTGAATTGGAAAGGTTCCAAACAGGAAAGAGTTACTGGTTTAGTGACAAAGACAAAGTATATAGCTATAAATGAAGCTGCAAGTTGATTGTTTGGATAAAAAGTTCATCACAGAACTAGGAATAGTTCCTAAGTCTCATCTTGGATTCAAACATGTGTTGCGGCACTTTCATTTGATTAGTGGAATCATTGAAAGAGGATAAGTCACTATAGAGATAGTGGATTCTCAATAACAACATTGCATATCCATTTACTGAAGCTTTATCCAAACAGCAGGATGATCGTCACTTAGAGAAGAAGGGTATTAGATACCATGACGATTGGCTTTAGTGCAAGTGGGAGATTGAAAGTAGTATGCACACAAGCCAATCATATTTGATATGATGTAGCATATACTTTGTGCTGTTATATTAAATGTGATAAACCCATAGTTTTGAGCAATGCTTTTAGAATCATGATGGGGATCATGCTAATGAGATCTAAATTCTAGATAGCTCACAAACTTAAATTGTTCCTAATCGATGGATTACTAAAAAGGGGATTAGTGAATCCGGATAGATTAGTACATACGTTGCTTACTCTTATGAAGAGAATGATTGATCTCATAATCATTTGTGTGGAGCCACTAAAGCAAGTATGTAGGTGCTTATTAGAGAATAAGTTCACTGAACGTGGCTCGCTAAGGAATACCTAATGGAGTTTTACTCGCCTGTCAATAGGAATTCCTCTAGTGATAGTAGTACAAGTGATCCTTGGACTTGAGATCATCATAGTATCTTGTGTATGATGAGTTATACTTTGACATGTCCCTTAAGACCTTTAGGGTATATCAAAGGGTATGATTGGGTATAACAAGTTGTACATGGAGATAGGTGAATGATCAACAAAGAATCTATCACTTCTAGTAAAAGGAGAGAATGCCCTATGTGATTCGATAAATGACGACTCAGAAGTCTTTGGCCAAAGCAGAATGAAATTAGAAAAGAGTTTTTAATTTGCATTAATCAGAGTTGTGCATTTCAGAATCGAAATACATATAATTAAATAAAATAAGACTTGACAGTAATTCCATGTCTTATATTTAATTGGGACATTGTATGGTAGAAGGATTGAATTGTATGGTAACTATGCACTGAAAGGTTCTTTTATGATTAATGTTGAAATCTATATTATCTAGAAAGTCGTTGATCGCTAAGGGGGCTTACCCTTATTGTAGAATAAATATTATTTATTTAAATAAATTAAATAGTTTAATTTATTTATTTAAATAAGATTAGAATTGTTCTAATTGATTTATTCACAACCGGTTTAATATGGAGAACCTAAAGGGTCACACCGCAAAAGGAAAATATATATTTAAGAAGTAAATGACATAATTGTAATAATAAGTTATGTGTATTTAATTTAGTCTATGGAGATAGAATAAATTAAATAGCTTAATATTTATTATTTAATATTTTAGAAATATTAAATATAAATTAATAAGAGGAGTCTTATTATTATTATTGCTATTACTATTATTTAATTCCTAATAGGGATTGGGAATTAATTAATAGAAGTACTCTCACATGAATTCCTAGTTGGATTAGGAGTTTAATTTAATTAAAGGAGTTTAATTAGAATAGAAATCCTAATCCTAAATAGTTTAGGGAAGGGTTTTCCTACATCTATAAATAAGAGAAGTATTATCATAGATTAGGGTTACACACTCTTACATAAGAATTGTAGAGAGTACTTACAATTTCTATAGAGATAGAAACTAGGGTTTTGCCAACACCCATCTTCTTGAACAAGTATTATTCCTTGGTGGATCACCTCTAGAGGCCAAACACTTGGGTGGCTAACGTTGATCAAAGGAAGGAATTTAATCGGTGGAATTCAAGGAGAATGCGAAGGAATTGGAGGTGAACTTGTACCTGAGGAAGCTAGAATTCTACAAGGGTATAATTCTTATTCTCCATCTCTTTCGTTTAATTAATAATTGTGCATAAAGAAAGATCATGGTGATGGTTTGTATAAAATTTTAAAATATGATTTTATCGCGCTTCCGCTTTATTAATATAATTTGATTGCATGTTCGCGTTATACAAACCTAACATGATTAACAAAGAATCTACCACATCTAGTAAAAGATGTGAATGTCCTATGTGATTCGATAAATGACAGCTCAGTAGTCCTTGGCCAAGGCAGAACGAAATTAGAAAGGAGCTTCTAATTTGCATTATTGAGAGTTGGGCATTTAAGAATCGAAATACATATAATCAAATAAAATAAGACTTGACAGTAATTCTATTTTTTATATTTGATTGGGACATTGTATGGTAGAATGATTGAATTGTACGGCAACTAGTCACTGAAAGGTTCTTTAATGATTAATGTTGAAATCTATATTATTTGGAAAGTCGTTGATCGCTAAGGGGGCTTACCCTTATTGTAGAATAAATATTATTTATTTGAATGAATTAAATAGTTTAATTTATTTATTTAAATAAGATTAGAATTGTTTTAATTTATTTATTCACAACCGGTTTAATATGGAGAACATAAAGGATAACACTACAAAATGAAAGTATTTATTTAAGAAGTAAATGACATAATCGTAATAATAAGTTAAGTATATTTAATTTAATATATGGTGATAGAATAAATTAAATAGCTTAATATTTATTATTTAATATTTTAGAAATATTAAATATAAATTAATAAGAGGAGTCTTATTAATATTATTACTATTATTATTATTTAATTTCTAAATGGTTTAGGAATTAATTAATATAAGTAATCTCACAAGTTCCTAATTGGATTAGGAGACTAATTAATTAAAAGAGTTTAATTAATTTAAAAAAAAAACCTATTCCTAAAATGTTTAGGAGGGTTGCCTACATTTATAAATAAGAGAAGTCTAATTATGGAAAAGGTAAGACAGTTAGACACACTTCTAATAGTTGGGAGAGTATTTACAATTTCTATAGAGATAGAAACTAGGATTTTGCCAACATCCATTTTCTTGATTACGTATTATTACTTGGTGGATCACCTCTAGAGGCCAAACACTTGGGTGGCTAATGTTGATCAAAGGAAGGAATCTAATCGGTGAATTTTAAGGAGAACGCGAAAAGATTTGGAGTTGAACTTATACCCGAGGAAGCACGATTCTACGAGGGTATAATTCTTATTCTATATCTCTTTTGTTTAATTGATAATTGCGCATAAAGAAAGATCATGATGATGGTTTGTATAAAATTTTAAAGTTTGATTTTATCGCGCTTCAACTCATTTATGTAATTTGATTGCATGCTCGCGTTATATTGATGAGTGAATAATATTCATATATTTTGATTCCTTTATGTTTAGTTTTATTACATGTTTTATGTGTATACGAGTTTGATAAGGTATTTATTGATTTCAGGAGGAATTAGAGTTGAAAAGAGAAAAAGAGGAAAAATGGATCAAAATGGGCGCGCAAGGAGCAAAAGAGAAAAGTGACAGGCTTTGCGGGTCGCGACGCTCAAAAGCTGGGATGCGATGCTTGAGGACTTTCGCGGGCGCGTGAGGCGCGTGTGTTGGTCGATTTCGCAATCGATAAACACACACATGCAAGTATACACGGTCCACAAGTAATATATGATAAGATATGAGTCGAACCCACAGGGAATTGTTACGAATAATAACCAAGTACCAATCGTATATCAATTTGATCTAATTTAAACGATGAATGTTTGATTGTTTGTTGATTGGTTGAGTTCTCAAGTTAAGTAATGAAACGCGGTAAAATATCAAGATAGAGAGGTCTAAGATTACAATTTCCCCCAACACGTCATTTGAATCTCCTAACTCTCTCTTTTCAATCAGTTATAACATACGAATTGACAACCGAGAAATCAAAACTACATAAGAGCCTCTGTCGATGGTCAATCACGAATCTTCCTAAGCGGTGCATAGGTATATGTCTATCCTATACACTATTAAGAGACTAAATTCAGGAAAGAATAATAGACACGTGTCACCAAATCTAATTAATCGTCCCCTCAATTACCAACTTTCACATCGGAAGTCATTAAGACTAGATTCTCAATTAGTTGCATGCGGTAATTAGGTATATATCTATCCCAACTACTATCAAGATACCTATTATTACAGATAATTAATAAGACACGCGTCACTTAATCCGATTAATAACCCACAACAATCTATACTCTCGCATGTTATCATAACTAGGTCTTAACCTATAATTCGTTCGTCAAGTTCATATAGGTTCCCAAGGTAATTACAGGCCAAACAATTAATCTAGAAAGCAAAGGTTATGACAATCAATTCATAAATGAATAACTGAAATCAATAGAGAGAGAAATCACTTCAATTTAAGTGTCGGGTTCCATTGCAATCTTAGAATAGAAGGTTAGTTCATGATAGCTACAATAAACATCAATTTTAATTTATACATTGTCAAATTCGAATTACAAAGGAGTTGAAAATCTAGAAATGAAACCACTTTTGAAGTTATTCAGCTGTTGTTCCTTTGGTTGTTGTTGGTTTCCAGCTCTCCTCCTTAGTTTTGCAATTCTTGTTGACTGAGTTCCTTGGCTTGTGGCTTGATTCAGCTTGATTTGCAGCCTTTAGCCCTGTTGTTTGATGTATTTTATAGCCTCCCTCTGTCTAGCTATCTGATATGTAGCTTAGAAGAGATTATATATAGCCTCCATCAAGAAACCCTAGCCAAAATCGGACCAAATGGAGCTCAGATCGTACTATAACTGTGTCAGATCGCACTCAAGACAGCGTTGGCGCGCCCGCACGGTGCCTGGCTCTCGCCCAGCGCCCATGCGCCCGTGCGCGCCGCGCGGCGTCCGCGCCCAGCGCTTGCCTGGTGCCCCCAGCTGCTGCACGTCGTGCCCGCGGCTTGGCCGAAGCCGCACGTCGTGCACGCCTTCCAACGCCGTGCACGCCCAACTTCCAAATGTCATCAAATTCAACGCCGAGCATCGTCATACACAACTTTCCACCATATTATCATTCGGGCACGGATATCCAAGTACGGGCTTGCCCTCGTGGCATGGCCGACGCCGAACTCCGTGCACGCATTCCAACGCCGTGCACGCACAACTTCCAAAGTTTATCAAATAAAGCCCCGAGCGTTGCCAAACACTAATTTCCATCGTACTACCATTTGGGCACAGACATCCAAGCACGGACATTGAGTCAATACGGACAATGATCCGAGCGGTCTTTATTTCGATTCCTACAAACATAATGAAAATGCATCAAAGCAACATAAAACATGTAAAAATAACTCAAAACTAAATTATGTAGAAATATGATAAAAATAACTAAAAACCATATAAAAGTCCCAAAAACTAACAAGCTATCAAGGTCAAAGGTACCCAAATTGTGTGTATAAAACACCCTTATCAAATATCCCCAAACTTAAACCTTTGCTTGTCCTCAAGCAAACAGAGATATACTAATTTATTGAAATAAACACAAACGACAACTGAATGAGAAGAGAACGACTCCAATAATTGGCCTCAAAAGTAAGAGATCAAAAAGGGCCCCAAGAACAACATAAAGTTACAAATTAACAAAATTTCTAAGCTCACAGCTACTCAAGATCTCAGCAATGTGTGTGTGTGAGTGTGCTATCTATTTATGCGAGTTAGGAAAGAGCTAACGCATGAACTCAATATATGAGGGATTATACTATAAATCTACAAACTCATCATTACCTTGATAAATACCAAACAAGACGACCATATAAGAAGGGGGTTCCCAAGGGATTATTGTAGTAATGGGTAATCACATTAGTGAGTGCGTTTTACGCTCCATCTCACATTAACTAAGCGCATGACCGTGCGATGTCTAATCACATTAGGCTATTCAGAGATACCCATGTAACGAGTGTTTGATCAATGACTCCCAAACCAAATGGCTTTAGGGCATTAGGTGTAAAAACACCCCTAAGGATCTATTAACTCGAGTAGCAAAGGCCACGTAATTAAACTTGGTCAAAAAATAATAAAAAATAATTTATTTATTTATTTATTTTTTTGTATTTCCCCCAAACTTATATAAAAGTCTAAAATAAGCATAAATGCTGATGACGCGAGTTCAGTACATTTCAAGTATAATCTCCCAAGCATTTAAGTAAATGAGATTTCTCAATACTAACTAACTAAACAAGTACACCGTGTACGTGAAGAGCTAAAACAACAAAGAGTAGAGTGGTTAGCCAAAATGTTAAGAAGTAACTAAACATGCTCAAGCTTTACTTTAGATGAAAACACAATAACCAGTAGAATATCATTAGCCATTCTTGTAGCACAACACGACTTAGACGAAATAAAATAACTACATTATACTACCACCCCCAAACTAAAAATAAACATAGTCCTCGATGTTTATAATAAACAGAATTAAAATAGAGAACTTCACTGAGGAACTCAAGAAGCACCATCCTCACTGTTGCTATTTGCGTGATTGCCTCCAGTTGCATCATCACTCGAATCAAGGTCATACTCCGGGAATATAGGTGTCCTGGGGAATTGGACTGCATGTGGGCCGGTATTGAACCTGTTGTTGTTGATCACCTGTGCGGTAGCATTATAAAAATCGAAAGTATAATTACACAATGAATTAACCTGTTGAATCGAATGATTAATGCGCCTTAACATGCGCCTATATTCACGCTCCCTCTCCCGGGCTTCCTTTTCTCTTTCTTGTGCATTTCGCTGCATTTCAGCCCTCATTTCCTGATTTTCACGCCGAAGCTCGCACATCTCAGCAATAAGTAAGTCGATTGAAGAGTTAGATGGCTCTGGGTGCTCTATGTTAAGTGGTGGGTTGGCCTCATCTTCAGGTTCGTGAGGATGCAACAAAGGTAGGAATCCAGCTCCATGCTCCTCTAGTGCCCTGCCCATCCAGACTTTGTAATGGCGTATAACGAGGCTGTCAATTGGCGTCAAGGGGGGTTGAAATATCTCATTGGTGTTCCACTTGACTTTTGCCAACTTGCATAAACCACATATTAGTGATGGGTGTGGCAATCCACCCGTAGACTTTCCTTTAGCATTTTGCATTATGGAATTGTGAATCAGTCTACCCACATTGATGCTACGCCCCGTAACCAAGGTAAATAGGATCAGTGCCCGCATCGAAATCACTTGTGTTGCATGGGTGGTTGGCCAAAGCTTAGCATTGATGAAGTACAACCAAGCCTTCCCACACTTGCCTAAATCACTCTGTCGTAAATGCATTAGCTCTCCCCCTTTCATTGTCCACCAGGCGCCTGGCTTACATATGGTTGCAATAATTTCATCCCAATCAGGCTTTTCGGTTCCCAACCTAGTGAGCTCATCCGTGCCATGGCTTCTAGGAAGTTTATAATAATCTTCAATACTTCGCTTGCCAAAAGACACCATTTTACCCCGAACCATGACTACATAATCTTCGGCATCCATGGCATTCGCATAAAATTCCCTGACAATAGATATGCATGCTGGCTCAGGTTATGCGGTGAAGGTTTGCCATCCCTTATCCTCAATCATAGTGAAGATGCCAGATTCATTAGTTTCGTCTAGAAGAATCCCCCTCTCCAGAATCAGTGTTTTCGTGGCCATGACAGTGTGGTAACACTCGGATGCTTCAGCACTGACGAACCTTCTTTTGTCATAGGTAATGGCTTGCTTGGAAGATGAAGATTCACCCCGTTGACGTTTGGGAGCCATACCAGAAAAAGTTTCAAGCAATTTACCCAAAATAGCCAAGAATTCCCTCTCAGACAATTGATCGAACAGTTGGTGTGCACTCTTTAGAATCACAGTTGTAAGTGCAATGGATAGTAAGCCCAACCCTCCACAAAGCCTTGCAATGGGAGCTAGCTATGTACCTGCTAATCAAAACCTCCAAAACACAGCACCCAAGTAAGAAAAATTGCAATTTATAGCCCTTATTTACCTATACTTGGAAAACTTTTGAAAAGCCATGGAAATCTTTTAAAAACCTTCAAATTCTTGTTAAAATCCAAGTTAGAAGATGAAATTGATGATGGGTTGCTGATATTGGATGCCAATTTGAAGTAATGATGCACGAATTTGAGTTTGGGCAAAATGCATGCAAGGTAGCTAAGGAGTTGGGGGAGAGAGAGATAAGAATGGGTGGAAGCAAATGAGCAAAATTGAAGTTTTAAAGAACATGCACCAGCTGCTTGGTGCGGCCGCACAGCCTGGGGCGCGCCCGCGCGCACCTGCTGGGGGCTCAGCTCGCGTGCCAATTTGCTGCTCACTTGCCCGCTGCGCCCAGCGCCTGCCGCGCGCGCGCCTGCCAGCGCCCATGCCAACGCCGAGTGCCAGCGCCCATGTGCTGCGTCTGGAGCGCACGCGCCCGGGCGGCGCCTGCAACGCCCGCGCCTAGTGCCTGACTGGGCTGCTAGGCGTGCTACTGTTGGCGTGCTGTCGGCGTTTCGCTGACATGCTTCGCTCAAATGCCAAAATTAGATAAAAATACCTACACGTAGCAACACAATTAACAAAATTAGAAACAATTAATGATAAAAATCATTTTTTTTAAACAACAACTCATGAATTTAATCTAAACATTGGGTTGCCTCCCATCTAGCGCTTGATTTAGAGTCTTCAGCCTGACTATTCCCCAATCATTTCGGATCGACGAGACTAATTGAGGTCTTTTGGCGTTCAATGTCGCATCCCAATAGTGCTTAATTCTTTGTCCGTTCACCTTGAACAATTGGTTTGTCTTATCATCCCGCAGTTCAATTGCACCATGTGAAAAAACATGATTGATATAAAATGGCCCTGACCATCTTGATTTGAGTTTACCGGGAAATAGCTTCAACCGAGAATTATAAAGTAAGACAGGTTGTCCAACCTCAAACTTTTGATCGATTATCTTCTTGTCGTGCCACCTCTTGACTTTCTCCTTATAGAGCTTTGCATTCTCATAGGACTGGAGACGGAACTCTTCCATCTCATTGAGTTGCAAGAGGCGTTTCTCTCCCGCAGCATTCATATCAAAATTTAGCCTCCGGATGGCCCAATAGGCACTATGTTCTAGTTCTACCGGAAGGTGACATGCTTTCCCATACACAAGCTGCTATGGTGACATCCCGATAAGAGTTTTATATGCCGTCCTATACGCCCATAAAGCGTCATCAAGCTTCAATGACCAGTCCTTTCTATTCGGGTTCACCACCTTCTCTAAAATCCTTTTCACTTCTCTATTGGATACCTCCACCTGACCACTTGTTCGAGGATGATATACCGTGGCAATTTTATGGGTCACCCCATATTTAGCAAGAAGGGTATTGAAATTCTTGTTACAAAACTGCGACCCTTCATCGCTAATTATTGCTCGCGGAGTTCCGAATCTTGTGAAAATATTTTTTCCAAGGAACTTCAGCACAACCTTGGCATCATTGGTGGGCGTCGCGGCTGCTTCAACCCATTTTGACACGTAATCTACAGCCACAAGGATATACAAATTGTTGAACGAAGAAGGAAACGGACCCATAAAGTCAATACCCCATACGTCAAAGATCTCAACCTCTAGGATTGTGGTTAGTGGCATCTCATGACGCCTGGAAATGTTCCCTACTCTTTGACATCGATCACAATTCAACACAAACGCATGGGCATCTTTGAACAGCGTTGGCTAATAAAAACCTGACTGTAGTACTCTCGCCACCATAGTGTCCTCCGAAGGCTGAAGCATGACACTGTTACGAAACACTTCCCATTTCAGATTGAGGTACGCATTTTCTGATCAGCTGGTCTGCACATTGCTTAAACAAAAATGGTTCGTCCCAAAAGTAGTGCTTCACATCGTGCAGGAACTTCCTTCTCTGTTGATAGCTTAGCTCGGGCGGTAGCACACGGCTCACCACAAAATTAACATAGTCAGCATACCATGGTACTTCATGTGTGATGGCGAAAAGTAGCTCATCGGGGAAGATTCAGTGATCATGACATCATCTCCCACCTCACGGTCTGCATTTTCCAGCCTTGACAGGTGATCTGCCACTTGATTCTCGGTTCCCTTTTTGTCTCGAATCTCAAGATCAAATTCTTGAAGCAATAAAACCCATCGAATTAAGCGTGGCTTTGCATCCTTCTTTGCTATTAAGTACTCTATGGCTGAATGGTCAGTGTACACAATGACCTTGGTGCCAATGAGATAGACACGAAACTTGTCAAAGGCATAGACAATAGCAAGCAATTCCTTCTCCGTGGTTGTATAATTAAGTTGTGCTCCAGTTAGTGTTTTGCTAGCATAATAGATCACATGAAAAACCTTGTCCTTGCGATGGCCCAGAACAACACTAATTGCAAAGTCGCTAGCGTCGCACATCAATTCAAACGGAAGATTCCAATCCGGGGCCATGATAATAGGAGCACTTACAAACTTCTTCCTTAGTAACTCAAAAGCCTCTAAACATGTATGATCGAAGACAAATGGAGTGTCTTTCTCAAGGAGGCTGCACAACGGTTTTGTAATTTTGAAAAAATCTTTAATAAACCATCTATAAAATCCAGCATGTCCAAGGAAACTGCGAATGCCCTTGACGTTGGTTGGTGGAGGGAGTTTCTCAATGGTCTCAATCATGGCCTTATCAACCTCCAGCCCTTTTGAAGACACTCTATGCCCCAAAATAATGCCTTCTTGTACCATGAAGTGGCATTTCTCCAATTTAGCACCAAATTTGTTTCAACACATCGTTTCAGAACTTTCACAAGGTTTTTAAGGCATAAGTCGAATGAATCTCCAAAAACCGAAAAATCATCCATGAAGACCTCCAATCCTTGCTCAACCATATCGGAGAATATTGCCATCATACATATATCTTTGGAAAGTAGCGGGTGCGTTGCATAGCCCAAACGACATTCTTCTGAAAGCGAATGTCCCATATGGACAAGTGAATGTCATTTTCTCTTGATCTTCGGGGGCAATGGCAATTTGGTTGTAGCCCGAATATCCATCCAAGAGACAATAGAATTCATGTCACGTCAACCTGTCTAGTATTTGATCAATGAATGGAAGCGGGAAATGATCCTTGCATATAGTCTTGTTCAACCTTCTGTAGTCCATGCAAACTCTCCATCCGGTGATAGTTCTAGTTGGGATCAACTCGTTGTTTTCATTAGACACCACTGTCATGCCTCCCTTCTTTGGAACACATTGCACTGGACTGACCCATGGACTGTCTGAGATGGGATAGATGATGCCGGCATCGAGCAATTTGATAATTTCCTTCTTGACCACCTCCTTCATGATGGGGTTCAATCTACGCTGATGCTCAACCACAGGTTTGGCCTCATCTTCCAATATGATCTTGTGCATACAAAATGCATGGCTAATTCTCTTGATGTCGGCAATGGACCAACCTAAGGCTGTTTTGTACTCCCGTAGCACTCTTAGCAACTTATTTTCCTGCACATCATCAAGTGAAGCAGACACAATAACAGGCAAAGTACTAGCATTACCCAAATACGCATACCTCAAGTGGATAGGCAATGGTTTGAGCTCCAAGGTGGGTGGCTCCTCCCGTGAGGATTTTGCAATGGCACTAGAACTGCTCGATCTATGTAACGGTTCAAACTGTTGCTTATACTTGATAAAACGTGGGGGAACATTCAGCACATTCACCATCTCATTAGGAAAAAGAGGTTCACTCTCAAGTGATTCTCCCAGCAATTCTTCAAAAGGGTCAACTTCATAGTTTGCTGTGAACACCTCATCCATCGCCTCGTCAATCAAGTGTATCCTGAAGCATTCATCCTGCACATTAGGAAACTTCATTGCTTTAAAAACATTAAAAGTTACCTCTTGGTCTTGGACACACATGGTTATCTCTCCTTTTTGTATATCAATCAAAGTTCTGCCTATGGCTAAGAATGGTCGCCCAAGGATGATAGGTATCTCCCTGTCTTCTTCAAAATCAAGGACAATGAAATCTGCTGGAAAATTAAACTTGTCTACCTTGACAAGCACATCTTCTACTATGCCTCTTGGGTATGTGAGAGACCTATTCGCAAGTTGCAATGTAACATTTGTAGGTTTTGCCTCACTTAATCCCAGCTGTTGATAAATTGAGAGTGGTATTAGATTGATGCTTGCCCTTTCTCTTTTCTTCCTCTTTCTCCCCATTCACGTTCTCAATCACTGTTTCTAATGGAACATCATTCATAACTTCCGGTAGTTCCTTTCCACTTCTCAAAGTCACAGCCTTACAATGCTCCTTACCTTCTCTCTTCGGGTTAACTTCAGTGTCACTAGGTAAGGTACCAGGAGGACGGATATTCAAAGCACTAGCTATCTGTCCAAGCTGAAGCTCTATATTCCGTATCGAAGCGCTGTGTTGGGCAACCAAGTGAGCTAATCAATCATCCCCACTAGGCTTTTTCTCCTGTTATGGCAAGGGTGGGTTTGAGGCTTGTTGGTGTGATTGGGGTTGATGATGTGGTTGAGTTTGATTTTGAAATCCTGGGGGATATTGATGTCTAGGAGCTGAATATTGGTTTTGGGTATTGTTGTTGTTGCTCCATGAGAAATTTGGGTGATTTTTCCATCCAGGATTCTAGTGATTTGAGTGAGGGTTGTTTTGCTGTCTATTGTAATTACCAACGAACTGTACAGATTCTGCATTGATAGCACATTGCTCAGTAAGATGATTTCCAACACACAACTCACAGGTTTCAAAATGCTCTGCACAGATTGAGTTCCTAAAATTTTCACTTCCTTTGTAAGCGCGGCTAGCTGTGCGGCTATTGTAGTGAGAGGATCAACCTCAAATTTTCCTGTTGCCTTTTGCGGCATTTTCCTCTCCGATGGCCATTGATAAATATTGGTAGCCATAGTTTCCAATAGTTTATAGGCATCCGCAAAACTCTTTCCCATTAAACTACCACCTGCAGCTGCGTCGACACTTGATCGAGTGGCATTAGTCAACCCGTTATAAAAAATCTCAACCTGCAACCATTGAGGCAAACCATGGTGTGTACATCTCCTTATTAGATCCTTGAATCGTTCCTAAGCTTCATACAAGGACTCGGGATCATATTGAACAAACGAAGTGATGTCATTCCTCAATCTTGCAGTTTTCGCCGCTGGGAAGAACTTTGCCAAAAAATTTTGGGCTAAGTCATCCATTTGGTAATTGAGCCCGAGGGAAGCAAATGCAACCAACTCTTTGCCTTGTCATGGAGTGTGAAAGGAAATAGTCGGAGTCTAATTGCATCATCAGTAACTTGAGTGTACTTGAATGTGTCACAAATTTCCAGAAAACTCACCAAATGAGCATTTGGGTCGTCATTAGGCAACCCACTAAACTGCAAACAGTTTTGGACCATATGGATGGTGCCTGGCTTAATTTCGAAGTGGTTGCCTCAATGGTTGGCCTGGAAATACTTGAGTGCAATCTGTGACAAGAGGCATGGCATACTCCCTCAAGGATTTAGGCTCCTCCTCAGCCATGGTATTTTGATTGGGTATACCCCGAACTTTGTCTCTTCGTAGTCTTCGAATATTTCTCTCGATCTCGGGATCATAAGGAATTAACTCAAGACCACGTGAGCGTGGCATACAAATCAAGAATACCTACAAAACAAAATGAAAATTATATACAAGTCTAAAAAGAGACCAAGTCGATTAAAATTGATATTGGTATAATTATTAGAAAACAATCCCCCAGCAACGATGCCAAAAACTTGTTGGTCGATTTCGCAATCGATAAACACACACGTGCAAGTATACATGGTCCACAAGTAATATATGATAAGATGTGAGTTGAACCCACAGGGAATTGTTACGAATAATAACCAAGTACCAATCGTATATCAATTTGATCTAATTTAAACGATGAATGTTTTATTGTTTGTTGATTGGTTGAGTTCTCAAGTTAAGTAATGAATAAAATGCGGTAAAATATCAAGATATAGAGGTCTAAGATTACAATTTCCCCCAACACGTCATTTGAATTTCCTAACTCTCTTTTTTCAATCAGTTATAACATACGAATTGACAACCGAGAAATCAAAACTACATAAGAGCCTCTGTCGATGGTCAATCATGAATCTTCCTAAGCGGTGCATAGGTATATATCTATCCTATACACTATCAAGAGACTAAATTCAGGAAAGATTAATAGACACGTGTCGCCAAATCTAATTAATCGTCCCCTCAATTACCAACTTTCACATCGGAAGTCATTAAGACTAGATTCTCAATTGGTTGCATGGGGTAATTAGGTATATATCTATCCCAACTACTATCAAGATACCTATTATTGCAGATAATTAATAAGACACACGCCACTTAATCCGATTAATAACCCACAACAATCTATACTCTCGGATGTTATCATAACTAGGTCTTAACCTATAACCCGTTCGCCAAGTTCATATAGGTTCCCAAGGTAATTACGGGCCAAGCAATTAATCTAGAAAGCAAAGGTTATGACAATCAATTCACAAATGAATAACTGAAATCAATAGAGAGAGAAATCACTTCAATTTAAGTGTTGGGTTCCATTGCAATCTTAGAATAGAAGGTTAGTTCATGATAGCTACAATAAACATCAATTTCAATTTATACATTGTCAAATTCGAATTACAAAGGAGTTGAAAATCTAGAAATGAAACCACTTTTGAAGTTATTCAGCTGTTGTTCCTTTGGTTGCTGTTGGTTTCCAGCTCTCCTCCTTAGTTTTCCAATTCTTGTTGACTAAGTTCCTTGGCTTTACGCTTGATTCAGCTTGATTTACAGCCTTTATCCCTATTGTTTGATGTATTTTGTAGCCTCCCTCTCTCTAGCTATCTGATATGTAGCTTATAAGAGATTATATATAGCCTCCATCAAGAAACCCTAGCCAAAATCGGACAAAATGGAGCTCAGATCGCACTATAACTGTGTCAGATCGCACTCAGGACAGCGTTAGCGCACCCGCATAGTGCCTGGCGCTCGCCCAGCGCCCATGCGCCCCGCGCGCGCCGCGCGGCGTCCGCGCCCAGCGCTTTCCTGGTGCCCCCAGCTGTTGCACGCCGTGCCCGCGGCATGGCCGACGCCGCACGTCGTGCACGCTTTCCAACGCCGTGTACGCCCAACTTCCAAATGTCATCAAATTCAACGTCGAGCATCGTCATACACAACTTTCCACCATATTATCATTCGGGCACGGATATCTAAGCACGGGTTTGCCCTCGTGGCTTGGCCGACGCCGAACGCCGTGCACACATTCCAACGTCGTGCACGCATAACTACCAAAGTTTATCAAATAAAGCCCCGAGCATTGCCAAACACTAATTTCCATCGTACTACCATTTGGGCACAGACATCCAAGCACGAACATTGAGTCAATACGGACAATGATCCGAGCGGTCTTTATTTCCATTCCTACAAAAATAATGAAAATGCATCAAAGCAACATAAAACATGTAAAAATAACTCAAAACTAAATTATGTAGAAATATGATAAAAATAACTAAAAACCATATAAAAGTCCCAAAAGCTAATAAGCTATCAAGGTCAAAGGTACCTAAATTGTGTGTATAAAACACCATCATCAGCGTGGCATGCAGCAGATTTTTCCCAACTTTGAAATTATAGAGGATTACGACTAGAACTTGGAATATTATTTCTTAAAAGCTTAGGGCTTTGACCTAGTAGTATAAATAGATAATATTAGCTAAGTTTTAGGGACCTCTTCTTCTTCATATTCTACATTCAATTACAAAGCCTAGTTTTTGGAGATTGAAGGCATGTCTGGCTAAGCACTTTATTTCAGTTCTAAGGGATGTTGAACCTTCTTTATAATTAACAATTTGATTAAGTTTACTTTATTTATTCCTTCTCACATGAGATTTATTCTTGATAATTTGTTTTATTTGATTGTATGCTATTTGATTAGATTGATTTAATGTGGCCAATTAGATTAATCTGATTAATATCATCTGCTAGATTAAGATATAGTATTAAGCACACGATATTGTATCTGATCATAAGTAGCAATTAATAATACATGATTGTGGACAAGCTTTTAAGTAGTATTAAGATTATCAGAAGGCAAGTTAAATAATCCCTGATTGTGTGATTGTTGCTTAGAATAACCTAATTCCTTAATTCTTAATGCTGCTATTATATTAAATCTAGACTGATAGTTCTGGGTTGTATGATAGTTAGGGTCTAGTGAGGCGATTGTCACATTAGATTAAAAACCTAAGTGGAATTTTGGATATAGAGAGAACTACACGCAGGCTTAGGAAAGAGACTCGTCAAGTACGAAGCAAAATTGCAGATTCCGACAAAGCTCCATCACTAGGCCTCAACATAGCACTCAAGCTACTTTCAAACCATTCATCCACCGAGTTAGAGGAAGAAGAAGAGATGGCCGAACCAAATAATAACAGAACACTCAAAGAATTAGCCACCCTTAATCTCAATCAACAACCCTTATGCATTGAATATCCTAATTTAACTGCTATTTTTGAACTTAAATCGGGACTAATTCATCTTTTCCCTACTTTTTGTGGTCTCACAGGTGAAGATCCGTATAAGAACTTAAAGGAATTACATGTGGTTTGTTCCACCATGAAGCCATGTGACAACCCGGATTTTCGAGAATAAATATAATAAGAATTTAATATAAAATAATTCTTATTATGATTCGAGTTTGAATATATATGAGTTATATATATTTATGTGATTTACTTGGTGAGCTTAATATGTATATATAAATGTGAAATATATACATAGATTCAGAATGAATGCGTTACTAAATAATTGTAACGATCGCGAGTCGTGGGTAGCTTGCTAATTCGAGCTTATGGATATTATTGAATAAAATAGACTTTTATTAATAATATTATGTGTTAAGCGTTTAAAGGTTATATTATGACCTAGATTATGTGTAGGCGATGTTTAGTAAGTATGAAAGTGTTCGTATAAGCTAATTTGGTGGTTTCGAGAAATATCGCTAGAGTACTATTTATTGGATTAAATAAATAGTTGATGGATAATAATATTGAACGAGTTATTTGTTGTAAAGACGCTAACCCGAATTATGGGCGAGATATATGTGCTATGATGTATATGATTATCGGGAGTTAATCGTGAAGAGCAGCGATCGCGAATCGTGAATACCCTTGTAATTTAGGTTTATTAATATTATTAAATGGATTAAATATTATTTTTATGTAATGTCCTTTAAGGATATTTTATAACCTCGATGATGTCAATGTATGAAGTCTTATGCGTTATTGAACTGTAGGAGTGAATAATTGATTTCGCGTAGCGTCGCTAAATCACTATTCACGGGACACGTTTCCCGAGGCACTATTCACGCCATAATATTTTTGTGTCTTTTTCGATTTTAATAAATTTCATAAATACGTGTATGCGTACGAATAATTTTTTCAAGCGTCGAAAATTTTATTTGAGCTGATACGTGATTTTATCCGTATCCGAAATATGTTATATGGGTGTTCCGAATATTTGGACAAATCCCATAATAATTATTTTTACCCATCCCAATATTTATGGGAGAATCCATTTTAATTTTGGGTAGAGTTATTTACCAAATTAGGTATAAATGCGGGAGTATTCGAGTATGAAAAATACCAATTGGGTGTATTATTTATGTTTGTTATTCGAAGAAGGAACCAACTCCCCCATTTTGGACCAATCAAAAGAGAGAGAGAGGAGAGAGGAGTCGGCAATTGCCTAGAGCCCCCAACTCCCTCATCCCTCCCGAAGCCTATCTCTCCCATGCCATTCCATTTCATTTTCTTTCTCCAAAGTTGGTGCTGTAGATTTTAGAGAGAGAGAGAGAGAAAGTTGCAGGAAATGAAAAGGAAGAAGAAAAACAACAAAGAAAAGAAGAAGGGTTCGGGAGAGAAGAAGAACAAAAAGAAGAGAAGAAGAGGAGTGTACGGGTGAGCCCAAGGAGGAAGAAGAACCTTCAAGCAAGCTCTAGTTCATCTTCTCTAACTTTCGAATGGATTAACAAGAGGTAAAATCCCAACCTCAAGCTCATTTCCTCCATTTTTGAGTTTTTCAAGCTTTTGTAATGGGTTTTGATTTTCTGGAGATTTTCTAGCATTGTTGTTTGTTGTGAATGGTTTTATATGTTGATGAGAGGTTATAAAAACTATTAATAACCTCTGAAAGTGGAACCAAGTGAAAGAAATCCGAACCCGTGCTTAAAGGATGAAGAACATGAAGAACTTGGACTTTTGGACGATTTAGAGGACTTGTAGCTATGATTTTGTGTTTGTATAATTTTATTATTGTTATGATATTGTACTTCCATGAGTTATGAGTTTAAGCTAGTTGGAATGGAGTAAAAAGAAGTTAAAACGAAGATTTGGTGATGATTTTAGCCAAGAACACGAAGAACACCAAGAACACGAAAATATAACATGAGTTGATACTTTGGCCTAAGATTTGGCCATGTTAATGTTAATGGTTAACTCAAAATTTTTTATATGTTGTAGTTCTATGTCTTAGGAGTCCATAGAGTTGGGTTTGGACCAATTTGAACGTGTATAAAGGAAGTTATGGAGGTTGGCGTGAAGAAAGGTCAGATTGCACGAAGGTGGCAAATCTACAAATTCTGGGCACTGGCGCATCCTCCGTGATTTCACGGAGGCCTTGCTAAGCTCGCTGGTCACTAGAGCAGCCTCCATGATTTTCATAGAGGCCTTACTTCCCTTGTGGCGCAGCCTCCGTGATTCTCACGGAGGCCCCGCCGACTGCCTGAATCCAAAATTTTTAAGCATTAACACCTCTTAGTAAAATGACCATAACTTTCTCATACGAACTCGGATTAGGGCGATTCAAGATGATCCGGAAAGCTTAGAGATAGACCTACAACTTCCATTATTTAGAATTTAAATTTAATACTTGGATGGATTCTCAAATTGACCATCTCTAGAGCTATTGTGCGATTGGAGACAATCGGAGGGCGTTGGACATGCACGTGTGCAATGTGTAATGTTTTTGACGTTATGTTATGATGTTTTAAGTTCTAAAACATGATTATTATGATTTATAATGATACTTAACAGTAACCATTGGGTATTAGACAAATTCGAATGGGCGTGCCAAGCGTACGCAATCGCGTGTCACTTGGGCGTTCGAATAGACAAGTGTGGCGTACGGACGTGCAAACGTCGTAACGCTGTAACAAGTGTGTATAACCTTGTTTAATATTTTGTTTCTAATAATAAAGAAACATGATATAGTGTTATAACCCAATGTATGAGCATGCTAAGCACATGCAAACGAGGCGAGTTAGGTGTGTGACGTGTAAACGTCAAAACACCGCTTAAAGTGTTAAAGAACTTAAATATTGTTTTGATTTAAACAAAACGAACATTATAAGATATGGAGTGGGCTTATAATATAAACCATTATATGAAGCCTTTTTAGTGGCTAATTGGTATTTTATTGTTAAATAAATTGTGTAGGATATTGAAGGACGAGCCATCATAATTTGGCAAGGAACGCTTAAAGGCAAGTTCTTTCAGTAACTTGTTGACTTATTTAAATGTATTGATGTACATGAATTGATTACTAAATCTGTGACGCCCCCAAATCCGGGTCACCTGAGCCACGGACTTGGTTCATCACAATCCAATACCAAAATGATACAATCGATAACTTATAGCGGAATAAAGGAATATTTACATTGATATAACATAAATAGACCTGTCCCAAGTCTCGAAACCAATACTATTACAAAACATAACATAATACAAAAGGGTAAATATGTCTTAATACACGACGTCAATAATAAGTCTTAATACAAACGGTAATTCTAGAACAACAATTTACAACTACTCCGTAGCTTTTCCCTTCCCCTTATCTTTTCCTGAGCTCTCGCCACGTGCCGCACTAACTGAAACGTTTTTTAAGGAGAGCAAGGGGTGAGCAACAATTTGCCCCGCAAGTATAATAGCAATGAATAATCACATGAATAACTTTATAGTTCACAGGAGTAAAAATTTATCTGAACCAAGGAAATAAACAACTTCTTTTTATCACCGTTATAGTGGCCACTAAGGACCGAAGGATTTCTGAAGTATCCAAGGATCTCAAAGTTTCCCGAAGAAGGGAACTATTCAATACTGAGGGGGCACCAAGGCACAGAACTCTATTCTAGAATTACTGGAAATTCATCCGATAATCCACAAAACTGGTACAATAGGTGATCAGCCTAAAATACCTGGCGTTATGCATAAGCCTTACATTTTCCATTTACGCGCGTGTCGGTTTCCCGACGTTTATATAATTTCCCCTGCTGTGAGGGTTGTTCCACTCAGCTTTACATGGGAGTCCAGACCAAAACAATTTGATCGGAAAATTTTACATAACAATAATAATAGTTGGAGGACTTTAACCTCGCTTTAGTAACCAAATCAATAAGTGTCTAGCTGAAACAATTAGCCTTGACATAGCTTTTTAAACAGTCTATGGAATAAAGAACTTTAAGGTTCAACAACATGCATGATAGCATTCAAAAATATCTTGAATGAATAAAAATTCATAATCTTTGGAATCACACAATATATAACATTGCATGAAATGGGCTTTCATTGCAATACTTGAATAGAAGTATGAATACTAGCACATTAATTGCTAAATTGATAAGTAATTTGAACGGAGTCAAGAAGCTCAATAAGCTTGCTCAATAAATAATATTTGCTCGATAGATAAATGAATTCGAAACTTGCCCAATAAATGAATCGAGTAAGGAAACCTCGCACAATTAAATAGGAGTTGTATGAGTTAGGAAACTTGCCTTGTACGTGCGTTAATAACTTGACGTTAATTGTCCGTCAACAAAATATCCTACATAGTTTATTAAAATCGTCATAAATATTTGTCACAAAAGAACTAGGTTCATTACAGTCATCACATCATTAAAATACATTGATTGCCACTACGCTTACCCAGTTGGGGGTCTTAGGACAACATCGTTTAGTTCGACACGGGTATAAATTAAGCACATAAAGCTTTAACAAGATATAAGCGTTTTTAATCATTTTGTACAAAAATATAAGTTTTAGACTTGCGGGAAAAATTTACTGGGTCCGACCCGATCCGGCCCGACCCGGTCCGGTCCGACCCGACCCGGTCCAGCCTGACCCGACCCGGACCAGGCGCGGAACAGCGGCATGCAGTAGCAGTTCTGCAGTTCCTGCAGAACCGCGAACTGGTAGACTCTCGCCCGCTTTAGCTCCTATATCTCCCTCTATACTCGATCAATTCGGTCCGTTACGGACTCTATAGATTCCTAAGACACGAGGCTATAATATATCAAAAATTCAAGATGACCCATAAACACTAACACAGCCAAATCCTTAGCCAAAGCACAACATTGATGCTCTGTTTTTTCGCAACCATGAAATATCTCACACAAATGGCTACTGTGACTTCATTTAAGCATCATTTTAGTTCATTCAAATTGGTATATCTTCACAACTGATAGAAGTACAATATTCCAACAACAAACCATCAAAATAATCACAACATCCAGGCTTTATTGTCCTCTAATTGTCCGAAGGTCCAAACAGTCCATTAATGTCCATTATCTTCCTCCTTAAGCTTGGGTCCGAATCATTCTTTGTTTTTGTTTCACTTTGAAGGTGTTAATGGTTTATATAGCTTCTTAAGAACCTCCATGATAGATTCAACACAACCAACAACAACAAAAATTAACAAAATCCATCCCGCAAGCATGAAAGCCAAAAAAACTCATGAAAACTTCAATGGAGAAGAAATAGGTTGTAGTTTGATTACCTCTCCTTGTTAGCTTCGGGTAGGTTGAGATAACTTGTTAGGCTGCTCTTCTCCTTGCTCGTTTCTGCTGAAGCCTCTCTTCCTCTTCTCCTTGCTTGCCTTCTACGTCCTTGCCGCACACACACAACACACACGCACACTTACTCTCCCTTTAACTGCAGTGAGCTTCTTGCTTAGCAAAATAACTCTCTCTCCCTCTTAAGTTGCTAACAGTTGGGTATGGCTGGAATGGAGGAGGAGAATGAGCTGAGGGGGATAAGAAGAATGCTTCGGGAGCATATAGAATGTATGGGTATGCAGGAAATGGTTTACCCGAGCTATTGGAAATGTTATTTAGGCAAAGTGTTAACAGCCCCATGAATTGTGTACTGTGCATGTTTATTCCTTTCCCCCCAATTGGCTCTCAATATACACGTGGCCTTCCCCAATTGGTTTGAGGCTTAAATGTCTCACCAATTAATTCGAATATACAGATAAATATACCCGAATATTCCCACTTTTGTACCAAATTTGGTAAATAACTCTACCCAAAATTATAATGGGTACTCCCATAAATTATTGGAACACGCAAAAATATTTATTATGGGATTTGTCCATTTATTCGGAACACCCATAATATACATTTCGGATACAGAATAAATCACGTATCAACTCCAATAAAATTTCTGACACTTGGAAAAATTATTCCTCAGCATATATGCCTCATCTAAATTAATAAAAATCGAAATAGACGAAAAAGTTTGGGTGTGAATAGTGCCTCGGGAAGCGGGTCCCACTAATAGTGATTTTATGAATTTTTGCAAAATCGATATATTCACTCTAACGACACAACAACACATAAAATTTAATATATGCACATTTTCTAGGCTGTAACACAATTCTAACCACGTAGTATAGATTAATATAAAAATAATAATAATAATAATAATAATAATTCATTTTATTCATACATAACTCGGGTTACAAGGAAATCTAAAATTCCCGATCGTTACAAAATCTTTCACTATTATGTGGATTATATGCGAGCATGATTAAAGTATGCACAATGTGCAATTATGTGACTATATTGTTTTATGTGGAACTTGAATTATTGTAAATATACAATATTCTATGCATGAAGTATGTTATGAGATACATGATGCATATATATTGATAAATTGCATAAGATTTATAGTGCATGAGTAAGATGCATATTATGAGAATCATGATGCATGGATAAAATGCAAACTTATGTGTTACGTGAAGCATGAAATGTGAAAACTGTTAGTTCTTGTTGAGCTGTCGTGCTCATTCTTGCAAAATAAAACTTTTGCAGATTTACGATGCAATGCAATTATCTTAATATCATGATGATAAGGATTAGAGGAGCATGGAAACAAGAAGGTTGCTAAATATTCTTTTATTGTAATTATTTAGCTGTGATGACGGTATACGATGTATGTAAATTTGACTATGTAAATCTTGAATTAAAGATGATGGTTATCCTTTATAATAGTTAAGACGTGACTATGTCAGTTAACTGTTTTAGTAAACTACAAGAATGACGATGATGTATAAAGGACATTTTTATAACAAATGTATCGTTGTTGAATAACATTATATATATTCAGGGATTGAATAAAATCAGAATCTGAACCTTGCGTTCATATAGGAGATTTTGTAAATAATCATGGTATTTATTCAACCTTGATCATAAGTATTTTATTTAAGGTCTTCAGGCCTGGGATTAGATGTGGATATGTTGTAATTTTATTGTAATTATGTATTTGTAGTAAGCTTATATTGCATGGGTTGTACCGTAACGCGCTGGAATCGGGTTCAAGGTGAGACCCGAGTTTTGGGGGCGTTACAAGCCACAAGGAATAACCGAGGATCAAATCAAGCTAAGGGCATTTCCCTTTTCACTGGCGGATTTAGCAAAGGATTGGTTGTACTACCTTCCTTCGGGGTCAATTCAGTCTTGGAACGATATGAAAAGGCAATTTTTGGAGAAGTATTTTCCTGCCTCAAGAGTAGCCAACATCAGGAAAGAAATTTACGAAATTCGACAATTTAGTGGGGAGACATTGTATGAGTATTGCGAAAGGTTCAAAAATTTATGTTCATGTTGTCTACCTCACCAGATAGATGATCAACACAATATCCAATATTTCTATGAAGGGCTTGTACCGATGGATAAAAGTATGATTGATGTTGCTAGCAGAGGAGCATTAGTAGATAAAACTCCAGAGGCTGCACGGAACTTAATTGCAAACGTGGCAGCCAATTCACAGCAATATGGGACAAGGGACGATCATGCTCCGAAAAGGGTAAATGAGGTGAACACAAATAACATTGAGCAACATATTTCCGAATTAACTGTTATGGTTAAACAAATGGCTGCTGGTAACATGCCAGTTGCAAAGACTTGTGGAATATATTTGATGGCAGGACACAACACAGATGCATGTCCAACATTGCAAGAGGATGAAACAGCACAACAAGCTAATGCAGTGGGGAACTATCAGGAATAACTTCAGTGGAAGTATGATCCGTATTCAAATACTTACAATCCAGGATGGAGGGATCGTCCCAACTTCAGTTATGGGGGAAATAGGCCACCAGCGCAAGGCATGTATCCGGTTAGGCAACAAGGGTTCCAACCAGCTCAACCACAGTACCAACCGAGACAAGCCGCACCTGCAAATTCGAGAACATCTCTTGAAGACATCTTTAAAGCTTTCATGACTAACACGCATCAGTTTCAAGAAGATACAAGAGCTTCCATTCATAATTTGGAAAATCAAATGAGCCAACTTGCTACTACAGTGGGTAGTTTGTATTCTCAGGGTTCAGGGAAGCTACCTTCGCAAACTGTTGTTAATCCGAGGGAAAATGCTAGTGAGATTACATTAAGAAGTGGAAAAGATTTGGAAGCACCTAAGGCAGTCGCTGAATTTGAAAATGAGAAAGCTAAGGAAGAAAGTGAAATACCAAAGGTAAATTCTAACCCATCTATTCCGGTTAGTACTAAACCATTACCTTTTCCTCCTAGGAATCCTAGGACTTCAAGGAAAGATGAGCAAGAGAAGGAAATTTTGGAAACCTTTAGGAAGGTGGAGGTGAATATCCCTCTTTTGGATGCAATAAAATAAGTGCCCAGGTATGCCAAGTTTTTAAAAGAACTGTGCACTAATAAAAGGAAATTAAAAAATGATGAAAAAGTCATTGTAGGTGAAAATGTGTCAGCAGTTTTACAAAGAAAAATGCCCCCTAAATGTAAAGATCCAGGAATATTTACAATCCTATACAGAATAGGTAATACCATATTCGAGAAAGCCATGCTAGATCTAGGAGCTTCAATAAATGTCATGCCATTATCTGTATTTACTTCTTTGAATTTAGGACCTTTAAAACAAACTGGTGTTATTATTCAATTGGTTGATCGTACTAACACTTACCCTCAAGGGGTAGTTGAAGATGTCTTAGTGCAGGTAAATGAACTAATCTTTCCTGCAGATTTTTACATTGTGGATATGGAGGATGACATACCTCTAAATCCCTCACATATCTTGTTAGGGAGGCCATTCTTGAAAACAACAAGGACAATGATCGATGTGCACAATGGGACCTTAACCATGGACTTCTTTGGGGAAAAGATTCAATTTAACATATATGATGCTATAAGGTACCCTAGTGATGTTAATCATGTTTTTGCTATTGACATCATTGATTTTGTAGTGCAGGGATCTTTTGAACGCATACATAAGGAAAGCTTGGAGATGGTCGTTACTAATATTTTGGACTTGGATAAAGGATGAGAGTTTGACCAGAATCAGGAAGTAAAGGAAGTTGTGGCTGCATTGCACTCTTTACCAAAATTCACAGATAAATATGTAGTTAAATCAATTCAATTACCTATTTCTCATCAAAAAATGTTACCATCTATGGTGCACGCCCCAATCCTAGAATTGAAACTGTAATACTCGAGATCACTATGTAATTTAATGGAGTTAATAAATTGAATTTATGTAAATCTCTTGAGTGATTTTAATAAATATATGTGTATGTGTTATATATATATGTATATTTTATTGAGTTACGTGATGAGATGTATTTAAATAGTTGGTTTGGATTAATTTAACTATTTGAATTTAACTAAGTAGTTAACAAATTTATTAAATGCAAGAAATGGAGTTAAAACTCAAATTTAAGTTCGGAGTGGAATTTGAAGGCGCGGACTGTATATGTGAGTCCGGAACGTCGAAATTAGTCTGAATAGACTGTAATCACAGAATGTGTCGGGGTTGACTTTTTGATCAAAGTTAACCGGTTGATTTATTTTTCGGATAAAAAGTCAACCGTGAATTTCGGGAACTAATTTGATGAAACGAATAATCCCACGACGTTCGTAACATTGATTTTAGTAGGAATCGATATTAATATTGAAAATATTGAATTCCGGAGGGCAAAATGGTCAAATGATTTATTTAATTGATCAAATGATTATAATAATTATTTAAAGGAAATAAAAATGCATCAGCTGACTTGGTGTGACACACATGACTATTAATTTGGGACAATTGGAGAAGGAATGTGTTTGCAAGAATTGGAAATGAGGGAGTTACATTTTCCATTAACCCAAAAAAACTCTTCCCTTTTCCCAACTCCTTTTCTTTAATTCTTACAATAGACTCATGGGAAACTCCAAGAGGCTGATAACTGATGAAATTGATGGAGTGGGGGTTAGGATTCATGAAGAGATTCTAGTATTATCTAAGTTCTATAAATCCTACCTATCTAGTGCACTTCTCTTCTTTGCTAAAATCTTCTTACCGAGAGAAATTGAGAGAGTGAGTGAGAGCTTGAAGAATCTCTAGAGTTACAGTGAAGAAATCAAGCAAAGGGAGGAGCATCATCTGAGTAATTTAATTGAAAGAATCTATATAAGAGGTAATCCATAAACCCTTTTCCATGTTCTTATGAAAATATAGTTGAAAGGCATGGAAATTTATTTGTTTGGGTTATGGATTGTTGTAATATTGTTTAATTGATAATCATATATTTGTTAGGATCGAAAGTTCTAGATTTAAATATAATTCATGTGCTCTGAATTCAGTCAAGTAATGCTAAACATATTCATGTTTGTTAAATTGCTTAAATGAGATTAAATTGTTTAAAAGCATGAATTGGAAGAAAAGATAGGTTATGCTGTTTATGTACATGCTATTTAAGGTAATCTAAGTCATAGGAAGTGACTTTTGGGTTTAGAGCTATGAAAGCTAAGCTAATTGAATGGAATTCAAGTTGTGCAAGAAACAGAGTTTATTTTGAGTCTGTTCCGAAGTGGCGCGGCCGCGCCACTTCCCCAGCCGAAACCAGCGCGGCCGCGCTGGACCCCAGAAATGGAATTTGATTTCTTTTGCAATCTAAGTCTTCGAGTATGGGTAATAGAGTCCTATATGCATCAAAATGTATTTGATATAATGTCTAATCTAGTTATGCATGTGGCGACTTGGTAATATTTGTTTATGAATAAGTTTTTAAAGGAAAAGCTATCTTGAATTGAATAAATGATGTAAATATGTTTTGTTAACATTTGAGCATGCGTATCAGAACCTATGTAGCAATAAAATTAGGGACAAATATGATCATGGCTAGTCTTTAAGGAAAAGAGCTAATAAGCTTGTTTTTTTTGACAAAAATTCCAAAATGATATATTAAATATCGAATACATGAACCTAATTTAGTTTAAGAACTTCAGAATAATGGGTATATTTATTATTTGTTGTATACTAAGACCCCAACATGCTAGAAAGAGAGTTTTGCATTAAACAGCTCAGTTCTGGGCCTGAATGGGAGTAGCGCGGCCGCGCCACTTCTATGCATAAGAGCAGCGCGGTTGCGCTGTGCTGCAAAGTTACCAATAGGGTCTGTTTGTGAACTGAAGCTTGGTACATATGTATTACGCTCTTATAAGCTTTACTATGTGTCAATTGGAATGTTTGTACTATCTAAGTATGTAATGGCTATATAGAACTAAGGTTTCAAAAGGTTTGAATGGGATTTATAAATGAAACTTTTGGAGTAAAAACAAAAGAGACAATTTGTGATATATGATGATTTGCTTTAAATGTATATTTGGTTAAATGTATGTTTGTAATACACATCTATAAACATGAAACCGTTGCATTAGGTATGTATTGAGTGAATAGAATCTGAGAATCTGTTAATGTGAATGACTGGCTAATGAATATCTATATATGAATATATATAGGATATTTGCAGTAAAGTTAAGCAATAATCGTAAACTACGCGAAAGGCAAGTATTCTATCTTTGTTATTTTTACTTTTGTAAATGCAAGTATCCTATCTCTATGACCTTTACTTCAATGAAAGCAAATTCCTGAACTTCACTCCTTTATTGTGCAAGTTATATCTCATTCATGTTTACATATTGTTCAAGTTCAATTGATGATATCTCAATTTCAGTTAAGAACTGATTTTTGAATGCATTCTGGCCTTTTGTTTTGCTAGTTATTATTGACGCTAAAACGCTTTATTATTTAAACTATTCAAATTCATTGTAGCTACTTAAAGTCTACCAATCCAAATTATTTTGGTGCGGTCCCGCATGAATACTAAGATGAACAACCTGAATAACGGAGTAAAACTGATGTCGGGCAAATAATCCCATTTACGCTTAAGTGTTTAAACTTTATACTTGTGCACAATGTAGGGTACGGAAGACTGATCACCTGGAGTACTTGCGGAGAATGTTTCACGGTCTATTGGTTGTCAAAACTTTTGATGGTTTTCGATGAATTAAAACAATGTTCCGGGTTCTTATACCCCTTAGTATGCTGTTGAAAATTCTAGAACTCTTGTCCTTGAAATTCGACACTATTTCTTGATTATTCTTTCGATTATGGAGAAATGTCAAAACAAATGATTTTACCCTTGATATTTATTATCATATTATGTTATATACTTGTTGGGCAATTTGTGCTCATTCTTGCTTAAACATTTTATTTAAGGGTGAGAAGGCAGAGGGCTCAGACAAGGACAAGAGAAAAGCTAAGATGAAGAATTAAAAGTTTATTTTTGTAATAGTTTTAGATTTTCGCATTGATATGTTGTAGCGATAAACACTAAGTTTAAGTTTAAGGTTATTTAAGGTTATGTAAACATGGGATTTTATTCGAATACTATTGTAATCATTATTAATATTTATGAAGCTTGTTTAGTTAGATGATGGTGTTTGATGTATCGTGAGCACCATATCCTGTGTTTGATGTTACACGGATTTGGGGGCGTCACAAAAACCATTACATGCGCACTTGAAATATGCATATTTAGGGACTAATGATACATTACATATGATTATTGCTAGTAATCTAACCAAAGTGCATGAGGATAAATTGCTAAGAGTCCTAAGGGACCATGTCACAATATTTGGTTGGACAATAGCAGATATCAATGGAATAAGTCCTGCGATGTGCATGCATAGGATTTTGTTAGAAAATGAAACAAGGCCCACTAGAGAAGCACAAAGAAGGCTGAATCCACCTATGATGGAGGTACTAAAAAAAGAGGTGCTCAAATTGCTTGATGCAAGTATTATCTACCTCATTTCAGACAGTCAGTAGGTGAGTCTAGTAAGGGTAATACCTAAGAAATCTGGAATTACAGTTGTCAAGAATGACAACAATGAGTTAGTGCCCACACGTATACAAACAGGGTGGAGAGTGTGTATTAATTATAGAAAATTAAATGCTGTAACAAGAAAATATCACTTTCCTCTTCCTTTCATTGATCAAATGTTAGAACGATCGGCTGGACATGCTTATTATTGTTTTTAGATGGTTTTTCAGGTTATAACCAAATTGTGATTGCACTCGAAGACCAGGAAAAGGCTACCTTTACATGTCCATTCGGTACATTTGCATATTGTAGGATGTCTTTTGGATTATGCAATGCACCAGGTACTTTTCATAGATGTATGGTAAGCATATTTTTTGATCTTTTAGAGAAAATTGCATTGAGGTCTTTATGGATGATTTCACAATTCATGGTGATTCTTTCGATGCATGTCTGGATAATTTGACTCGTGTGCTAGATAGATGCTTAGAGACTAATCTTGTTCTTAATTGGGAAAAGTGTCACTTTATGGTAGAGCAAGGTATAGTCCTTGGTCATGTTGTTTCAGCTAGAGGATTAGAAGTGGATAAAGCTAAAATAGATAGTATTTCTGCGTTGCCTTACCCAGAAAGTGTGTGGTAAATTTGTTCTTTTCTTGGACATATAGGTTTCTATCGCAGATTTATCAAGGACTTCTCGAAGATAGCATTGCCTTTATGTAAGTTACTGCAAAAGGATGTGGAATTCCAGGTAGATGACGAGTGCAAGGAGGCATTGGATAAATTGAAAAAATTGTTAACCTCAGCACCCGTAATACAACCACCAAATTGGAAGTTGCCATTTGAGATTACGTGTGATGCTAGCAACTATGCAGTAGGAGCTGTCTTAGGCCAAAGTGTTGATAAAGTTGTTCATGCAATCTACTATGCTTCCAGGGCTTTAAATACTACTCAAATTAACTACACTACAACTGAAAAAGAATTTTTATCTGTTGTTTTTGCTTTAGACAAGTTTAGATCTTATTTGCTTGGTACTAAAGTTGTAGTTTACTTTGACCATGTTTCTCTCAGGTATTTGCTGACCAAGAAGGAATCCTAGCCTCAGATAATAAGGTGGACCAAGGATAAGAAGGGAGCATATAACTTGGTAGCGGATCACTTGAGCAGATTGGTTAAGGAGGAAGAGGCATTACCATTGCATGACTCTTTTTTAGATGAGCATCTATTTGTCATTGCTGATATGATTCCCTGGTATGCTGATATTATAAATTACTTAGTGAGTGCTTATATTCCTAGTCAGTTTTCCAAATCTCAAAAAGAAAAGCTTAAGAGTGATGCAAAGAACTATGTATGGGATGACCCATATTTGTGGAAATTTTGTGCGGACCAAATAGTTAGAAGGTGTGTGCTTAATAGTGAATTTTTGTCGATTCTAAATTTCTATCACTCTTATGCTTGTGGAGGTCATTTCGGACCAAAAAAGACAGCCCATAAGGTTTTGGAATGTGGTTTCTATTGGCCAAATATTTTTAAAGACTCTTATCTGTTTTGCAAATCATGTGAGAATTGTCAAAGATCAGGAAATATATCGAGTAGGAATCAAATACCACAAACGCCCACCTTAATTGTTGAAATTTTTGATGTTTGGGTATTGATTTTATGGGACCTTTTCTTGTTTCTTATGCTAATATTTACATTATGTTAGTTGTTGATTATGTTTCCAAATGGGTGGAAGCTAAAGCCACCAAGACTGATGACTCTAAAGTTGTTGTAGATTTTGTTAGAACTAATATATTTGTCAGGTTTGGAGCCCCAAGAGCTATCATTAGTGATCGCGGGACACATTTTTGCAGTAGGGTGTTAGCCTCTTTGTTCAAGAAATACAATGTTCTTCACAAAGTTTCTACGCCCTATCATCCACAAAGCAATGGCCAAGCTGAGGTATCCAATAGAGAAGTCAAGTCCATTTTGGAAAAGGTAGTCAACCCAAACAGAAAAGATCGGAGTCTACGGTTAAAAGATACACTTTGGGCCTATAGGACAGCATACAAAACCCCCATTGGTATGTTACCATATAGGATCGTGTTTGGGAAACCATGTCACCTTCCGATGGAGATGGAACACAAGGCTTTCTGGGCAATTAAGCAGTGTAATATGAGCTTGGATCAAGCGGGAGTCCATAGGAAGTTGCAGTTACAAGTGCTAGAAGAATTGCAGAATGATTCATACGAGAGTTCTAAACTATACAAGGCCAAGATAAAAGCTTTCCATGATAAGCAGATTTTGAGGAAGACTTTCACTATTGGACAAAAAGTTCTCCTCTACAATTCGAGGCTAAAATTGTTTCCAGGTAAGTTGCGTTCTCGTTGGAAAGGTCCGTTTGTTGTTTCTAATATTTTTCCTCATGGTGCTATAGATATACAAAATCTAAAGACAGGAAAGATAATCAAAGTAAATGGCCACCGGCTCAAACCCTTCTATGACGAATATCAAGTGGAAAATGTTAAGATAGTGGATTTGGTGAATCCGGATTATGCCGATTGAAAGGATTGCAGTCGAGCTAACGACGTTAAACAAATGCGCTGCTTGGGAGGCAACCCAAGAATTCAGATTTGATTTTCTATCCCTTTTTATTTAATAGTTGTAATTTAATTAGTTGCTTCTTCATTGCATAATTTTCTTCCATTGGGGATAATGTAAGGTTTGAGTGTGGGGGGGAGATTAGGTAGATTGATTAGCTTATGTTTGACATGTTTGTGGAAAAATTGAAAAAAAAAAAGTTTAATTAAAATTTCGTTTTCATTTAGATAAGTTTTCTAAGGTTGTGGGTGTAGAATGGAAGTTAATGTTGATTTGATAGAATTTGCTTGATGCCTAATTGATTGATGAGTGATGATGACTAAGTCGGGATCCACAGTTGACTGATTTTGATTGAATTTGTGTAACTATGTGCACTGATTTCATAATTCAGAACATTACTAACTGCTTAAATTGTTTTTACAGAACTGTATTGGAAAAAAAATGAAAAGAAAAAAAAAGAGTTGGGAAAAAAATGATGAAAAAAGTGCAAAATCATGTGGTGAGTTGAGACGGAGCGTAAAACGCACTCTCCCATAAACAGATGCCATAAGTGAGATGGACATAAAACGTACTCACCTGCAAAAGAGAAGAATGTGTATAGTGTGAGAGGGAGCATAAAATGCACTCACCTATCAGATTAATTGAAATCGCGGGTTCTGTAGCTATGTCATTTTGAGTCAGTTGTGCATAGTTGTTATTCCATGAGACCTTAGTTGGGTATCTATATTGATCGTAGAGAAGATATTTATGTGGATACAATTTGATCTTAAAAGGTTTAGTGGCGAATGGTAAGGTGGTTGTTGTGAATTGATTGATGAAGTGTTGATTAGATTTCTATTGATTGATATTGACAGTCATGATTGGTAATTGAATTGAAGCCTTTGTTTTAGTTTACACGAGGACGTGTAAAGGCTAAGTATGGGGGAATTTGATGAGTAAATAATATTCATATATTTTGATTCCTTTATGTTTAGTTTTATTACATGTTTTATGTGTATATGAGTTTAATAAGGTATTTATTGATTGGATTGATTTAATGTGGCCAATTAGATTAATCTGATTAATATCATCTGCTAGATTAAGATATAGTATTAAGCAAACGATATTGGATCTGATTTTAAGTAGCAATTAATAATATATGATTATGGACAAGCTTTTAAGTAGGATTAAGATTATCAGAAGGCAAGTTAAATAATTCTTGATTGTGTGATTGTTGCTTAGAATAACCTAATTCCTTAATTCTTAATGCTGCTATTATATTAAATCTAGATTGATAGTTCAGGGATGTATGATAGTTAGGGTCTAGTGGGGCGATTGTCGCATTAGATTTAAAACCTAAGGGGAATTTCGGATAATTAGCGATTGCGGTTATCTAGGGTTATTAATTTCATTGAAGGATAAATAATGTTATACTTGATTATTACAAATATTGTAAAAAGGTGATACTGAACGGAAGAACTGAAGTCTTTAATTCATTGATTAATCTTATTAAATATTTTCTGTCATTTTAGTTAATAAACTCAATTCAAAACCCCCTTGAACATTAGGATAAATAAAATACAATTCACTCTCTGTGGAATCGATCCTTACTTATTGCTAGACTCAATAATTTTGGAGTGTTAACGACATCTCCTATATATACAAACCCAACAGCGGTATCAAGAACCAAACGTTATGCGAATTATTAATTGTTTTGATTTCGTATATGCATGGGTATGTGTTTAGAACAATTTATTAGGCATAATTATTGGTATAAATTCTTGTTTTTGGGTGAAATACTCAAAAAATCGCGATCTGAAAAAACCAGAAACGAACGGACATAGCTTGTGGGCCGCGACGCTCCTTTGTGTGAGCCGCGTTGCATAGATAGAGCCACGACGCTCAAATCCCTGAGCCGCGGCGTGCGTTTCATGACTCGCAATGCATGAAGGGTTGTTAGTTCATATTTTGTGCAATTTTGAAAATTTTCAAAATTTGATTAAAATAAAGGTAGTTTATTTTATTTGGAATAGGATTTCATGTTTTTTCAGTAATTCTAAATTAAAAATAAAGGAGTTTATTTTGATTTGGAATTGGATTAGAATAAAGATGTTTATTTTAATTGGAATTGGATTCTATGTTAAATTAAAATAAAGGAGTTTATTTTGATTTAAAATCTGATTAAAATAAAGGAGTTTATTTTGATTTAAAATTGGATTAAAATAAAGGAGTTTATTTTGATTCAGAATTGGATTTTATGATAACCAATTAGAGTTGGAATAGGATTTTATGCTAACTAATTGGAGTTGAAATTGGAATTTTCACTAAACAAATTGGAGTTGAAATTGGATTTCATGCAAACTAATTTGATTTGGTATTGGATTTTTTATTAACTATAATTGTCCATTAAATGATATCAACGCATATATGGAATGGTTTTATTATTAATGAGATGATTGTTATTTATTGATACATATGGTGATATGTATGATAATAAATGGAATTGATTATGGATTATTGATCAATGGATGATTGGATTTATTTTATGAGGATGCTTGAATGAATGGGTTTTATAAATAGGGTCTGCGTATCTCGTCTTCTCTAGTTTTTCTTGATGTAAATTCTATCTTCCTCACATGTACTTTCCCTTGACTGCTGATCAAGGTTTCTATTTATTGTGAATAGTTTATGTAATAGGTTTAGTTAAAATTACTTGAAGAATTAGAGACAAAGGAGCAAGGAGCACTTGAAGACCCGTTTGTAATGGAGCCCGAGATTTAAATATAATAGTTATATTTAAATTCAGTTCTTGCAACCTAGGTTTGACCTTTTTGTTAGGTTTGTAAATAGCGCGAATATGCAATCAAATTACATAAATAGTGCGGAAGCGCGATAAAACGGATTTTAAAATTTTCATACAAACCATCACCAAGATCATCCATGCGCTCAATTATCAATTAAACGAAAGAGATATAGATTGAAAAATTATACCCTCATAGAACCGTGTTTCCTCGGGTACAAGTTCACCTCCAATTCCTTCGCGTTCTCCTTGAATTTCACCGATTAAATTCCTTCCTTTGATCAACGTTAGCCCCCCAAGTGTTTGGCCTCTAGAGGTGATCCACCAGGGAATAATAGTTGTTCAAGAAGATGGGTGTTGGCAAAACCCTAGTTTCTATCTCTATAGAAATTGCAAGTACTCTCTCTCTCCAATTCTCATGGAAGAGTGTGTATATTGTCTAACCCCAAATCATGATAAGACTCCTCTTATTTATAGATATAGGGAACCCTCCTAAACTATTTAGGATTAGGGTTTTTATTTTAATTAAACTCCTTTAATTAATTGAACTCCTAATCCAATTAGGAATTCATGAGAGAGTACTTCTATTAATTAATTCTCAATCCCTATTAGGAATTAAATAATAGTAATTGTAATAATAATAATAAGACTCTTCTTATTAATTTATATTTAATATTTCCAAAATATTAAATAATAAATATTAAGCTATTTAATTTATTCTATCTCCATAGATTAAATTAAATACACTTAACTTATTATCACAATTATGCCATTTACTTCTTAAATAAATATTTTTCTTTTGCGGTGTGACCCTTTAGGTTCTCCATATTAAACCTGTTGTGAATAAATCAATTAGAACAATTCTAATCTTATTTAAATAAATAAATTAAACTATTTAATTCATTTAAATAAATAATATTTATTCTACAATAAGGGTAAGCCCCCTTAGCGATCAACGACTTTCTAGATAATATAGATTTCAACATTAATCACAAAAGAACCTTTCAGTGAATAGTTACCGTACAATTCAATCCTTCTACCATACAATGTCCCAATTAAATATAAGACATGGAATTATTGTCAAGTCTTATTTTATTTAATTATACGTATTTAGATTCTCAAATGTACAACTCTGATAATGTAAATTAGAAACTCCTTTCTAATTTTATTTTGCTTTGGCCAAAGACTTCTGAGTCGTCATTTATCGAATCACATAGGACATTCTCTCCTTTTACTAGAAGTGGTAGATTCTTTGTTGATCATTCACCTATCTCCATGTATAACTTATTATACCCAATCATACCCTTTGATATACCCTAAAGGTCTTAAGGGACATGTCAAAGTATAACTCATCATAAACAAGATACTATGATGATCTCAAGTCCAAGGATCACTTGTACTACTATCAATAGAGGAATTCTTATTGACAGGCGAGTAAAACTCCATTAGGTATTCCTTAGCGAGCCACGTTCAGTGAACTTATTCTCTAATAAGCACCTACATACTTGCTTTAGTGTCTCCACACAAATGATTATGAGATCAATCATTCTCTTCATAAGAGCAAGCAACGTATCTACTAATCTATCCGGATTCACTAATCCCCTTTTTAGTAATCCAACGATTAGGAACGATTTTAGTTTGTGAGCTATCTAGAATTTAGATCTCATTAGCATGATCACCATCATGATTCTAATAAAAGCATTGCTCAAAACTATGGGTTTATCACATTTAATATAACAACACCATGTAGATAAAGTAAAATGCCTTTAACAATCGAATAAGATTACAAAGTATATGCTACATCATATCAAATATGATTGGCTTGTGTGCATACTACTTTCAATCTCCCACTTGCACTAAAGCCAATCGTCATGGTATCTAATACCCTTCTTCTCTAAGTGACGATCATCCTGCTGTTTGGATAAAGCTTCAGTAAATAGATATGTAATGTCGTTCTTGAGAGTCCACTATCTCTATAGTGACTATTCCTCTTTCAATGATTCTACTTAATCAAATGAAAGTGCCGCAATACATGTTTGAATCCAAGATGAGACTTAGGAACTATTACTAGTTCTATAATGAACTTTTCATCCAAACAATCAAACTTGCAGCTTCATTTACAATTATATACTTTGTCACTAAACCAGCAACTCTTTGCTGTTTGGAACTTTTCCAATTCACTGCACCACCTTTCAAGGTAACGATTTACTTTAAAGTGGATTTGTTATCGTCTTGGTCAGTCTGAAAAAACTTGAGTCTGTTAAGCCCTCTAGTTTTTATTTAGACCTACCATGAATCGTGATCACATCTTTAGTACCGGTTAAGTACCTAAAGATGTTTATCACTGTCTTACAGTGATCTTCTCCAGAATATGACTGATCAACATCAAGCCTAGTATATTCATTGCATACATGATAGTAACTCATGCGATCTCTCTTTTAATTGGAGACAATTTTAGAGAGATACACTCCATGGCTCATCATCATGAGACCTCTTTTGGAGTTTGCTATGCTAAGCATCAAATGAATATACGTTCCTTGGGTCAAGCCGAACATCCTTTTAAATCTATCTATATAGATTTATATCCCCAATTTATAGGATGTTCCTCCCAAGTCATTCATGGAGGAATGTTTAGACAATTTTATCTTTACTGATTGTAGCATTGGTGTGTTATTCCTCATCAGTAGTATATCAACATATAATACTCAGAATGTCACAATGCTCCCACTGACCCTTTTGTACACACTTGGTTCATTCTCGTTTTTGATAAAATCAAACTCTTTTGATTGTCTCATCAAAATGAATGTTCCATCTTTGAGAAGCTTGCCTCAATCCATAAATGGATCGTTGCATCTTATACACGATTTGCTTCAACCTTTGAAACAAATTACTCTGGCTGTATCATACATACATTCTCCTCAAGTCTTCATTGAGGAAGGATGTCTCCACAAAACCCTTCTATGGAAGTCCCACCACGAAATCCATCGTAATGTGCTCCCATTTCCACTCCGGTATTTCCAGCGGTTTAAGTAGACCACCCAGCCTCTGGTACTCTACTTTGACTCGTTGGCAAGTCAGACATCTACTGACGTACTCTACAACCTCTCGCTTCAGATTGGGCCACCAAAAATGTTGTCGTAGGTCCCGGTACATTTTCGTTCCCCCAGGATGAACAGAATATGCCGTGTTATGTGCCTCGTGCAAAATGTCTTCTCTTAGTTCAGCCACAGCTGGCACCCACACTGGGTTCTTAAATCTCAAAATACCATCCTTATCCATTCGAAATTTTTCCTCCTTATTTTCCGTAATTCGCTTCTTTATCTTCTCGCACTCCTCATCCGTTTCTTGTGCTTCTTTGATTCGATCCAATAATGTTAGACGAGCTTCCATTACAAACAACTTTTCTTCGGTTTGTCTTGGTTCCTTTTCCTTTATCACTATTTCCAATTTCTCCAATTCTCTCACTAATTCCTCTTGAGTTGTTAACGTAAACAATTTCTCCCTTCCTTTCCTGCTCAGCACGTCAGCTACTACATTGGCTTTTCCCAGGTGATAAAGAATTTCGCAGTCGTAATCCTTGATTAATTCCAACCACCTCCTTTGTCACATATTTAACTCCTGTGTGAAGATATATTTCAGACTTTTGTGGTCCGTATATATCTCACATTTTTCTCTGTATAAATAATGTCTCCAAATCTTTAACGCAAATACGATTGCCGCTAACTCCAAGTCATGAGTAGGGTATCGTTTTTCGTAATCCTTCAATTGTCGTGACGCATATGCAATGACTTTGTCGTGTTGCATAAGCACACAACCGAGTCCTTTATGCGACGCATCACTATACACCACAAATCCTCCCGTATCATCTGGTAAGGATAATACAGGTGCCTCGCTTAACCTCTTCTTCAGTTCTTGAAAACTTTCTTCGCATTTGTCCGTCCACACGAATTTCACTGTCTTTCTCGTTAGATTGGTCAATGGGGTCGCTATCTTAGAAAAATCTTGGATAAATCTTCGATAGTACCCAGCTAATCCCAGAAAACTTCTTACTTCCGTCGGCGTCCTTGGTTGTTCCCAACCACTAACAGACTCTACCTTTGCAGGGTCTACTGAAATCCCATTCTCGTCTATCACGTGTCCTAAGAATTAAACCTTCTCCATCCAGAATTCACACTTGGAAAATTTTGCGTACATCTTCTCCTTCCTTAGTGCTTCCAACACCATCTTCAAATGTTCGGCGTGCTCTTCTTTGGTCTTTGAGTAGATTAGAATGCCGTCGATGAAAACTACCACAAATTTATCCAAGTATGGCTTGAAAACTCGGTTCATCAAGTCCATGAACGCTGCTGGAGCGTTGGTCAAACCGAACGACATCACTAAAAATTCGTAGTGTCCATATCGGGTTCGAAATGCCGTCTTCGGAATGTCTTCCTCTCGTACCTTCAATTGATGATAACCTGTTCGTAGATCTATCTTAGAGAAACACTTTGCTCACTTCAATTGATCGAAAAGGTCATCTATCCTTGGTAACGGGTATCTATTCTTGATCATTACTTTGTTCAACTCTCGATAGTCAATACAAAGCCTCATCGATCCATCCTTCTTTTTGACGAATAACACTAGTGCTCCCCAAGGAGACACACTCGGCCGAATATAACCCTTATCTAATAATTCCTGAAATTGTATCATCAATTCCTTCATTTCCACTGGTGCCATACGATACGGAGCTTTCGAGATTGGTGCAGTTCCCGGTGCTAAGTCTACTACGAATTCAATTTCTCTATCTGGTGGAAGGCCAGGCAGATCATCAGGAAACATGTCTTGAAACTCCCTCACTACCGATATATCTTTCGCTTCTACTCCCTTCTTTTGAGTATCTGCAATGTAGGCTAAATAACCCACACATCCTTTCTTTAACAATTTCTTGGCCTGCATCATCGTAAGACAACAGGATTGCTTAAGCGATGAGCTACCATAAACACCACTTTAGACCGATTTGAAGTCTAGAGGTTCACACTTTTCTGTCGATAATCGATCATCGCAGCGTGGCTGGATAACCAATCCATTCCTAATATTACGTCAAACTCTCCCAATCTTATCGGAATCAAATCTACACTTAGTTCGTGACCTCTAATGTTTGCAGAACAGTTTCGGTAAACGAACTTTACGGAAATTACTTCCTTATTCGCAATCTCTATGTTCAAAGGATTCTCTAAACGTTCTTGGGGTAAGTTCAAACGTGTAACAAAATCTTCAAACACAAAGGAATAGGTAGCACCCGAATCAAATAATACATACGCATTTATATTATTGATTGGTACAATACCTGACACCACGTCCTTTGCAGCAACTGCGTCTTGGACGGTCATATTAAACGTTCGGGCCGTCGAGCGGTTGGGTTGTGCTGATCCACCTATCATCAGCTTGCTTCCCCCTTGATTGTCGTTTCCCCCAGTGTTCCCCTTCTTCGGGCAGTCCTTGATCTGGTGTTCAGTCGAGCTGCTACCAAAACACCCTCGGATTTTCTTCGGCTTTGGGCAATGGGGTGCAATGTGGCCTTCCTGGCCGCAGTTGAAACAAACACTGCGTCCTTTCCAGCATTCCCCTTAGTGATTCTTTCCACATTTAGGACATACCTCAGCCCTCTTCTTAAATCCTCCCTGATAGCTTTCCGATTGGTTGCTTCGGTTCTTGTTGTTGTTGTTATCCCACTTCCTTTTTCCTAAATTGCTTCCTCCACTGCTATTTCCCCCCACGACTTTCTCCTACAGAATTCTTATTCTTTTTCTCCTTGTTATACTGACTTAACACCTCGCTACCTCCCTCAACAATGATCGCCTTCTCCAACAGTGTGGCGAATGAATCGATCTAAAGGACTGACACCTTGTTGAACAACCAAGGTTTTCGTCCTAGTTCGAAGCGTCGAGCCTTCCTTTCTTCGGTGTCGATATAGTGTCTAGCAAATCATCCGAGCTCGTTGAATCTTGCCGCATACTGAGCTACCATCATCTCACCTTGCTTCAGTTCCAAGAATTTAACCTCCATCTTATTCTTCATGCTCTTCAGAAAGTAATTCTCGAAGAACAGAGTGGTAAACCTATCCCAGGCTATCACTCATTCACCCGCTCTTTGTTGATTGGCTTCCCACCAGTAATTCGCTTCACCCTTCATTATATAAGTAGCAAATATCGTCTTCTGATTTTCTCCCACTCGAGCAATAGTAAACGCCTTTTCCATTTCCTTGATCCAGGTTTGCACTTCAATGGGATCGGTAGTTTCCCTAAACTCGGGCGGTCTTACGTTCTTAAAGTCCTTAAAGTTCGTTACTGGCATAGTTTGGGGGTTGGGGTGTACTGGTTTGTTGTTCCTTTCCCGCAGGGCTTCTCCTAGCAAGTTTACTAGTCGTTGAATGGGGTCCACCTGGTTCCTTTCGTTATTGACCGACTCATCCAACTCGGCGATTCTACGTCTGGGCGGTATTTTCTGCAACACAAGATTTTACTCTTATTTTCTAAGCATATAACGTAGGTATTTCTCTAATGCAGAAATTTAATAACACAATGATGAAACAAAAACATTTATATTCATATGCCAAGTTGTTACATCATGTTGACTTCTTGCATACTGCTATAAATGTCACTTTTATCCCCTAATATTACAAAAGGTGGGGAAAACATCAACATATTATCCCTAATCATCAAAAGGTTCACATAACTACTCCGCATCTTACACAATAGATCGGAGTTCACATATCAATGCACACATAGACATAATACTACTACTAGACTACTAATTGCTAGGTCTTATCCCAACATTCCGCGCTCCACTACGCTGATGTACTCTTTCTGCGTGATAAGCGCCACCAAATCCTGGCTTACAGTGTATCGGGTCTGCCCCTGCTCCGCCGGGTAGTGGTATACACCGTCCACTAACCTCTCCATAGTTGTGCGAAACGCATAGCCCATCTTATTCGTCTTCCTTTTCTTGCATCTCACCTCATCCTCTAGGTCGTTAGCTTTATCATTGGCTTCCTCCCATTTTTCCTGGAAGTGAATCCTATCCATCACCTCCATCTCTAACTGTGCACGAAGGGCTTCCTTCTCTGCCTTCTCAGACAATTCCCTCCGTTCAGAATCCTCTAGCTGTCCCACCAATTCTACATTTCTAGCTACCGCATGGTGAAAAAGGGTTCCCATCTGAATACCGTCTTCCTTGCGATGTGCAAGCTCCACCTCCATCTCCTGCATCTTAAAGTTCCTCGGTTGAACTTCCTCCCTTAGCTTTTGAAGTTCTGCCTCTCTATCCTGGGCTTCAGTCTCTAACTCTAAGATCTGTTCTTCGTACTCTCCCAATATGCGATCCTCGATAGGAGTCTCGTCAGGGTCTATCCCAGGCTCCTCCTCCATGGGTTCTTCCTCGGGGTCAGACTCTATTTCTATTGGTTCTTCAGGGTCAGATTTCACCTCTTCATCTATCATAGGTGCCTCATACACCACGTGTATATCACGTGGCTCCTCATCGACAATCCAACCATTTCCTCCCATGCTTGTCATCCTACAACCACAAACACAAGACAAAACAACAAAATCCATCAGAAGGTCAAACAAAACATAAGTTCATTGTATGGAATGAAAATATATTTCATAATGCTACTAAATCTTCACGAAAACTCTATATGAGTTTTATCTCATCCTAGTTCCTAAATTCTTCTAAGGTTATAGTCTAAAGATTCTCGCTCCTAAGGTTTATAACATAATGCTCTGATACCAACCTGTGACGCCCCCAAATTCTGACACCACTGTCTCGAATTTCATTCGTCACGATCCAACACAATAATGACATAAAACTAATGCAGCGAAAAAGATAGAATAAATTACATTGATTGAATATAATTATTCTCGTCCCAAGGTCTCGCAACCGTTACTACAATACTATCCAAAAGTCTTGATTTAACTGAAACATAGTACTAATATATAATCCATGCCTAAGCTTATTACATAACCGAATTAGAAGTCTTAAAGTAACATAGTAAATAATCTCTTTCCTAAGGAAGAACAAAGCTACTCCGTAGTTTTGCCCTTTCCCTTATCCTTGCCTGAAGGTTCACCTCGCTCTTCCTTAACTGAAAGGTTTAAAGAAAGCAAGAATGAGCAACAAATTTGCCCAGCAAGTGATGTAATAACAAGGATAAATAATTAAAAATTTGAAGTCTCGAGAATATAAGGGATAGTTCAAGAATATTATAAATTATCAATTATTTCGAATAAAGTTGTTATGGACAGATAATCTCAATAAGATTCAAGAAATAATTCTATCAAAGTTCGAGATGAAGAACACTGAGTAGCCACAAAGGACTAAGAACTCCTGCTAGAATTAATAGTTTTTATACTGAAAATCCAATAAAAACAAGTACATAGGTGATCAGCCTATAGTACCCCAGATTATGCATAACTGTCACATGTTTATAAGTGCGCACGTCGGTTCCCCGACAATGTATAATTTCGCCTTTTTATGAGGGTTGTTCATCTCAGTAGATAAGGGTCCTCACCAAGACAATTGGTTTGGAATAGCTTTCTAACACATGTATAATAGTCTAACCGAAACAATGGTTTAGACAACTTTTATAATCATATTCAATGATTTAATGAATTCCAATACTCGCAATGAGGTTTAAGGGATATTAATCTTAAACCAATCCTTAGAATATGAATGACAGTTTATAAAGCATAAGAGTCATTGTCACATACTTGTATGATACATGAATATACAAGTTTACATGCTTGCTCAATAAAGAGAAAGGGTTCGAATACTTGCCCAATATACCACATCCTGCTCGAATGTAAATTGAGTAGGGTTAAAGGAAACTTGCCTTTAGCGTAGTTTATGACTTTACAGCTTATCAACACTACGACGAACTAGGATATCCTATTGTAACATAGTTACGTATATATAGAAAATTCTTCCATTAGTCACACATATCAATTACTGGATAATTAACCCTTTCACATAACAAAGTATGTAAGACAAATACGGAAACTATCTTTGGTATATAACTAGACCACATAATAGCATACTACCATGTTTTGTAGTTTTAAAAGGGACGTTAATCCTTACGTTTCGGAAGCTCTACTTATAAACCATGTACACGTCTTGAAGCACTCATGTTATAATACCATTACATATTTGAATACTAAAAACATTGCTACAACTTCTGTTTTACACTTTAGAATAACAATGCAAGCAATCCACAAGGTTCAGATTTACAAACAAAATCAACTAGACCAAACTGCAGGAGGGCGTAGCTGCGCTTTGGTTAGGCTTAAGGACAGCGCAGCTGCGCTATCCCCTGGCCAGACCAGAGTTTAGTTTTGCTCTACCTGGTTCTGTCCTATATCTCAACATACAAGAGTAATAACATCTAGCATACACACATGTTAAAGGGGTTTGCATGCTTACATGATCAGTTCAAGTTCGTATTAGTACTTTATAAATCCTTAGTTTAGAACTTCGGCAAAATAATGTCAAACAAGTTCAAGTTCACGTAACTCACCATATCAAGTATTTATTCATATACCAAAGGTTATACCATCTGAACTATGCATGCTCATGTGTTCGTATCATCTATACTTATCTATCATAGTTCACAACTTGGAAATTTACTTAAACTCGTGCTTGAACGATGCAATGCTATAACATACTAAAGGAACACACATACACACCATGTCTGGGAAATATCAGAGTACTAACATGCATGTCCAACATCTCCTAATGAAATTATCATTATATTTACGCACGTTTGCTTCAAAATGTCCAAGCTTACCTTTAAAAGTCGTTTTAACTAAGTCGTGGTCATCTAGCACACATGAAGCATCTGGGAACCTTATGTCATGCATAATCAGACCATATACACATGTTTGTATGATCAGAACTTAAGCTTTGTAAGTTTCGGTAAAGTCTAATTTTAAAACTATAAGTTTCCTTTAGAAAAACACATACAAATTGAAGCTAGGATGCTCATGCTATGCAAAGGGACCTTACACTACATGCTTCACACATTTTCAGGCATGTCTAAGTTAACTAACCACGTTAGAAAGTAACAGTTCATAGCAGAATCAAGCGTTGTTGACTGGTGCACGGCGCAGCTGCGCCGTTCTGAACTGCAGGGAGCGCGCAGCTGCGCCCTACCTTGGACGTTTCAGAATGGCCTCTGCTTCGGCAGACATTAAACCCAAACACAAATTTCTTTACTTAAGCATGTTTAAAATCAGTCACATTTCTATCATGCATACATATAAACTTAACAAATATCATGCTAACAATGTACAACACCCATTTACAGATTATCACAACTTAGCTTCCTCCATTTTATTGTACATTCAAGGCATGCATTTTAGTACGTTTATGAGAATTTGCAGAACTTGAATTTAAAACATACTAAAGTTAATATTACATTTAGGAGTTGAATTACTAACTAATGATCTCCAATTTTAGATTGCTCCTCTATTTCACAACACTCCTTCTTTATAAAAACTTACCAGATAATTTGACAAAGAAAGTTTGGGAGAAGGATGGGCTCTAATTTATAGAAAATCAATTAACCATGCCAAGCCTTTACCCAATTTGATTGACCAACGTGAAGAAGAAGAAGCTGCTGGGCAATTTTGGTTTGGTGGAACAGTTGCAAGTTACTTTGAAGGCCACTCTCCATTCATCATTTGAAGTTTACTGAATTTGATAAGGAAATATGCTAGCCTTTCTTCTCTTTTTGAGTTTACTGAGTTTTGAGCAATATAGGGAGGATAGGCCATTGGTCTATTCACGTAATTGAAGGGAAGGGACTCACAATATGGGACAAGAGGAAACTCAGCATTCCAAGCAAGGCTTATTAGCATACTTTGATTTAAAATGTAAACTTAGGTCATATAGTGTATAATTAAATGCTACCATATTGTATCAATAGAGTCACATGTACACATATCATATAATCCATGTACATTAATTAAAGTAAAATCTTATTAATTACTAACACCCAATATCTAATATTATTATTCCATAATACATTATTTTTGCAATAATCACTCAAGTAAATAAAGAAATAATAATTATTACATAGTAAATATAAGTTCACTTTCAATATTACTTCATGTAATTAAGATGCACAGTTAATAATTTATATCACACATCAATATGTCACATAGGATATTCATATAATTTAAATGTCACACCTCCCTTTGTATTATTAAATGCATATAGAAACTTTGTTATAAATAATATGCATCTTATCATGCGGTTACATCTCAAATAGCAGGGCATATAACACTTCAAATAAATTGATAGAGATTATTAGTCACGCAATAATTAATTCACTAATATAGTATTAATAATTTTCTTCATTAATAATTCACTCCTTTAATAAACAAAACAAGAAATCACTTCATCACATCACTACCAAAATGACATATCACGTACACTCATGTTCGAATAAATATTCAACTTAATAGAAAAGTCAATATTAATATTAATCAAAATTCTCGGGTATTACGGTAGGACTTCTATATATTAGATATCTAAAGAGCTATTCCGATCGAGAATGACCGATGGCACTACAGTATAGACAAATGTCCTAAAAATGATCAATTTGATTGAACAATTGGGACAATTAGGTTTTGTAATGGATGGAGAATTGATTCAAGATCTGATCTTGTAATCACTTCCGGACTCTTTCTCACAATTTGTTGTGAATTTTCACATGAACAAGCTTGATGTCAGCTTGTCTAAGTTGCTTAACATGTTAAAAACTGCAAAGAGCTACTTTCCAGCCAAGAAATACCAAGTCTTACTAGTAGATGAGTCTTCCAAGAAAAAGGAAGCAGGCCAAAGGATCTTCTAAAAAGAAGAAGATTCAAAGAAGGCAAAAATGAAAGGAAATAACTATAGACACTAAGAACAAAACTAATGCAGATAGCAAAGAAGTTTGCTTCCACAACAATAAGTCTGGACACTAGAAAAAAGAAACTGCAAGGAGTATCTTGCAGATGTTAACCAGAAGAAGCTTAGTGAAGCTTCGATTACAGATATAGGTTTTTTCATGATAGAAATAAATCTTTCTGTAAGTCAAGGTTCTAGTTGGGTATTGGATACCGGCTGTAGTTCTTACATATGCAGTTTGATGCAGAGACTAAGCAAAATTAGAAAGCTAAACAAAGGAGAAGTAATCCTGCGTGTGGGAAATGGAGCAAAGGTTACTGCATTAGCTGTAGGAACTTATAGTTTAGCATTTCCTACGGGCAAGTCTATTAAGTTAATAAGTTGTTATTATGTTCTAGTTCTTATTAGAAACGTTATTTCTTTTCGTTGTTGGACAAGGAAAGTTCTGGTATTATATTTAAGAACAATTGTTGCTATTTTATAATAATAATGTTTTGTTTGAAACTAGAAGATTATTTAATGGACTTCGTATACTTGACTTACATAAAAATAATTTTGCAAATTGAACAAACTAGTAAAAGAAAAGGAGATGATCATTCAAAGAGCTAAATATGCATATTTGATGAAATACAAGTTTGAATCATTTGAAAGGTTCAAAGAATTTAGAAGTGAAACAAATTGACAAAGTATTAAGATTCTTTGATCAGATCGAGGAAGGAATACTTGTACAATGAGTTTCTAGATCATCTCAAAATGATATTTTCTCATAATGGACACCTCCTGATACGCAATAATTGATTGGTGTATCAAAAAGGAGAAATCGTACATTGTTGGACATGGTGCAGTCCATGATGATTTTTACCAACATTCCAGTATCTATTTGGCGTTATGCCCTAGAAATGGTTGCATATCTACAAAATAAGGTAACCTCAAAAATCCGACCCTAAGATTCCATATGGGTTATGGATAGGAAGGATTCCTAGTCTTAAGTATGTTAAGATAAGGGGTTGTCTAGTTTATGTGAAAAGGTTTCAAAAGGATAAGCTTAGGACAAAAACTGACAAGTGCAGATTTGTGGAACTTCCCAAAGTAAGTTTAGGGTAAGAGTTCTATAATCCTACTAAGCAAAAGGTGTTTGTTGCGAAACACGCTGCCTTCTTGGATAAAGGTGTTTATCGTTGAGTGAGCTAGTGGGAATAGATCTTGAAGAAGTTCAAGAACCACAAAGCACTATAAGTCAAATCGAGGAACCTGTAGATAAACATATTGTACCACAACCGAATCATAAATCTGAAAGAGTACCGAAGATACCTAGGAGGTATGGATTCATCATAGGAACAATTAGAGTTATGACAAATCAATTAGAGTTTAACTAAGACCAATCTAATTTAAACTGATGATGTAAGTAATAAAAATAATTTATAATCCCCGACAACGGCGCCAAAAACTTGTTGGACTATTTGTATATATGACAAATCAATACAAGCACCAGTTTTATAACTATTTCGGTCTCTTTAAATAGCTGAATAAGATTGTGAAGTAACTAAAATCACTAAGAAACAGATTAAAATAATTATCAAACGATTAAATCAGATAAAGGAGATTTGAGATTATAATTTCACTCATTGTTGCACCTAGATTGCCTCACTTCCTGTTAATTCCAATTGATTACTTCAGATTGTTAGTCGAGAACACGAGTGAAACATATGACCATTTCTCGATGTACCATACCCATATTATACTAAATCCACAAATGATAGAATGAATGTGAACACCCTAATTGACTAACATACTATATCTCTATGTGAATTACAATCAAAGAGGGTTGAAACTTAACTTCTCAATAGACTACATGCAGTGCTTCGGTATATCTCTATCCTAGGCACGAATCATAATTTCCATCGCTATGTAGAAGTCATGAATACATGCTAATATGATCAGATCTCAACCTATAATCCGTCTCTCAATTTCATGTAGGTTATCACGGTAATTGGTGATCAAGCAATTAAATCTTTAGCACAAATCACATTAGATAATCCATATGTAATCAACTAGAATGAACAAGGAAGCAAAACAACTTTAGCTATGCAAAAAGATCCATTATAATCCCAAAATTAGGTTTAGTTCATAGTTGAAACAAAATACATCATCCACAATTGATTATACATTGAGACCAAATATAGAAGTGAAGAGAATATAAGAATAGAGAATAGCAAAACTAAGGTTCTTCTCTTGCTTCCAATCTGGGCTCCAATGATCTTCAGAAGTAGAATAAAATCTCTTCTTTTCTTTTTTAGAGTTTTTCTCTCTTCTTCATTAGTCAAAAACCCTCGTTCCAATTCCTAATTCGCTTCAATTTCCATCTCAGCAACAACAAATTCACCCTTTGGACGAGCTGGAGCACCTAAGCGCTTAACTAGGACACCATAATTACAAAAATGCCACTCAGCTCATTTTTTAATACTTTTTAATTCTTTTCTTCACCAAAATGACTTTTATGCCCCTCCAGCTCTATCCTACAATAAATAAACACAAAACAAATAAAATGATCCTAAAAACACTTAAAGATAGCAATAATTAAGCTTAACAATACCAGATTCGTAGGTATGAAACTCACTCATCAAATACCCCCAAACTTAACTAATTGCTTGTCCCCAAGCAATGCAATGATGCAAATTCAAACTAATTATATACCTACGAATCAAACAACCAAGTAAGATAACATCCAACACCCGGCCTCAAAGATAATATATAATACTCAACTAGAACATCCAACCAAAGCAAAGTTTCCAACTTGAACTAGTTAACCAAAATACACTTGTCATCACCCATGTTGTGTGTGTGTGAATCAACTATTTTAATCAATCACAACTTAAATCACTCACATAATCAACTTCTTAGAAAGAAACTCCAGTTTTTACTTAACTTAATCAGCAAATCAACTAATCCGACTAACACAGGTAATTACTAAGCACAGGGGTATCACCAAGGTTTATTATAACATACTTTATTATTTCACGAGTGCATTTTACGCTCCATCTCGCTTTTAAACTCGACATGTGCAATGTTTAGTTTCCTTAGGCTTTTCAAAGCTACCCATGTATTGAGCTTTCAATCAGTGACTCCCAAATCAGTTGGCTTTAGGGCACTAGGTGTTAAAACACCCCTACGGATCTAATAACCCGAGTAGCAATGGCCACAAAACTAAACTAGTCAAGTAGAATATTTATATATATATATATATATATTATTTTTTTATTCTGATTTTCTGTTTTGTTTTTTCTTTTTATGAAGCAAAATTCCCCCATACTTAGTTTCTTACCTACATTTGCCTCCATAGATGTTTCACTGATTTTAACATATTTTATCCTAAAATTTTCTCACTAGAAGCAGATTATATAATGATTTAAGTCAGATTGACCAAATAGTCAATTATGTGCTTTCTTGGTTAACATGAGTTTCAGACAAGCATAATTAACTTCACAGTTCAAGTCATCACTCCACAATAGTTTTCAATCCCATCCAAGTTAAAACTATTAATCCAAGTCTTATCATTGGCCAAATCACTTGATTCATGTAACTAGATGCGTAACACAACCTAAAATGCACTCATGCAAACTATAATGAAATATGCATAAATAACATAAATAAACTAAACAAACATGCTCCTACTCTATATGCACAACTATTAAAACAAAAATGCACCCCCAAACTTAACTAAAATAATGTCCTCATTATTTGAATAGAAAAATTAGGAACTAAGGACTTCCCTGATCAATACGTTACTCCTCGTCTTCATCATCTATAACATCTTCATCACCATCATTATCGGGATTTAAGTCTGGAGAGGGATAAATGGATAGAGTTGGAGGTGGTGGAAATTGGTATGGCCCGCTGCTGGATTCATTCTGCTAAACATCTCTACAAATGCCGCGGTATAATTAATATTGTAGGAATAAATTTCTGCTTGGCGCTGAGCAAGACAAGACTGCTGACGGTCTATTCGTTCAAAACCATGCTGTATCTGTGTGGCAACCAAGTCAATCCATCTAGTATGATGCCTTAAGTCCCGACGAATGTCTTCAACCAAATTAGGTGGTTGCAATGGATCCCCAGCATTAATAGGCTGTTCCACAGGTTGTTCCTCCAGCTCCTAGGGAATGATAAATCCCAGCCCTCTTGGGTGTGATTTGCCCCCAGCCCAAATCTTGTACCTTACCATCACCAAATGATCAATCGGGGCTAAGGGAGCCTGTACTGCTTCATCGTCATCCCACTGTTGTGACGCCCCCAAATCCTGGTTAACTTAACCTCGGTTCTGGTGCATCACTGTGCAACTCATACATCATACTATCAATAACTCATTGCGGAATAATCAAAATATTTACATTGATATAATACAAATATTGTCGTCTCAAGCCTCAAAACTATAACTAATACATCATCTTACTACATGAATATAATTAAAAGATTATTACAACATGTTCCCATCAAATCCCAAGTACGAAGAGCTTAAGTAATACATCATTTAATAATCATTACCAATTTAATTCTATTCATACCGTACATGACAGTACTTTACAACAATAAGTACTAAAACTTACCATTACACTCTTTATTACAAAACTAGATTTTGTAACCTTTAAATTCTACACTTATGATCAAGGTTAAATAAATACCATGATCCTTTACAGAAATCTCCTATGTGAACGTAAGGTCCAGATTCTAACTTTATTAAATCCCTGAATATTTGCAAAGATATTCAACAACTATACATTCGTTATAAAAAATGTCCTTTATACATCATCGTCATCCTTCTAGTTCACAAAAAAGTAACATACATAATCACATTGTAACTACTATAATGGATACCCTCCATTTTTAACTCAAGGTTTACATGAACTAAATCGCATACGTTACATACCGTTATCACGGCTAAATAATTACAATAAAGAAACATTTAGCAACCTTCCTGTTACCATGCATCTCTAATCCTTATCACCACGATATCAAGATAATTGCATTTCATCGTAAATCTGTAAAAGTTTTATTTTTGCAAGAATGAGCACGACGGCTCAGCAAGAGTTAACAGTTTTCACATTTCATGCTTCACGTAACACATAAGTTTACATTTTATCCCTACATCATGATTCTCGTACTATGCATCTTACTCATGCATTATAAATCTTATGCAATTCACATATATATATGCATCATACATCTCATAGCATACCTCGTGCATCTCACATTGTATATTTACAGTAATTCAAGTTCCACATAAAATAATATAGTCACATAATTGCACATTGTGCACACTTTAATCATGCTCACATATAATCCACATAATAGTAGAAGATTTAGCAATCAACTCATGTACATAAATACATTTAAACAAGTCAACAAGTTACTGAAAGAACTTGCCTTAAGCGTTCTTTGCCAATTTGTGATGGCGCGTCCTTCAAATATCTAACACAATTTGTTTAACAATAAAACACCAATTAGCCACTAAAAAGGCTTCATATATTGGTTCACATTATAATAATAATTATTATCTCATATTGTTCGCGCATTATAGATAATTAACGCGATTAACACTAAAACATTTCTCGGCGTCGCGTCGTTTGAAAACGTTATGACCCTCATCCTCATCAATCCTTATTGGCTACATTAACCCCATTTCATATCTTATAATATTCGTTTCATTTGAATTGAAACACTATCTAAGTTCATTAACACTTACACGGCGTTTCGACGTTTATTCGTTAGATGCCTAATCCGCTACTTTTGCACACGTTTAACATGCTCATACATTAGGTTGCGACACTTCATAATGTTTCATTATTATTAGAAACAAAATATTAAACAAGTTTATACACACTTATTACGGCGTTACGACGTTTGCACGTCCATACGCCAAACTTGTCAACTCGAACGCCCAAGCGACACGCGCTTGCACACGCTTAGCACGCCCATTCGAATTGTCTAATACTCAATGGTTAATGTTAAGTATCATTATAAATCATAATAATCATGTTTTAGAACTTAGAACATCATTTCACATTGTCGGGAGCATTACGCGTGCTTACGCGTATGCTCGACACTCTTCGATTGCCCCCAAAAACACATCAGTCATATAAATGGTCAATTTGGAATTTGATCCCGACCTCAAATCAAAAACCTTAAAGAACAAAAGTTGTAGATCTGCTCGTCCTCTTTCCGAATCATCTTGAATCAACTCAATCCGAGTTAGTATGAGAAAGTTATGCCTGTTTTACTAAAGGACATCAGAGCTGTCAAGCTAACTGCAGGTCCGGCGCGCCCCGCGCCTAAATGGCCTTACCAAGGGTGCGCCCCGCACCCAACCGGTAGCATCCCAGGTGACCCTTTGTCCAGCATCTCTGTTTTTAGTATTCTAGACCTATCTTGCTTCCAACCACCATAACTTCCTCTATACACGTTCAAATTAGTCCATTCCGGACTCTATGGACTCCTGAGACATAGAACTACAACATATAAAAAATTTAGAGTTAACAATTAATATTAACACGGCCAAATCTTAAGCTAAAGTATCAACTCATGTTATATTCTTGGTGTTCTTCACTAAAAATCAACACAAAACTTCGTTTTTAGATCTTTTTAATCCGTTCCAGTTGGGTTAGCTTCGTAACCCATGGAACTACATTCCCATAACAACAAACAACTTTAACAATAATGAAATCAAAGCTAGTAGTCCTCTAAAAATGTCCGATCGTTCATGTTCTTGTTCAAAGTCCGTTTTCTTGTCAAAAGTTTATTGTTCATCCTCTATTAAGCATAAGTTCGGATTTCTGGCATTTTGATTCCAAATCTTGGTTACCTTAACCTCGGTTCTGGTACATCACTGTGCAACTCGTACATCATACTATCAATAACTCATTGCGGAATAATCAAAATATTTACATTGATATAATACAAATATTGTCGTCTCAAGCCTCAAAACTATAACTAATACATCATCTTACTACATGAATATAATTACAAGATTATTACAACATGTTCCCATCAAATCCCAAGTACGAAGACCTTAAGTAATACATCATTTAATAATCATTACCAATTTAATTCTATTCATACCGTACATGACAGTACTTTACAACAATAAGTATTAAAACTTACCATTACACTCTTTATTACAAAACCAGATTTTGTAACCTTTAAATTCTATACTTATGATCAAGGTTAAATAAATACCATGATCCTTTACAAAAATCTCCTATGTGAACGTAAGGTCCAGATTCTGAATTTATTAAATCCCTGAATATTCGCAAAGATATTCAACAACTATACATTCGTTATAAAAATGTCCTTTATACATCATCGTCATCCTTCTAGTTCACAAAAAAAGTAACCTACATAATCACATTGTAACTACTATAATGGATACCCTCCATTTTTAGCTGAAGGTTTACATGAACTAAATCGCATACGTTACATACCGTTATCACGACTAAATAATTACAATAAAGAAACATTTAGCAACCTTCCTGTTTCCATGCATCTCTAATCCTTATCACCACGATATCAAGATAATTGCATTTCATCGTAAATCTGTAAAAGTTTTATTTTTGCAAGAATGCGCACGACGGCTCAGCAAGAGCTAACAGTTTTCACATTTCATGCTTCACGTAAAACATAAGTTTATATTTTATCCCTACATCATGATTCTCGTACTATGCATCTTACTCATGCATTATAAATTTTATGCAATTCATCTATATATATGCATTATACATCTCATAGCATACCTCGTGCATCTCATATTATATATTTACAATAATTCAAGTTCCACATAAAACAATATAGTCACATAATTGCACATTGTGTACACTTTAATCATGCTCACATATAATCCACGTAATAGTAGAAGATTTAGCAATCAACTCATGTACATAAATACATTTAAACAAGTCAACAAGTTACTGAAAGAACTTGCCTTAAGCGTTCCTTGTCAATTTATGATGGCTCGTCCTTCAAATATCATACACAATTTGTTTAACAATAAAACACCAATTAGCCATTAAAACGGCTTCATATATTGGTTCACATTATAATAATAATTCTTATCTCATATTGTTCGCGCATTATAGACAATTAACGCAATTAACACTAAAACATTTTTCGGTGTTGCGTCGTTTAAAAACGTTATGACCCTCATCATCATCAATCCTTATTGGCTACATTAACCCCATTCCATATCTTATCATATTCGTTTCATTTGAATTGAAACACTATTTAAGTTCATTAACACTTACACGGCGTTTCGACGTTTATTCGTCAAATGCCTAATCCGCCTCTTTTGCACACGTTTAACATGCTCATACATTGGGTTTGCAAACACTTCATAATATTTAGAAACTTAGGAACATTATAAAACAGTATTCTAGACTTATAATTTCACATTGTCTAGAATACATTAAGTATCATTATAAATCATAATAATCATGTTTTAAAACTTGGAACATCATTTCACATTGTCGGGAGCATTACGCGTGCTTACGTGCATGCCCGACACTCTTCGATTGCCCCCAAAAACACATCAGTCATACAAATGGTCAATTTGAAAATTGATCCCGACCTCAAATTGAAAAACTTAAAGAAAAAAAGTTGTAGGTCTGCTCGTTCGCTTTCCGAATCATCTTGAATCAACTCAATCCGAGTTCGTATGAGAAAGTTATGCCTGTTTTACTAAAAGACATCAGAGCTGTCAAGCTAACTGCAGGTCAGGCGCGCCCCGCGCCCAAATGGCCTTACTAGGGGTGCGCCCTGCACCCTACCGATAGCATCCCAAGTGACCCTTTGTCCAGCATCTCTGTTTTTGGTATTCTAGACCTATCTTGCTTCCAACCAAAATAACTTCCTCTATACACGTTCAAATTGGTCCATTCCAGACTCTATGGACTCCTAAGACATAGAGCTACAACATATAAAACATTTACAGTTAACCATTAACATTAACATGACCAAATCTTAAGCCAAAGCATCAACTCATGTTATATTCTTGGTGTTCTTCACTAAAAATCAACACAAAACTTCGTTTTTAGATCTTTTTAATCCGTTCCAGTTGGGTTAGCTTCATAACCCATGGAACTACAATACCATAATAACAAACAACTTAAACAACAATGAAATCAAAGCTAGTGGTCCTCTAAAAATGTCCGATTGTTCATGTTCTTGTTAAAATTCCATTTTCTTGTTAAAAGTTCATTGTTCATCCTCTATTAAGCATAGGTTCAGATTTCTGGCATTTTGGTTCCACTTTAATGTTATTAATAGCTTATATAGTCTCTTACAACATATACAAGCAACCACAAATAATAAAAACAACCAGAAATCGCCAGAAAAGTAAAGTCAACCAAGAAAGCTCCAAGGTCAATCAATGGAGGAAAAGGGAAGGAAAATCATTTAGAGAAGAGATTACCTCTTACTATCTGTTACTTGAAGATTACTGAGTTAGCTAGGGACCTCCTTCTTCCCTCTTCTTGCTCACGTACTCTTACTTCTTCTTTTATTCTTCTTCCCGTACGCTTCCTTCTTCTTCTTCTTCCTCTTCCAAACCTTTTTCTTTCTTCTTCCTTTACATACTCTCTCTCTCTACATATATTCTATACCAACAGCAACTAGGAAGATGAAATGAAAGAGGAGCAGATGGCTAGAGCAAGAAATTATCTGCTGAAAGGCTTTGGGGAGATGAAATGGGTTTGGTCTATAAGGCTCCTCGGGTGGCCTCTCAAGGAGGAATGTTTTGTAATATGGATTCTCTAGGCATTGGTTATAGTTAATGCCCAACATCTTGCCGCAAACACCCCCTACTGTTACTCCCCTATTAGCTAAATTCAATTTAATGAATAATATTCGGGTGACATACAAATATATATACCCGAATACTTCCTCTTCTATATCAAAAAACTCCCACTTTTGTACCAAATTTGCACTATAACTATACCCATAATTAAAATGGGTACGCCTATAAATTATTGGGACGCACAAAAATAATAATTATGGGGTTTGTCCATTTATTTGAATAACCCATATAAAATATTTCGGATATAATTAAATTCTAAATGAGCTCAAATAAAAATTCTAACGCTTGGAAAAATTGTTCTTTCGCACACGCATCTTAACGAAATTATTCAAAGTTGAAAAAGACGTAAAAATATTTTAGCGTGAATACTCTCGTGAATAGTACTCCTCGGGAAACGTGCCCTGTGAATAGTGATTTTGCGATTTTTCGAGAAATCAAATTATTCACTCCTACGGTTCAACAACGCATAAAAATTCATACATTCGCATCATCCGGGTTATAAAATAACCTTAAGGCACATCTCATAATAATAATATTTTAATATACTCCTTAATATTGATAAGCCCAAATTACAAGGGTGCTCTCAATTCGCGATAGTTATAGTAATAATCTATTTACACATTCGCTCCAAATATATATATATATATATATATATATATATATATATATATACACACACACACACACACACGCTTCATGCTTATCCATTATATATATATATATATATATATATATATATATATATTTACCTTCAAACCCGATACGTCTCATAATAAGAATTTTATTAAATCCTTATTTTAAAAAATTATAAATCTCGAAATTCTGGGTCGTTACAATTGTACCTCAGCCTGTCGACACAAGGCTGTAATCAATAGCCCACCCGAAGTACCCCCTTCAAGTCCTCGCACAATAGACTCATGGATAACTTTCCCGACATCTACCGTTTTTCCTTTGGCTATGCCTAACAACAAAGCGGCCCGTTGATTGATAACATCACTCATATGCCGGCACGATATTAACTTAGCGCAGATGAATGCATGCCAAGCTTTTCCATATCTGCTCAACTTGGATTAGGGGATGTGCACTACTTTTTGTTGATTTGTCAGTTTTCATTCAGTTCCCGGTTCACAAAGAGTTGCAATTATCTTACTGTAATCCAAGTCTTGCCGCAAATAGTTCATATACCCATTGCCATGAATCTTTCCCAGTCCGTAATATGCATTGATTGCTTTTCGACCAACATTAACCAATTTTCCACGGACCATTACTGATTTTCCAATGGCCTCTTTAGCGTTTGCATAAAACTCCTTTATAATTTTTATCGCTGCTGGTTCAGGTTGTGTTGTAAAAGTTATCCACTTCCGGCTTCTAATCATCTGAGCAATTTCCCCATTTTCCCGCTCAACCGGTAGCAAGCGATGTTCAGGAATTAGAGTTTTGCCGGACAACCATTTGTTATATATGTCGGAAGCCTGAGGACTCACAAATCGTTTCTTGTCAAACTTACCAGAAGATCCTGAACTTTCCCCTATTGCCTTTTGGGAGCATATGTAAACTATCTTTAATAATTTTGTGTCCCACAATTCAGTAAACAATAGCCCAATAGGTGGAAAATTCCTTTGTGGCAATTTATCAAACACTTGAAGTGCAAGGGTTAAAAATACTTTAGTGAAACCCTCCCCAAACTTGTTTCACACCAATTCTGTAAACTTAGCAATGCATAATGCTTCACCAATGCAATACACAATGAATTAAATTAACCCAACCCCAATTGAGCCAACTCAAACTCAATTGAATCCACAAGCAAAACAAAATAAGTCTTCAAATACTAGGTTATTCAATCTATACAACCAATTCCAAGTAACTAAAGATGAAACTTTGCAAAACTTACTTGAAATTGTGGCTAAAATTGAAGTTTCATACCAATTAATGGTTGAGCTTTAGCAATTGAGGAACGAACTCCAATTTCCCATGTTGCTTTGGAGAAGAAGAACCCATATTTGGAATTCGCACTTGAAAGTAGTATGCACACAAGCCAATCATATTTGATATGATATAGCATATACTTTGTAATCTTATTCATTTATTAATAAAAGAATTGATTTTCTTAAAAGGCATTTTACATTATCTACATAGTGTTGTTATATTAAATGTGATAAACCCATAGTTTTTGAGCAATGCTTTTAGAATCATGATGGTGATCATGCTAATGAGATCTAAATTCTAGATAGCTCACAAACTAAAATTGTTCATAATCGTTGGATTACTAAATTGGGGATTAGTGAATCCGGATAGATTAGTACATACGTTGCTTGCTCTTAGGAAGAGGATGATTGATCTCATAATCATTTGTGTAGAGACACTAAAGCAATTATGTAGGTGCTTATTGGAGAATAAGTTCACTGAACGTGGCTCGCTAAGGAATACCTAACGGAGTTTTACTCGCCTGTCAATAGGAATTCCTCTAGTGATAGTAGTACAAGTGATCCTTGGATTTGAGATCATCATAGTTGAAAGTAGTATGCACACAAGCCAATCATATTTGATATGATGTAGCATATACTTTATAATCTTATTTGTTTGTTAAAGGCATTTTACTTTATCTACATGGTGCTGTTATATTAAAAGTGATAAACCCATAGTTTTGAGTAATGTTTTTAGAATCATGATGGTGATCATGCTAATAAGATCTAAATTCTAGATAGCTCACAAACTAAAATTGTTCCTAATCGTTGGATTACTAAAAAGGGGATTAGTGAATCTGGATAGATTAGTACATACGTTGCTTGCTCTTATGAAGAGGATGATTGATCTCATAATCATTTGTGTGGAGACACTAAAGCAAGTATGTAGGTGATTATTAGAGAATAAGTTCACTGAATGTGGCTCGCTAAGGAATACCTAATGGAGTTTTACTCGCCTGTCAATAGGAATTCCTCTAGTGATAGTAGTACAAGTGATCCTTGGACTTGAGATCATCATAGTATCTTGTGTATGATGAGTTATACTTTGACATGTCCCTTAAGACCTTTAGGGTATATCAAAGGGTATGATTGGGTATAATAAGTTATATATGGAGATAGGTGAATGATCAATAAAGAATCTACCACTTCTAGTAAAAGGAGAGAATATCCTATGTGATTCGATAAATGACAACTCAGAAGTCTTTGGCCAAAGCAGAATGAAATTATAAAGGAGTTTCTAATTTGCATTAATCAGAGTTGTGCATTTCAGAATCGAAATACATATAATTAAATAAAATAAGACTTGACAGTAATTCCATGTCTTATATTTAATTGGGACATTGTACGGTAGAAGGATTGAATTGTACGGTAACTATGCACTGAAAGGTTCTTTTATGATTAATGTTGAAATCTATATTATCTGGAAAGTCGTTGATCGCTAAGGGGGCTTACCCTTATTGTAGAATAAATAATATTTATTTAAATAAATTAAATAGTTTAATTTATTTATTTAAATAAGATTAGAATTGTTCTAATTGATTTATTCACAACCGGTTTAATATGGAGAACCTAAAAGGTCACACCGCAAAAGAAAAATATTTATTTAAGAAGTAAATGGCATAATTGTAATAATAAGTTAAGTGTATTTAATTTAGTCTATGAAGATAGAATAAATTAAATAGCTTAATATTTATTATTTAATATTTTAGAAATATTAAATATAAATTAATAAGAGGAGTCTTATTATTATTATTACTATTACTATTATTTGATTCCTAATAGGGATTGGGAATTAATTAATAGAAGTACTCTCACATGAATTTCTAATTGGATTAGGAGTTTAATTTAATTAAAGGAGTTTAATTAGAATAGAAACCCTAATCCTAAATAGTTTAGGGAACGGTTTTCCTACATCTATAAATAAGAGAAGTCTTATCATAGATTAGGGTTACACACTCTTGCATAAGAATTGTAGAGAGTACTTACAATTTCTATAGAGATAGAAACTAGGGTTTTGCCAACACCCATCTTCTTGAACAAGTATTATTCCTTGGTGGATCACCTCTAGAGGCCAAACACTTGGGTGGCTAATGTAGATCAAAGGAAGGAATTTAATCGGTGGAATTCAATGAGAACGCGAAGGAATTAGAGGTGAACTTGTACCTGAGGAAGCTAGAATTCTACAAGGGTATAATTCTTATTCTTCATCTCTTTCGTTTAATTAATAATTGTGCATAAAGAAAGATCATGGTGATGGTTTTTATAAAATTTTAAAATATGATTTTATCGCGCTTCCGCACTATTTATGTAATTTGATTGCATATTCGTGCTATGTACAAACCTAACAGTGGTATCAGAGCCAAACTTTATGCGAATTATTAATTATTTTGATTCTGTATATACATTGATATGTGTTTAGAACAATTTAATTGGGCATAATTGTTTGTGTAAAATTATTTTATTTATTTTATTTATTTTTTATTTATTTTGATTTTATTTATTTTCAATTAAGATAAAAGGTTTATTTTGAATTGGAATATAATTAAAATTAAAAGTTTTATTTGAACTTGAAATTGGTTTCCATATTAATTAAAATAAAGGAGTTTATTTTGATTTGGAATTTGATTAAAAATAAAGGAGTTTATTTTTATTCAAAAAATTGGATAAATTAAAATAAAAGAGTTTATTTTGATTTGGAATATGATTAAAATAAAGAAGTTTATTTTAATTAAAATTGGATTTTATGATAACTAATTAGAGTTGGAATTGGATTCCATGATAACTAATTGGAGTTGAAATTGAATTTTATACTAACTAATATTGCCCATTAAATGATATCAATGCATATATGGAATGATTTTATTATTCATGGGATGAATGTTATTTATTGATACATATAGAGATATGTATGATGATAAATAGTGATTGATTATGGACTATTGACCAATGTGTGATTGGATTTAGTTTAGTGGATGCTTGAATGAATGGGTTTTATAAATGGGGTGTGCGTACCTCGTATTCTCTAACTTTTTCTTAATGTAAATTTTATCTCCCTCCTATGTACTTCCCCTTGACTGCTGATCAAGGTTTCTATTTATTGTAAATAGTTTTTGTAATAGGACTAGTTAGAATTAATTTTGAAGAATTGAAGATAAAGGAGCAAGGAGCGCTTGAAGACCCGTTTGTAATGGAGCCCGGGTTTAAATATAATAGTTATATTTAAATTTAATTCTTGCACCCTAGGTTTGACCTTTTGGTTCACTTGGTGGCTGTAGTGCACCAAACTAGAATAAAAGTCCATAATCAATCCAGGTAGAATATAGTATTTTATATGTGCATGCTTACTATGTATATATTATATATTATACAACATGCTTCGCATGTTTAATAATATGACGCGTATTTTATATATATATGTGCATGCTCGCTAAACAAGATGAGACAAATAATAACAAACCCCTCAAAGAAATTATATTAAGTCCTAAGCGTTCAAAGATATTTAGAATATCGAACGTCGCCTTCTAGCATGGTAAAGCGATATAGTATTAAATATTTAATATAAGTTTGTTGTGTCACACAAGGCAAGTATTAAATATTTAAGATGTTGATTTATCACATTTGATGCTTATACATAGACTGAACGATGCTGTTTTGTTGTGTCACACAAGGACAGTGTTTTTCTTTCGAATATATGGAAGTGCTAGGTTGGACTTAACTTGGATAATTTTGATTCGGATGTGTCACACTTGATCAAAATAATCTAAGAGGCAAATTGAAAGGAGTTACATAGTGATGTAATTGACAATAGTTGTCTACCTATTTATTTATATATCGTTTGTTGTGTCACACAAGGCTATATACATTTAAAATGGGATCCTTATTCTCACTAGCAAATCTTTAATTAGATTTGCCGAACTGTATATTGAAGGTAATATAGTTTGATGAAAATAGTGGGAGATACCAATTTAAAATAAAGACCTAATTTATTTTGGTAATTAATTAAAATGAATGTGTGCTAAAATGTTGTTAAATTACAAATTCATTTACAGAATTTTACGATGTCTAATTCACTATCACTGCGGAGCATATTAAATGCTAATTAACCGGACCAAATTAAAAGGACTGGTTAAAGAATTTGAGAATAGTTCTCAAGGCTGAAAAGCTATCTTATGTCTTTAATATGCTTATCCCTGCAATGGTTGCAGACAATGCCTCTAAGGAAGAGATTGCTACTTTTAGAAAGTGGCAAGATGATGCATAGTTGGCTCAATGCATCATGCTTGCATCCATGAGTAACGAGCTTCAGCGTCAGCATGAAACTATGGATGCTCCTACTGTACTCCGGCACCTTCAAGGAGTTGAAGGGTGAGGAAAGTAGGACTATTAGATATCAGATATCTAAGGAGCTCTTCCGATCTAGAATAACCGATGGCACTACAGTATAGACAAATGTTCTCAAAATGATCAATCTGATTGAACAATTGGGATAACTAGGTTTTAATGGATGGAGAGTTGATCTTGCAATCACTTCCTGACTCTTTCTCACAAATTGTTGTGAATTTCCACATGAACAAGCTATATGTCAGCCTGCCTGAGTTGCTTAAACATGTTGAAAACTGTAAAGAGTCACTTTCCAACCAAGAAAGACCAGTTCTTACTGGTAGATGATTCTTCCAGGAAGCGGAAGAGGGCCAAAGGATCTTCTTATAAGAAGAACAATTCAAAGAAGGTAAATGGAAAGGCAAAAACAAAGGACAATAAGAACAAGACTGATGCAGATAGCAAAGGAGTTTGCTTCCACTGCAATAAGTGATGAGGGTGTTTTATATACACAATTTGGGTACCTTTGACCTTGATAATTTGTTAGTTTTTGGGACTTTTATATAGTTTTTAGTTATTTTTATCATATTTCTACATAATTTAGTTTTTAGTTACTTTTACATGTTTTATGTTGCTTTGATGCATTTTCATTATGTTTGTAGGAATGGAAATAAAGACCGCTCGGATCGTTGTTCGTATTGACTCAATGTTCGTGCTTGGACGCATGTGCCCGAATGGTAGTATGATGGAAATTTGTGCTTGGCGATGCTAGGCGTTGAATTTGATGACATTTGGAAGTTGGGCGTGCACGACGTTGGAAGGCGTGCACGGCGTGCGGCGTCGACCAAGCCGCGGGCACGGCGTGCGGCAGATTGGGGCACCAGCGTGCGGCCCAGGCGCATGGGCGCGGCGTGCGGGCGCGCGCTGGGCGTGCGGCAAGTTGGCGCCCTGGGCCCGCGGGCGTGTGCGGCAGGCCGAGCGCATGGGCGCTGGGCGCGGGCGCGCGCGGGGCCTCAGCAGCGGGCGTGTGCGGCAGGCGCTGGGCGCGGGGCCTCGGCAGCGGGCGTGGGCGTGCGGCCAGCGTGCGGCAGGCGCTGGGCGCGGGCGCGCGCGCTGGCGTGCGGGCGCGACGGCGTGGGCGTGCGGCGTTGGGCGTGCGGCCAGCGTGCGGCCCAGGCGTTGGGCGCGGGCGCGCGCGCTGGCATGCGGGCGCGCCAGCGCCGTGCTGAGTGCGATTCCAGCTGGCCTTTTGGTGCGATCTGAGCGGATTTTTAACCTATAATCTGATTTTTGCTAGGGTTTTCAGGGAGGGACTATATAATATCTCATTGGGGCTTCATATTGAGAACAACTAGGGATTGGGAGGCCACACAAACACATCAATTAGAGAGCCAAAAGTGCTGCAACACAAGGAAAATTCAGCAAAACCAAAAGGACTAAGAAGGAAAGGATTGTCAAGGCATATCTAGACCTTGGGAGGCTACACATACATCATCAAGAAGAGCTTGGGGGCTGCAATTCAAGGAAATTTCCAGCAACAAGCTAAGGAACAAAAAGAGAAAAGAATGCCAAAGGAAGAGGAAAAGCTAGAGATTGTCATCAACCAAGCAAGCAACATATGAATATCTTCTAAATGGGTTTTATCATCTCTTGCTTTCCTTTGAATTTGTATTTCTATTTCATGATGTACACCATGTGTTTGATGTTTTGCCTAGCTACGATGAACTAGAACTTATTCTAAGATTTCAATGGAACCCAACACATAGTTTGAATGGATTTCTCTCTCTATTGATTTTAGTTATGCATTTGTGAATTGATTGTCATAACCTTTGCTTTCTAGATTAATTGCTTGGCCCGTAATTACCTTGGGAACCTATATGAACTTGACGAACGGATTATAGGTTAAGACCTAGTTATGATAACATGCGAGAGTATAGATTGTTGTGGGTTATTAATCGGATTAAGTGACGTGTGTCTTATTAATTATCTGCAATAATAGGTATCTTGATAGTATTTGGGATAGATATATACCTAATTACCGCATGCAACCAATTGAGAATCTAGTCTTAATGACTTCCGATGTGAAAGTTGTTAATTGAGGGGAGGATTAATTAGATTTGGTGACACGTGTCTATTAATCATTCATGAAATTAGTCTCTTGATAGTGTATAGGATAGACATATACCTATGCACCGCTTAGGAAGATTCGTGATTGACCATCGACAGAGGCTCTTATGTAGTTTTGATTTTTCGGTTGTCAATTCGTATGTTATAACTGATTGAAAAGAGAGAGTTAGGAGATTCAAACGAAGTGTTGGGGGAAATTGCAATCTTAGACTTGTTAATATTAGATTTAATTATCTTTTACTTGATTATTATTATCTTATTCACTACCAACAACAAAAATATCAAATCATCATTTGTCTAATTAAAATCAAGACGATATATAGTTGGTACTTGGGATACACTAGAACAATTCTCTGTGGGTTCGACAACTCTTTTATCACTTTATTACTTGTTGACCGCGTATACTTGCGCGTATTTTTCGGTTGGGAAATCGACCAACAAGTTTTTGGCGCCGTTGCCGGGGAATTGTTCTTCTAGTGTCTTTCCGATATTAATAACAATCGAATTGGTTTTAATTTAGACTTGTAAATAATTTGCTTATTATTTATTTTGTTTTGTTTTGATTTTGTTTTCAGTTAATGGATGAGCATAACTATCAATGGGATTATGAAGGGACGACGCAACCAAGTTCGTCAAAACTTCTTGAGCAATTGCAAGAACAAGTTGCAACGCTTTCAAGGGCTGTTGACACTCTTAAAGGCCAGTCCACTCAAAATGCCTACAGTCAGAATCAAACTGACTACTACCCAAACTACTATCAACCGGGTTGGCAAGATCATCCAAGCTTTTCTTGGGACAACAGTCAAGATCAATGCTTTGATCCAAGTCTCTCATACCATTCAGAATTTTCATTCCAACCTCCACCATACCATGAGGATACATCTAATGTGGAGGAGATTCTTCCCTTGTTCATTGAGAAACAAGAATTGTTACGAAACCTCGAGAACCAAATGGCACAACTTGTCGAGGCAGTGCTTATTCACCCGCAAAGCACCTTACCTTGTATTACACAGATTAACCCTATAGAGGAAGGTGAAGAGCAATGTACGGTGAATTCGCATAGTTGTGACAAAGCGGAAAGAAGGAGGGAGGAGCTCATGGCTCATATCTCTCAAAATGAGGTTAGGTTGGCAAATATACAAGCTTCAGTGCAGAGCATCATGAACTATGTTGCCAATTCTTACATTATTCACCCGCAAAGCACCCTACCTAGCGATACAGAGATCAACCCCATAGAGGAAGGTGAAGAGGAGTGCTTGGTGGATGATCAAGGAAATGGCGCGGAGTCGCACGAAGCTATTAGTGAAAATTTTGAGAGTGTACATCCTATTATGGATGATGATTCTATGGTTGATGATACGAGGAGCATGAATGGGAATTATGAAAAGGAAATTGAAGATCAAGAAGTCACATTCGAGGTTTTCAAAGCCATCGAACACCCATTGGTTCATGAAGAATATCTTCATGTGGATCTTGACAAAAGTGCAATGATGGATAAAGCGGATGATGAAAGCTTCTTCTTGCCATCGGATGATACAAAGTTTGAGGGTCGCCAATCTGACATGCATGTCATGCAAATAAAAGAAATAACATCGAGGCGGCATGCTATGGTCAATTTTGCGATTGAGCCAGATTGATGGGAAATAAAGGAGTCGGGCTAACGACTTTAAACCAAGCGCTTCTTGGGAGGCAACCCAAGTTTACTGTTTTGCTTTTATTTTTGTTTGATTGCTTTTAGTGGTTTAATTGCATTTTAATTTCTTTAGTCATTTGCTTTCAGGTACGCTCCCAATTTAGAGGTATTGAAAGATGATATCAATGGCGCTTGACACGATTTCAGGGAAGTCTTCTATTTTAATTTTTCCTATATTAGACATTGAGGACAATGTCAAGTTTAAGTTTGGGGGTAGTATTTCGTATTTGTGTGTTTTTAATTTAGTTTTTGTGTGATTTAAGTATGTTTTTCTTTTTATTAAAAAAAAAAAATTCATTTATTTTTAGGATGTGTCCCTTGAGCATTGTTTTAATTTGATTTGAACCATAATCCATGGTCTATGATAATGGCTTGTTTGAAGAGAATCTAACTCATGAGACGTAGACAATTGTTGCTTAATCTTTGTGCTTATCGTTCATTGGTTATTATTTTGCTTATGCGTCCTTTCACTTTTATGCACTTACCCATGAGTATTAAACTAGTTGTATGCTTAGTGAAGGCTTTTATAACCGAATGCTTGTGGGAAATATCTATAAACTCTAGAACTCGTTTAAACATCACTCGAAGCAAGGTGTCTAAATTTGTTATGCTTGAATTGATGGTCATGTGGTGAGTTGAGATGGAGCGTAAAACGCACTCACTCATGGACACATGCGTAGGAGAGATAGAGCGTAAAACGCACTCTCTTATAATTAGGATTAAAGAAAGAAAATTGTTGTATTGCAAATCTTGCAGGGGGTTGAGATAGAGCGTAAAACGCACTCGCTCATATGAGCGCGCTTAAGGTTGAGATGGAGCATAAAATGCACTCACCTAGAGCCTTTGGTTCTCAAAATTTTTGAAAATTGTGATTTGTATACCTTTGTATTGAGTGATGTGTTAAGCATGTTGTTTTGGGGTTTATTTTGATTATTTCATAAGGTAATATGGTTGCATAAGTTCATCCGAGCTTGATTGGTTTAGTGCTATTAGGTACTCACACACACACACACGGAAGGGGCCTTAAGCATAGTGTGACTAGCTAATTGAAATTTTAGACTTGCAACGTTTTGTTTGTTTCCTTGAGTTTCCATGTGTTGATGCCTTTGAGACCATTTTCGGCTTATTAACTCATTGCTCAAGTTAGGTTGTATTAGAAGTTTTTGAATTGTTTAGTTTAGATTTGTTTTGCTTGAGGACAAGCAAAGATTTAAGTTTGGGGGTATTTGATGAGGGTGTTTTATATACACAATTTGGGTACCTTTGACCTTGATAATTTGATAGTTTTTGGGACTTTTATATGGTTTTTAGTTATTTTTATTATATTTCTACATAATTTAGTTTTTAGTTACTTTTACATGTTTTATGTTGCTTTGATGCATTTTCATTATGTTTGTAGGAATGGAAATAAAGACCGCTCGGATCGTTGTTCATATTGACTCAATGTCCGTGCTTGGACGCATGTGCCCGAATGGTAGTATGATGGAAATTTGTGCTTGGCGATGCTAGGCGTTGAATTTGATGACATTTGGAAGTTGGGCGTGCACGGCGTTGGAAGGCGTGCACCGCGTGCGGCGTCGACCAAGCCGCGGGCACGGCGTGCGGCAGATTGGGGCACCAGCGTGCGGCCCAGGCGCTGGGCGCGGGCGTGCGCTGGGCGTGTGGCAAGTTGGCGCGCTGGGCGTGCGGGCGTGTGCGGCAGGCGCGGGCGCATGGGTCTTTAAGAGAAAGACTGGGGCAAATGGCAGGGTGGAGACCTATAAGACCAGACCTTTTTAAAAGGTTTCAAATAAAGTCAAGGAGTTGACTGTGATAAAACCTTATTACTGGGTAATGCTCAAGTCCATTTGGATTTTGCTTGTGATTGCAGCTTATTACGAAATCTGGCAAAAATGGATGTGGAGACACCCTTCCTCAATAAAGACTTGAGGAGAATGTATGTATGATACAGCCAGAGGAATTTGTTTCAAAGGTTGAAGCAAATCGTGTTTTAAGCTACAATGATCCATTTATGGATTGAAGCAAGCTTCTCAAAAATGGAACATTCATTTTGATGAGACAATCAAAAGAGTTTGATTTTATCAAAAATGAGAATGAACCTAGTGTGTACAAAAGGGTAAGTGGGAGCACTGTGACATTCCTGGTATTATATGTTGATATACTACCGACAAGGAATAACACACTAATGCTACAATCAGTAAAGATAAAATTGTCTAAACATTCTTCCATAAATGACTTGGGAGGAGCATCCTATAAATTGGGGATAGAAATCTATATAGATAGATTTAAATGGATGTTCGGCATGACCCAATGAACGTATATTCATTCGATGCTAAAGGCGTTTAGCATTGCAAACTCCAAGAAAGGTCTCATGATGATGAGCTGTGGAGTGTATCTCTCTAAAATTGTCCCCAATTAAAAGAGAGATCGCATGAGTTACTATCATGCATGCAATGAATATACTAGGCTTGATGTTGACCAGTCATATTCTAAAGAAGATCACTGTAAGACAGTGATAAACATCTTTAAGTACTAAACCGGTATTGAAGATGTAATCATAATTCATGGTAGGTCCGAATTAAAAATAGAGGGCTAAACAGACTCAAGTTTTTTCAGACTGACCAAGACGATAACAAATCCACTGTAAGGTAAATCGTTACCTTGAAAGGTGGTGCAGTGAATTGGAAAAGTTCCAAACAGCAAAGAGTTGCTGGTTTAATGACAAAGACAAAGTATATAGCTGTAAATGAAGCTGCAAGTTGATTGTTTGGATGAAAAGTTTATTACAGAACTAGGAATAGTTCCTAAGTCTCATCTTGGATTCAAACATGTGTTGCGGCACTTTCATTTGATTAGTAAAATCATTAAAAGAAGAAAAGTCACTATAGAGATAGTGGACTCTCGAGAACAGCATTGCATATCCATCTACTGAAGCTTTATCCAACAGCAGGATAATCGTCACTTAGACAAGAAGGGTATTAGATACCATGGCGATTGGCTTTAGTGCAAGTGGGAGATTGAAAGTATTATGCACACAAGCCAATTATATTTGATATGATGTAGCATATACTTTGTAATCTTATTTGTTTGTTAAAGGCATTTTACTTTATCTACATGGTGCTGTTATATTAAATGTGATAAACCCATAGTTTTGAGCAATGTTTTTAGAATCATGATGGTGATCATGCTAATGAGATCTAAATTCTAGATAGCTCACAAACTAAAATTGTTCCTAATCGTTGGATTACTAAAAAGGGGATTAGTGAATCCGGATAGATTAGTACATACGTTGCTTGCTCTTATGAAGAGGATGATTGATCTCATAATCATTTGTGTGGAGACACTAAAGCAAGTATGTAGGTGATTATTAGAGAATAAGTTCACTGAACGTGGCTCGCTAAGGAATACCTAATGGAGTTTTACTCGCCTGTCAATAGGAATTCCTCTAGTGATAGTAGTACAAGTGATCCTTGGACTTGAGATCATCATAGTATCTTGTGTATGATGAGTTATACTTTGACATGTACCTTAAGACCTTTAGGGTATATCAAAGGGTATGATTGGGTATAATAAGTTATATATGGAGATAGGTGAATGATCAATAAAGAATCTACCACTTCTAGTAAAAGGAGAGAATATCCTATGTGATTCGATAAATGACGACTCAGAAGTCTTTGGCCAAAGCAGAATGAAATTATAAAGGAGTTTCTAATTTGCATTAATCAGAGTTGTGCATTTCAGAATCGAAATACATATAATTAAATAAAATAAGACTTGACAGTAATTCCATGTCTTATATTTAATTGGGACATTGTACGGTAGAAGGATTGAATTGTACGGTAACTATGCACTAAAAGGTTCTTTTATGATTAATGTTGAAATCTATATTATCTGAAAAGTCGTTGATCGCTAAGGGGGCTTACCCTTATTGTAGAATAAATAATATTTATTTAAATAAATTAAATAGTTTAATTTATTTATTTAAATAAGATTAGAATTGTTCTAATTGATTTATTCACAACCGGTTTAATATGGAGAACCTAAAGGTCACACCGCAAAAAAAAAATATTTATTTAAGAAGTTAATGGCATAATTGTAATAATAAGTTAAGTATATTTAATTTAGTCTATGGAGATAGAATAAATTAAATAGCTTAATATTTATTATTTAATATTTTAGAAATATTAAATATAAATTAATAAGAGGAGTCTTATTATTATTATTAGTATTACTATTATTTAATTCCTAATAAGGATTGGGAATTAATTAATAGAAGTACTCTCACATGAATTTCTAATTGGATTAGGAGTTTAATTTAATTAAAGGAGTTTAATTAGAATAGAAACCCTAATCCTAAATAGTTTAGGGAAGGGTTTTCCTATATCTATAAATAAGAGAAGTCTTATCATAGATTAGGGTTACACACTCTTACATAAGAATTGTAGAGAGTACTTACAATTTCTATAGAAATAGAAACTAGGGTTTTGCCAACACCCATCTTCTTGAACAAGTATTATTCCTTGGTGGATCACCTCTAGAGGCCAAACACTTGGGTGGCTAACGTTGATCAAAGGAAGGAATTTAATCGGTGGAATTCAAGGAGAACGCGAAGGAATTAGAGGTGAACTTGTACCTGAGGAAGCTAGAATTCTACAAGGGTATAATTCTTATTCTTCATCTCTTTCGTTTAATTAATAATTGTGCATAAAGAAAGATCATGGTGATGGTTTTTATAAAATTTTAAAATCTAATTTTATCGCGCTTGCGCACTATTTATGTAATTTGATTGCATATTCGCGCTATGTACAAACCTAACAATAGTATCTTGTGTATGATGAGTTATACTTTGACATGTCCCTTAAGGCCTTAGGGGTATATCAAAGGGTATGATTGGGTATAATAAGTTGTGCATGGAGATAGGTGAATGATCAACAAAGAATCTACCACGTCTAGTAAAAGATGTGAATGTCTTATGTGATTCGATAAATGACAACTCAGTAGTCCTTGGCCAAAGCAGAATGAAATTAGAAAGGAGTTTCTGATTTGCATTATTTAGAGTTGTGCATTTGGGAATCGAAATACATATAATTAAATAAAATAAGACTTGATAGTAGATCCATGTCTTATATTTAATTGGGACATTGTATGGTAGAAGGATTGAATTGTACGGTAACTATTTATTCAAAGGTTCTTTTGTGATTGATGTTGAAATCTATATTATCTGGAAAGTCGTTGATCGCTAAGGGGGCTTACCCTTATTGTAGAATAAATGTTATTTATTTAAATGAATTAAATAGTTTAATTTATTTATTTAAATAAGATTAGAATTGTTCTAATTGATTTATTCACAACCGGTTTAATATGGAGAACCTAAAGGGTCACACCGCAAAAGGAAAATATTTATTTAAGAAGTAAATGGCATAATTGTAATAATAAGTTAAGTATATTTAATTTAATCTATAGAGATAGAATAAATTAAATAGCTTAATATTTATTATTTAATATTTTGGAAATATTAAATATAAATTGATAAGAGGAGTCTTATTATTATTATTATTATTATTACTATTATTTAATTCCTAATAGGGATTGAGAATTAATTAATAGAAGTACTCTCCGATGAATTTCTAATTGGATTAGGAGCATAATTAATTAAAGGAGTTTAATTATAATAGAAACCCTAATTCTAAATAGTTTAGGGAAGGGTTATTCCTACATCTATAAAAAAGAGGAGTCTTATCATAGATTAGTGTTACACACTCTTGCATTAGATTGTGGAGAGTACTTGCAATTTCTATAGAGATAGAAACTAGGGTTTTGCTTATACCCAACTTCTTGAATACCTATTCTTCCTTGGTGGATCATCTCTAGAGGCCAAACACTTGGATGGCTAACGTTGATCAAAGGAAGAAATCTCATCGGTGGAATTTGAGGAGAACACGAAGGACTAGGAGTTGAACTTGTACCCGAGGAAGCTTTGATCTACGAGGGTATAATTCTTATTCTCTTTCTCTTTCGTTTAATTGATAATTGAACACAAGGATAGATCATGGTGATGGTTTGTATGAAAATTTTAAAATCTGTTTTATCACGCTTCCGCCTTATTTGTGTAATTTGATTGCATGCTTGCGTAATATACAAACCTAACAGCAGTATGCTCGTATAACTTGTGTGTTTGCTATGGTAGGAGCATAGATTGCGGCTTGTGTGCTTGAAGGACGAGAGTAGATGCCGAGCAAGGTTTAGAAAAGGAAATTAGATTTTAGGTTTTGATTTGGAAAAGGGAAGAGGCGATGGTGTGGTTTGGGAAGGAAAAGAATGGAGTTTTAGAGTATTAGGAGAGAGAAATTTGATTTGGGTTTGTCATGCCCATTTAGGGCTTGTTTTTTTTTAACTGAACAGGTATAACGCCTACACGCTTGGAATAAGCTTGGTTAGAGCGCTTAGGCACTTGATGACAGAATGTGATGGTGCGGTTCAGCGCCTAAGCGCTTGAAATGGCTTAAATTGGGGCGCCTAGGTGCTTGGACTTTGATGAGCTTATTGCAATGGAGCGCCTAGGTGCTTGGCCTAGGCTTAACTTGGGCGCCTAGGCGCTTGACCAGACATTGCCAATTTTCATGCCTTTCCAGCTTTTGCCTGCAATAAAAGACACCCAATATCAATACTTATTTGTAGAGAGTTGTTCAATGAATGAAAAAAACTAAGCTAAGGTAAACATAAATACTAAATAACTAAATAAACTACTCTACAAAAACAAAAACAAAATACTTTAAGTAAAACTAAAACTAAAAGAAATGAATTAAAATTCTGGGTTGCCTGCCAAGTAGCGCTTAGTTTAATGTCCTCAGCCCGACTTTGTCTTATCTGTTCTAATCAACAAGGCTAACAAATGTTTTTTAACAATCGATAGGACCCCCATAATAATGTTTCAACCATTGTCCGTTAACCTTGAATGGCTGCTCATGATCCTTGCCCACTATTTCAACGGCGCTATGAGGGTATACAGTCTTTACCATGAAAGGACCCGACCATCAGGACTTGAGTTTACCCGGAAAAAGTCTAAGTCTTGAGTTGAATAGAAGGACTGATTGGCTCAGTTCAAACTTCCTTTCGATGACCTTCTGGTCATGCCACCTTTTTACTTTTTCCTTGTACAATTTCGAATTCTCATATGTCTGCAGACGGAATTCATCAAGTTCATTAAGCTGTAGAAGCCTCTTTTCACCTGCTGCTAAGAGATCGAAATTCAACTTCTTGATGGCCCAGTATGCCTTGTGCTCCAGCTCCACAGGAAGGTGACAAGCCTTGCCATATACCAATTGATAGGGTGACATGCCGATGGGTGTCTTGTAAGCGGTCCTATATACCCAAAGTGCATTATCAAGCTTCATGGACCAATCCTTCCCAGATGGATTTACAATCTTTTCTAAAATTCTCTTCACTTCCCTATTGGACACTTTTGCCTGGCCACTTGTCTGGGGGTGATAAGGTGTAGCAATTATGTGATTCACCCCATACTTAGCTAATAAAGTTGTGAAGCCGAATTGAGTAAAGATATTTTTTTGAAGGAATTTCAGGACGACCTTGGCATCGTTGGTTGGTAAAGCACTGGCCTCCACCCATTTTGAAACGTAATCAACTGCCAACAGAATGTAGAGGTTGTTGACAGAAGATGGAAATGGCCCCATAAAGTCTATCCCCCATACATCAAAGACTTCCACTTCCAAAATAGAGTTAAGAGGCATCTCATTGCATTTGGAAATGTTGCCTACTCTTTGGCATCAATCACAACTTTTGACAATCTGATGGGCATCTCTGAATAATATAGGCCAATAGAACATTGCTTGAAGCACTTTAGCTGTAGTCCTCTCAGTTCCATAGTGACCTCCATATAGCGAAGAATTGCATGCATGCAAAATACTAGCTGTTTCACTATATGGGATGCATCTACGAATCATACGATCTGCACACTGCCTAAACAAGAATGGCTCATCCTATATGTATCTCTTCACTTCATGCAAAAACTTCTTCTTCTGTTGACGAGTCAAGTCTGGTGGGAGTACATTGCTTACTAAATAATTGACGAAGTCAGCAAACCATAGAATTTCTAAAGTCACTGTAAGCAGTTGTTCATCAGGGAAGTACTCATTGATCTCTATCTTGTCCCTCTTATCTTGCTCTGGACTTGCTAATCTGGAAAGATGGTCAGCCATTTGATGCCTGTAGACACCCAATTTTTGCGTTCCCTATACTAACCATGACAGGAGGGCAAAATCGTCAATTGAACCGGCTTGCGGGAGCGAAGGAATGGGCACAAGTGTGAACGTCCAACACCACCGAAATGATTGGCGACCAAAGCTGACGTGACAATAAGGCCGGCCGAAACGGACATTCCCGAATAAGGTGGCACGTCTCCCGGTAATTCCCGGACTGCAAAATACAAGCCTATCAGCGGAAACCGACGTTACGGCACGAAAGTCGAGGCGTGGCACGGAAATCGAGAAAGTCAAACCGTCCAGTCGCGGATTGATCTGCGGCCAAATAGTGCACCTTTTGAAAACACGGATCTCGAAACACGGAACTCGAAACTGGGTGAGTGGAAGGCAGGCGGCCAACCAGCCTATTTCAACTCATTTTCGCTTCAGCATACAGGGAGTTGAGAGATTTGAAAGAGGAAGAAGAATTCAGCACAGCAGCAGCACGGATTTTGAAAGAGAAATAGCAAATTTTGCAATCAAATAGGAAGAAAAGAGAGAAAAAAAGAGAGGATTTATATTCTTTTGATTTTGATTGTATCAAATATTTTTCTTATCCTATTCAAATACACAAGCTTACATCCATTTGAGATCATTTGCAAGGTGAAATTTCCTTTTATTATAGCAATTCATATCATATTATTTGGTTGAATTAAATGTAGTTTTCATTTAATTTATGGTGGGATAATGGATTAGGGATTATTAGTGAGGGTTCCATCAGAACAAAATTCTTCCTAATAACCCGAGGATATCCAATTAGTGAAATTTCTAGCTTGTTTATGGTGATTTATTGGATGTAATCTATTTAGATTTTCATTTTCGGATATCATGGTGTATTAGGCAAATCCGTGTTGGTTAGTTTCATAGTATTCATTTTATGGGTATGTAGCAACTTCAGGTGTGAGCCTAGGAACGCGACCCCGTGGTCCAAATCCGATGATGGACGTTTTGATATATGTAATAGATTTAAGGCGCTCGTTTTTGTAACATGTAACCGTCGGGCCTTAAAACGACGCTAAGGCGAGAATCGGATTTAAGGCCCCGTAGTAGTGAAATATGTGATTGTTGGCGTTCGGGGATATTTTGATGGCTTACATGCCCGTGAATAGCCCCCTACGCGTTTTGATGTTTAATTTGATTCGTAACACCAAACAAAAGTTTTCAAGGCCAAAAAATAAAGATTTTCTAAAATCAATCAAAGTAGGATATTAGCATCACGAGGCTAAGAATTGGAAATGCTAATGAAAGTCGATTCCTATTTTACGAGAAAGCTAAAGAGAAGTTGTTTCCAAATATCACAAAGATGGTTTTATGAAAAGAAATAACCGTTTTGCTAAACCTTGATACATAGGGCGAAAGGGATCCTAGAAATTGCCCATCATTTATGAAAGCAACGTATAAATCTCGATTCCTATTTTGGCTAAGGTTTAACAAATTCATGTTTTGTCAAAACAACACTTAATGAAAAATCCCATAGCTTTTGCCAATTAAAATCAAACCTTTCTCATAAAGCTTTCTCGTATAGGCCAAAAGACATTCTAAAGCATTCTCAAAATAAAACACATCTCTTTCAATAAAACACCAAAAAGAATTCCTTTTTTATACAAAACTCACCATAACATTCATTAGGCACGCACACGCACACACACAGATTTCATGAATTAAAGGATAGGAAAACATCAAGGTTGCGGTAACCGTGTTTCACGGAAGTCGGGGGGTGCGTAACACCTTCCCCTCGCTTAAGCAAGCCCCCGAACTCTATGAATCTCGGTTTGCAGACCAATTAATTCGGAGTCACATATGAGCCAGCGATTTATAAAAAACGAAAACTCGGATGAGTTGGTACATCCATTTCAAATATACCAACTGGCGACTCTGGTCAATTGGCTCATCATAAAAAAAATGATCTTTCAAAACCCGTCGACATAAGTGCCGATCTTTTCCCAAAAATCATTCAATCAAAAAGGCTAAAATTGGAAAAGACTAAAGAGATACGAAAAAACCGGCGTCGACAGCTGGCGACTCCGCTGGGGACATTAGAGGGCTTAAGCCGCGTTCAAATCTTGATGCTATCCTATCCTTTAAAAATTCATAAAATGTGTGTATGTGCGATATTTTGATTTTTTCTTTTTTATTGTGTGAATGTGCGTTTTGCCGAATAAATGAATGATTTGAATGGGATTGTTTTACTTTAAAAGTAATCATTTGCATACGGTGAGGACGATGAATGTGAATGTATGTTGAGAGAGTACCTCCTCCTGAGGCGAACCTGTCGGTTGCTTATTACTGGACTCGAAGGGGCTGCTCCCCGGAGATGGCTCAGGAAACGCACCACCCAAATCCGCTCCAATCGAAAGGACTCAGACGAGTAGATTGCGAAGATTTGGGGACCTTCATGCCGAAAAGCCCGTGAGAGTAATCCTAGGATAGGTCAGCCTCAGATTAACCCAACGCAGAAAAAGTCTCTTCATGCCCTTTTACGTTCACGCGTATAAATGTCATGATCCCATTCATATATGCCTCCCCTGCTGTCAAGAGAAGTTACTAACCTCTATGTTTTGCAGGGAACAACTGGGGAAGCATAATAAGTCATACCTATCAAGTATTATTGCAATAAGGGACTACTAACATGCTGTTTTGCAGAAAAAGATTAAAAAACCCAAAACACAAAAGTTACAGCTTTTGCATGCATCCATATCCTTTCGTTACCCCAGACTAAACTTCGAACCGTTGTTTTTGTAGGATTGCTCCTCAAACCCGTTCGCAGTCTAAAAGGGCCCAAAACTCTACATCTGAAATGGCTGATCTCCCTCCTACTAATCCTGGTGCCATATCTCGTGAGGAATTTGATGACTTTCAGAAACAGATGTTGGAGATGGCCATAATGCTGAGGGAGCAATTGATACCTAGGCAGGATCCACCTAAAGAGGATCCACCCCAACCTAAGGGCGAGCCAGTCGTCCCAAAGGTCATTCCCATACCGAATAAGACAGTGATTACTATCCCGGAGGAGGGAGATATGGATGACCTGCGAAAGAAAATGAAACAAATGGAGGAAACTATCCAATCTATGAAGGGCATAGGGTCCCTAGGCAGGGTGAACTATTCAGATCTTTGTGTCTTCCCCGGAGCCAGATATCCGAAGAAATTTAAAATCCCCGAGTTTGAAAAATACAATGGGAAAGGGGATCCTTATACACATCTGAAAATCTACATTGGGGAGTTGGGATCTTATGCAGAAGACGAGGGTCTAAGAATGCAACTTTTTCAAAAGAGTTTGACGGGAGAAGCGAGAATCTGGTATGCCCGTCTTGATAATGCCCGGATTCACAATTGGGAGGAATTGGCCCACACCTTCTTAACACAGTATAGCTTCCAAGCACAAATGGCCCCTGATAGGTACCAAATGACAAAAGTTAAGAAGCAACCCAGGGAATCCTTCAGGGACTATGCACAACGATTGAGGGGTATGGCCGCACAGGTGAATCCCCCGATGAGCGAGTCGGAGATGGTGATGACCTTCGTAGATATTCAAGAGGCCCCTTATTATGAGCGGGTTATATCAGGGATTGGTAGGCCTTTCGCCGAGATGATTAAACACGGAGAAATGGTGGATATGGGTCTGAAGTCTGGTAAGATTAGGGATTTCACGGCTCTGGAAACGGCTGCAGAACAAATACAGAGTGGAAATTATGGCAGCACTTCCCGTAGGCTGCAAAAGAAAAAAGAGGAGGATGTTTCCCTCATCCTTCAGGGCTCATCTAGAAAGGCAGAAACCATATTCCAGTACAGATGCAGAGAGTAGGGCCATCCCGACAGCCTAACTTCGCTGATCAGAGGGCGGAAGGGCGAAGGAGATATGAGGCCTCGCAAAATCGAGTATTCACCCCGCTCGGGGAGCCTCTTGAACGGGTCTTAGCGGTATTGATAGCCCAAAAGAAGATAGTTGATTTGGCACCCCCGAGTGACCCAAAAGGAAGAAGGTTTGACCCAAGCAAGTGATGCGCATACCACTCAAGTTCCCCTGGTCATGATACGCAAGACTGTTGGACGTTGAAGCACAGAATCCAGAACTTGATTGATAGTGGGGAAATTGTGGTGGAACAGCCAGACTCCCCGAATGTTAAGGCCAATCCCTTGCCAAGACATGATGGAGGGGGGGTAAATGTGGCGGAGGCCAATGAAGCCGAGGGGCCGTCAAGGCTGAACTATATGAAGAAAATTGATGAAATGATCAACATGATAAATGATCACGGGAATGCGCGGGGAGTGCCCATTAGGTTGATGGGTGTAAGTAGAAATACTACTGAGGGACCTGTCAAATTGGCGGGGCCGAAACCCCTCATCCTTACAGCAAGACCGCAAATCCCTTTCAGCAGTCTAAAGACAGTACCATGGAATTATGGAGGGATGTCAGAGGAAGCGGCCAGTTGTGCTTCTGTGACGACAAAAGGGAATCCCTTATATCTTCCCGGGCGAGTCCTTGAGAGCCAAAAGAAGAAAAAGGAAGAGATATCCGAGGAGAGAGCAATAGAATTCTTGAAAAGGATGGATCACCCGGAAACAAGAGGGATCCAGATTTTAAGTGAGGAGTCGACCCTAACATCAATCATGGACTTGGTGTTATCATCCAATGATCACTGCAAAGCCCTGACAAAGTCCTAGAGGAGGCATACGTTCCCAAGGAAATTAGCAAGGAAAGTTTCGGCCATCTGGTGGACCACCTGTTACAGATGACGATATCCCCAAGGAGGGAAGGGGCCACCGAAAACCGCTACATATCGCGGTAATCTCCTCGGGTTATATCATGAATGGGGTGCTGATTGATGGGGGATCGGCATTGAATATCTGTCCCCTCAGTACATTGCAGAAGATGAACATCAATCCCAAGCGCCTACGGGCCAGTCATGTAGTGGTGCGAGCTTTCGATGGTTCCCGGAGGGATACAATTGGAGAGATATAATTGCCGGTGGTAATAGGACCTTGTACTTTTGATATCTCTTTCCAAGTCCTAGACATTGCGGCCAGTTATAACCTGTTATTGGGGAGGCCGTGGATACACATGGCCGGGGCAGTTCCTTCCACGCTACACCAGCAAATCAAACTACTCATCGACGGGAACCTGGTAACGATCTCGGCAGAATGTTATAACCCTTCTCCTCCCAGGAATGGCCTACCAGTGTATCAATATGGACGAGTCAGCCGCACCTGCCAGCTTTCAGGCGCTGGAAATCAGCACTCCCCACTACAGATGCTTGGGAGCTCCAGCCGTGAAACCTAAGGTCTCTCCAGGACTTACCTTCGTTACGAAGGAAATGATGAAAATGAATTTCCACCCTGGACAGGGACTAGGGAGGAGCAGTGAAGAAATCACCGAGCCCATCCAACTACCACAGCAGATAGGCAAAGCAGGGTTGGGATATCGTGAAGGCGTAGCACGGAGACACCGTCAGGGTGCGGCTCCGATTCGGCTAGCTGGCAGTCTGGTGACCAAGGTCAACAATGAGCAGGGGATTAGCGAGCCTGTGATTGAGTCTGGGGATGAAGAATTAACCCCCATGAGTGATAGGTTGACCAAGAGGGAAAGTTTCTTGCAGGAGGTCGCACAAAAGTTTGAAACCAGGTGCTATATCCCCGGACAGTTAACAAGCAATGGAGAGGGGAAGGATGTCGCCACGCCACCGGGAGCCCAACAAAGTGTGCCTATCATCAATTGGGCAGGGCTAATTATTCCTAGAGAAGATAGGAAGGAGGACTCAGGCGACGTATCCGTAATCATCGGGGAAGTGTCCGATGTGAAGAACCCTTTTATCCAGCGCATTTCATCTGACCTGACCGTCGACAACTGGACCATGAAACCAGTGATATCCAAACAAGGGTAAAACCCGACGTCAGGGTGGTAGACCCCAGAGGATGGGGGAATGAAGAAGTTTATTTTTGTTGTTGTTTTATTTTTGCATAATTATGTCGTTTCTTCGTGTTATTTGAAAATGCGATCGTCATGGAAAGCAACTTATATATGACAAGTATTTTGTTTCATGTCAGGTGTACCAATTTGAGTAATCCTTGCCTAACAAACGATCTTTCAAACTTGAACGATGATTATGATTTTGACATTGAGCTGGATTTCGATTTAATGGGCATTGAGCAAGACGAGACAGATTACGACGATGCGCCTGACGAGATCAAAGGATGGGTCGAGGAAAAACCCAAACCCAACTTGGACCAAACCATCACTATAGATATTGGAGCCCCTGACAAGCCAAAAGAACTCAAGATAGGGACGGACCTTACCCCTAGCCAAAAGGCAGAAATGACTGAGTTGCTAAGCCAATATGAGGATGTCTTTGCCTGGTCTCATGAGGACATGATCCGATTATCCACCGACATTGTGGTACACCGGTTTCCCATCAAGGAGGGTTTCAGGCCTGTCAAGCAAAAATTAAGAAAGTTGAAACCGGAGTGGAGCTTAAAAGTGAAGGAAGAGATCATCAAACAGTTCAGGGCGGAAATCATTATGGTGTCCACTTACCCAGAATGGCTGTCCAATGTAGTCCCAATGGCTAAGCCTGGAGGGAAGGTGAGAGTATGTGTAGACTATAGAGATCTAAACAAGGCCAGTCTCAAGGATAACTTCCCGGTGCCTTTCATACACATCCTGGTGGATAACACAGCCCAGTACGAGATGTACTCTTTTGTTGATTGCTTTGCGGGGTATCATCAGATAATGGTGGCAGAAGAAGATCGGGAAAAGACCGCTTTCATCACCCCTTGGGGCACTTTCTGCTATAGACGATTGGCTTTTGGTCTCACAAACGCGGGGGCTACTTATCAGAGAGCCATGATGGCCCTGTTCCACGACATGATGCATAATGAGATAGAGGTCTACGTGGATGACATTATCGTGAAGTCAAGGGTAGAATCTGACCATATAACCCATCTTAAAAAGCTATTCGATCGGCTCAGAAAGTATAATTTGAAGCTCAATCCAGCGAAGTGTGCTTTCGGAGTGCAGTCGGGTAAGCTCTTGGGATTCCTGGTTAGTGATCGAGGCATTGAGTTTGATCCAGCAAAGATTAAAGCCATTGTGGATATGTCGGCACCTCACACAGAGAAGGAGATAAGAGGATTCCTGGGGAGAATAAATTTCATCAGCCGTTTTATATCCCATTTGACGTCTACATGCGAGCCAATTTTCAAATTGTTAAGGAAGGGTGCTTCCCAAGAATGGAATGAGCAATGTCAGAGGGCTTTTCAGACCATTAAGAAGCAGCTGACAGAGGCACCAGTGTTGGTACCCCCGAAGGATGGGATCCCTCTGTTTATGTATATATCGGTCAATGACATCGCGATGGGATGTATGCTGGGACAGAAAAATGAGGCAGGTAAAGAGCAGGCCATCTATTACCTCAGCAAAAGATTTAGCCAATGTGAGCAGAATTACACTCCCATCGAAAAGACCTATTGTGCTCTGGCCTGGGCTGCAGGGAGATTACAGCACTACCTCCATGGGCATACCACGTACCTGATATCGAGGATGGATCCCTTGAAATATATCTTTGAGAGGCCCATGCTGAACTGTCGACTGTTAAGATGGCAGTTAATCTTACAACAGTTCGACATGGTGTACGTAACTCAGAAAGCCATGAAAGGGCAGGGAATTGCAGATCAGTTGGCGGAAACCCCGTCAGGAGGGATGGAGCCGTTAGAAACTCCTCTTCCGGGCGAAGATATATTTTGGGTATCACACGCGAAATGTGACGATGAGGGGCAATTCTGGAAGCTATATTTTGATGGTGCCATGAACGCTGAGGGGGCAGAGGCTGGAGCCGTCCTGGTCTCTATCACCAGAGAGCAATACCCTGTGGCCACTAAATTGCAGTTCAGTAATTCGAACAACACAGCTGAATACGAGGGATGTATATTGGGACTCCGCTTTGCCCACGATATGGGAGTGAAGAGACTGGCGGTGTTCGGGGATTCAGAATTGGTAATCAGACAGGCAATCAGGGTGTACAACACAAAAGAGCTCCGACTACTTCCATACCATCGTTGTGTTATCCAGTTGATGCAAGAGTTCGAAGATATCGCTTTCCGACATATTCCCCGGGGACGGAATGATTTTGCCGATGCATTGGCAACTCTGGCTTCCTTAATCCATATAATCAAAAGAAAAGATGTTCCACAGATTGAGATAGCAGTACAGAATGCCCCGGCATACGAGGAACATGTCGCAGTATTATCAGACGAGGTGGTTATGCCAAGGCAGCCTTGGTATCACAACATAAGGGAGTACTTGAGGGATAGATCCATTCCTGACCAGGCGAGCCGAGCTGAGAGGATGAGAATTCAAAAGATGGCAATGAAATTTTACCTGAGTGGGGATTCACTCTACAAGAGGGATGCTGGGTTGGGACTGTTGCAATGCGTAGATGAAACGCAGGCCCAAAAGATTATGAACGAAATACATGGTGGAGTGTGTGGGCCACACATGAGTGGACCGATGCTGGCCAAAAAGATCTTGAGAACGGGGCATTATTGGTTAACGCTGAAAGCCGACTGCGATGATCATGTCAAACGGTGTTACCAATGCCAGGCGCACGGTAATGTGATCCATACGCCTCCCAATGAACTGCACTGTATGACCTCCCCGTGGCCATTTTCAATGTGGGGAATGGATGTAATCGGACCGATAGAGCCCAAAGCAAGCAACGGACATCGATTCATTTTCGTCATGATCGATTACTTCACCAAATGGGTAGAAGTAGCTTCGTTCCCCAAAGTAACTCTAGAGGTCATCGTCGGTTTCATCAGGAATAATGTCATTTGTCGATACGGGCAACATGAGGTTTTGGTCTCTGACAATGCCAAGAATTTAAATAACGCCCTCATGAAAGGATTGTGCGACCAGTTTAAGATCAAACACCTCAATTCTGTCATTTACCGTCCTAAGATGAATAGGGCAGTGGAGGCTGCAAACAAGAACATCAAGAAGATCATGGCGAAAATGTCTGCTAATCATCGGGGATGGCCGAATTTGTTACCCCTCACCCTGCTGTCACACCGAACATCAACGCGTACTTCTACAGGGGCAACCCCTTACGCTTTGGTGTATGGAATGGAGGCCGTTCTGCCAGTTGAGGTTGAAATGGCGTCCCTCAGAATAGTGATCGATGCTCAGATAAGCGAGGAGGATTGGATGCAAAGTCGATACGACCAATTGGCCTTAATTGATGAAAGAAGGGTGGCTGCTGTTTGGCACGGTCAGTTATATCAACAAAGGATCTCTCGATCATACGACAAAAGGATAAGACCTCGGAAGTTCAAGAAAAATGATTTGGTGCTAAAAAGTGTCATGCCTTGTCAAGACGAAGCCAAGGGGAAGTTCGCCCCGAACTGGGAAGGACCATTTGTGATTAAGAAAGTGCTATCCGGAGGAGCCCTCATGTTGCAAGAAATGGATGGGGAGGTATTTCCACAACCTCTCAATTCCGACTCGGTGAAGTGGTTCTACGCTTGAATCATCAATTCTCCCTTTTCTTTGAAGGAGGAACTACGTAGGACCTGATCTCCTAACTTGTGGGGGTACGTAGGCAGCCATCACGGCACGGTCCGATCCCTTAAAAATAATCCTTTCCCTAAAACGAAACTAATTCCCAGCAGCCAGATAAACCTTCCTATACCCTCAGAACCTTCCCGAAACCAGCCGCCTAATCAGCTTCATCCCAAATGACATAACCCTGATCCAACCAAACAGTTACCCAAAATCTAAGACCCAATCCGATGAAATCGACAGGGTGTGCGGCAACATCTGTCAAATCTCCGTCAAGACTTGAGAGGAGAAAGAAGGCAAAATGTCAAAATCATGGTTAACTGGATAAAATGAGGATCCAATGAAAGGCAGCGATACGACAAAAAGGGAAAATGACTAAATTTAAATGCATGTCTACATATATAAGTCATTTTGTTACAAGATTTCTCTTTCAATAACCGATGAAACTAACATAGTCTATGCAGGAAATAAAATAATCTACAAATCTGAAACTAGCTGAAGCAGGATGGATAAAGTGGTGGATAGATCTGAAGCATCAGCATCTCCTGCAATCTGCTGCCCCATCATATCAATACGATCCAATAAAGCAGCGGCTCGGCTGACAGTCCCAGAATGAGCATCCATAACTGCCCTGGTCTGAAGTACAATGGCATCTCTGTCAGCAATGGCAGCATCTCTAGCCAGAATGGTATCATCTCTCTCGACAAGAGCGGTATCCCTCTCAGCCTCAGTGGTAATCAAGGCCAGGCGGAGTCGGGTATCCTCAGTGACCCGACTAGGGGCAGAATCGGATGAGATGGAATGATCTGTGGTATCATCTGGGAAAATCGTTCCAGAATCACCAAGAGCCCCAATCTGACTCAAACCAGCCGAATCCAAGTCTCCACGCAACCACTGCACGTAAGCAAATGTCTGAAGGGGGCAACTCTCATTATATTCGGCAAAGACCCTGCGAGACCAAAGATCGTATACCCGCAGTAGATCCCTCTCCGTTTGGGATGGTATGAGAAATCGGTAGGCAGCTGCACCCGCGAAGGGGTGAAAATCATGTGTCTGATCAAACTGCCCCATAACCGCCAGGGGATGATAAGTCGTCACGCCCCTCAAGCCAGCAATGGGGATGAAATCCAGGTTGGGCACGTGAGTAAAGAAGCTCATAAAGGAACAATAACCCGAATAGACCAGGAGATGAAAGGGATCCTCAATGACCGACAAAAATGATGTCCAGGAGGCCACATCAGTACAGCTCACGGGACGAAACGAAAACTGCGTGGCTATGTCATGGCTGAAGCAAAACCCTTGGCGACGGAAATGGCCAATGGGGCTGAGATGGCTCATAAACCACACGTACAGCAAAGTCGAGCTCCCTCTGAAAACTCTACCTCGGAAAGACTGGCAATATGTGGCTGACATGTAGGTATCCGCCAATATTATGGGAAGAATGGTGTAATCCCCCTGAAGGGCTCTAACGGTCGCGACAACTCGCATGTCCAACTGATCGGGTCCTGCTGGCAAATACAAAACTGAGATGACACAGGCCATCAGAACGTCTACTCTCAAAGCACCCCAGCGCTCCTCGAACACGAAAAAATCACCGAAGAAAGGACGAAAGCTATCGGGTGAGCCAAATCGGTCAAACAAGAACTGAAGGGGAACCGTATGGTCTGATCTGATCACCGATAATAGGACTGTCCTCCGCAAACTAGTGAAAGTCAAGAACAGACAGCGCATGGAACCAGCTGTGACCCTAGCACAATGTCTATCCAAAGGCATGCCGGTAAAGCGAGCATACTCCTCGAGAGTGGGGGTCAGCTCTACTGTCCCTAGTCTGAACACCTGATGGTCAGCGGCCCAATAGCTCAGAATACCCTCCACAAAGCCCGCTGGCACCTGAAAGGATAATAAGGACCAAGAGTGTCCCAAAAAGCCATCTGTGATAACCCTGTCGGCCGGCGACAAACTGTCCAACCAACGGAGGAGACTGCCGACCAACCCTGTCGGAGGAATGGAATCCAAACGTACCACGACACCTGTGGACGACATCTGTGAAAAATAGTGGGTCATTCTCTATCCATAAATAAGAAAAACATGCATTATGCAGTTAATAATAAAGCAAATGAATTTCATAGAGGTAAAAGATAAATACTGTGCATAAATAAATAAATGAGTTCAGTACATAGTGCATAAAATAGAAAAGAAGTCTAAACAGGTTCAGGTACAAAAGCCCTATCCTATCCTGATCTAAATAAAGTCAATGTCATCTATGAAAGCGGGATCCTCGAACTGATCCCCTGGGGTCGTCGATGTCGGAGGACCAAAATTCATGTCAGGAATGTATGGCTGCGCTGTGGCATCAGATGAGCTCGGGCCTGCATCATATCCCGCACTGTCAGGATCGTAGGCATAAGCGTCCTCTGGAGTCCAGCCCAACACCCGAAGATACAGCGACAGCTGCTCCACCTGGCGGGTCAAAGTGGCAATCTGCTCGGCATGGGTGGGAGTCCGAACGCAGGTAGCCCAATCAGTCATCATCACCGAGCCGGGGACCATATCCCCGAGGAAGAATGTGGCCCGGGTCTGAGGACCGATAGTGCAGGGCACCCACCAAGTACGGAAAGCATCACTCGTACTGGGACCCGTAGAAAGCATTCGGCCGTCCTCCCCTGCGAGCATGATCTCCGAAGGCTGAGAATCCAGCGGCCAGGAGGTAGTGAAAGGTAGGGAATGCGGGATGCGGATCTATCCAGTAACGCATCTGAATGCGCGATCCCCCAGGTACATCACCCATCCTCCAACACTCTGCAAAGTGAGACGACGGGTGGAAAGCTCAAACTCCGGGCCAGAAGGATGCCCATCAGCAAACCCCACGGTCAGATGCTCGAAAAGGTAGGGAACCCAGACGACATCCGCAACCGTGATCAGCTCCAGCTGGATGCGGCAGTGTGCAAAGCTGCCAGATACCGGGACCTCCTCCAAAGTGCTATGATGCCATCGCCGGGGATAAGTGTCCAGGCCAAGAGTAGTGACAGGCCTCAGACATGGGAGACGCTCGTAGGCCCAGAACTGCGAACAGAAACAGTGAAAAGCATGAAATAACCGACAAATGCAGAAAAGAGAAATAAATGAAGGAAAGTCCGGTAAGAAGAGAGGAGGAGAAGCCTCACCAGCAAGAAGTGATAGAATCCGAGCCAAGCATCTGTCTGGCCCTCCGAACGTAGACGCAGACCGTGGAGGAAATAAGCAAAGGTGAAAGACCCCCAATCGTAGTCACCGATCCGGTCTACGTCTCTGACAGCTCTTACGACGCTGAAATGAATGGTAGAGGAGTTGTTCCCTAGGAAACAATCCCTCATGATGGTCAGGAACAGGCGTCGGAGCAGAATATCCCGTGTAGCCCAATCCGTGGGGAATGGCGCCGCATATATGCCTCCCACAGCGTCCACGGCCAAAGCTCCAGACCGAATGTTGCGGGCCTTGAAGACCCGGTCATCGGCGGCAAAACCCAGTAAGGCTCGGACCTCTGCTGGAGTGATGTCCAGATCCAGAGGGACACGGGATCCGGTAAACTCGATACCCGTGATGTACCTCCAGTCCCAGGGAGTCAGCACGACCTCACAATCCAAGAGGTGAAGGGACTGAGTCTGGTGGAACCATCGCTCAGATAAAGCCCTCATATAACCCCAGGGGCACTGACGGGGGATGATAGTGAAGAAATGCCGAAAGCCCCAAGAGTCCACCATCTCCCGATAATCGCTGTGCAAAGCTGTATATAGGGAGTAAATGTTAAACCAGTTACCCCTAGGCTGGGTAAACTCGGGCACCTGTGGAAAAAATGATGAATGAATCAGTCCAGATCTCAACAAAATTTGGGAATAAGTTCAGAGAAGTACTTTAAGCATACCTCATTAGCTACAAGAGATGCCGAGGGGTGACGACTAAGATCCCGACCCAATAGATCGGGTATCTGCACAAGGGCGCCGGAAAGGGCGCGGTGAGAAGATGGGGCCGGGGTATTGGAAGATGGCTCCTCTGCCGCAACCTCCGGAAGGACAGCCTCCTCCACATCCGGATGATCGGGACGGATGACAGCCTCCGCCAAGAGGCGAGCCTGACGGGTCCGAGGGAGAACAGGGACAGGGGCAGCCCTACGACGGCGAACGCCCGAAGTCCGAGACGCAGAAGAGCTACTGGGAGCATCGGGATCCATAGCTGGAATAGAACAGGCGAAGAGGAAGGTAAGTTCCCTTTTGAATTATGTCACGAATACTCTAATTTCCTACCCTCATCATATAATTAATGCAGCATGATGCATGTTTACTAAAAAAAAAAAAAATCGGCAGAGTTCCATCTGTAAAATGGACATCCCATGCATATCCAAGCATGTTTTTCAAAGAACCCAAGCCACAACAGATCAAAGTTGCATTCATATGTGTAATTAAAGCATGTAAAGGACCCTAATGCATGATCTTCTCCGAAAAAGAAACTACAAGTATGTGGGATCGCATCATGAGCATAAAATAGGACTCACACAGTTGATACATAGCATGAATATACAATAATACATAGCATAACATTGTAAAGTATACAATTCTATCTCTAGCATGTAAATAGCCAAATATATAGCAAAACATTGACGAAATTGAAAAGTGAACGGTCAAAGTGTTACCTATAACGCGTAGATCGATCTAACCGGAGCGGTTTTTACGGGAAAGTTGGAAAAATCGGCAAAAGGCCCTTGCAAACGAGCAAAATCGCAAGAATCTATGTTGGGTACGAAGTTGAAAGTGACAGATCTGGAAGTGGCGAGCCGCTTAAGAATCCCGATCTTGGCCGCAGATCCATCTGCGGCTGGCCGCAGATCAATCTGCGGCTGGCGAAAGATCCATCTGCGGCTGGCCCTGGTGGGTCCCCCTAGTTCCCTTGCAGCCGTTTGATGTGTTTAGTGAAAATAAATTACGAGATGGGTGACCGACGACGATACCCGGCCCCGACGAGACAATCGACCGGCGACGATAACCGGCGATTACGAGATGGATGACCGGCGACGAAAACCGGCTCCAACAAGATAACCAACCGGCGACGATACCCGGGGGTTACGAGATGGGTGACCGGCGACGATACCCGGCCCCGATGAGACAATCGACCGGCGACGATAACCGGCGATTACGAGATTGATGACCGGCGACGAAAACCGGCTCCAACAAGATAACCAACCGGCGACGATACCCGGGGGTTACGAGATGGGTGACCGGCGACGAAACCCGGCCCCGACAAGACAATCGACCGGCGACGATAACCAGCGATTACGAGATGGATGACCGGCGACGAAAACTGGCTCCGACAAGACAACCAACCGGCGACGATACCTGGTGGTTATGAGATGGGTGACCGGCGACGATACCCGGCCCCGACGAGACGATCGACCGGCGACGATAACCAGCGATCACGATATGGATGACCGGCGACGATACCCGGCTCCGACAAGACAATCGACCGGCGACGATAACCGGCGATTACGAGATGGATGACCGGCGACGAAAACCGGCTCCGACAAGACAACCAACCGGCGACGATACCCGGTGGTTACGAGATGGGTGACCGGCGACGATACCCAGCCCCGACGAGACGATCGACCGGCGATGATAACCGGCGATCACGAGATGGATGACCGGCGACGATACCCGGGGGTTACGAGATGGGTGACCGGCGACGAAACCCGGCCCCGACAAGATAATCGACCGGCGACGATAACCGGTGATTACGAGATGGATGACCGGTGACGAAAACCGGCTCCGACAAGACAACCAACCGGCGACGATACCCGGTGGTTACGAGATGGGTGACCGACGACGATACCCGGCCCTGACGAGACGATCAACCGACGACGATAACCGGCGATCACGAGATGGATGACCGGCGACGATACCCGGCTCCGACAAGACAACCAACCGGTGACGATACCCGGGGGTTACGAGATGGGTGACCTGCGACGATACCCGGCCCCGACGAGACGATTGACCGGCGACGATAACCGGCCTATCAACTGCCAACAGAATGTAGAGGTTGTTGAAAGAAGATGGAAATGGCCCCATAAAGTCTATCCCCCATACATCAAAGACTTCCACTTCTAAAATAGAGTTAAGAGGCATCTCATTGCGTTTGGAAATGTTGCCTACTCTTTGGCATCAATCACAACTTTTGACAATCTGATGGGCATCTCTGAATAATATAGGCCAATAGAACCTTGCTTGAAGCACTTTAGCTATAGTCCTCTCAGTTCCATAGTGACCTCCATATAGCGAAGAATTGCATGCATGCAAAATACTAGCTGTTTCACTATATGGGATGCATCTACGAATCATACGATCTGCACACTGCCTAAACAAGAATGGCTCATCCTATATATATATCTCTTCACTTCATGCAAAAACTTCTTCTTCTGTTGACGAGTCAAGTCTGGTGGGAGTACATTGCTTACTAAATAATTGACGAAGTCAGCAAACCATGGAATTTCTAAAGTCACTGTAAGCAGTTGTTCATCAGGGAAGTACTCATTGATCTCTATCTTGTCCCTCTTATCTTGCTCTGGACTTGCTAATCTGGAAAGATGGTCAGCCATTTGATGCCTGTAGACACCCAATTTTTGCGTTCCCTATACTAACCATGACAGGAGGGCAAAATCGTCAATTGAACCGACTTGCGGGAGCGAAGGAATGGGCACAAGTGCGAACGTCCAACACCACCGAAATGATTGGCGACCAAAGCTGACGTGACAATAAGGCCAGCCGAAACGGACATTCCCGAATAAGGTGGCACGTCTCCCGGTAATTCCCGGACTGTAAAATACAAGCCTGTCAGCGGAAACCGACGTTACGGCACGAAAGTCGAGGCGTGGCACGGAAATCGAGAAAGTCAAACCGTCTAGCCTCGGATTGATCTGCGGCCAAATAGTGCGCCTTTTGAAAACACGGATCTCGAAACACGGAACTCGAAACCGGGTGAGTGGAAGGCAGGCGGCCAGCCAGCCTATTTCAGCTCATTTTCGCTTCAGCATACAGGGAGTTGAGAGATTTGAAAGAGGAAGAAGAATTCAGCACAGCAGCAGCACGGATTTTGAAAGAGAAATAGCAAATTTTGCAATCAAATAGGAAGAAAAGAGAGAAAAAAGCGAGGATTTATATTCTTTTGATTTTGATTGTATCAAATATTTTTCTTATCTTATTCAAATACACAAGCTTACATCCATTTGAGATCATTTGCAAGGTGAAATTTCCTTTTATTATAGCAATTCATATCATATTATTTGGTTGAATTAAATGTAGTTTTCATGTAATTTGTGGTGGGATAATGGATTAGGGATTATTAGTGAGGGTTCCATCGGAACAAAATTCTTCCTAATAACCCGAGGATATCCAATTGGTGAAATTTCTAGCTTGTTTATGGTGATTTATTGGATGTAATCTATTTAGATTTTCATTTTCGGATATCATGGTGTATTAGGCAAATCCGTGTTGGTTAGTTTCATAGTATTCATTTTATGGGTATGTAGCAACTTCGGGTGTGAGCCTAGGAACGCGACCCCGTGGTCCAAATCCGATGATGGACGTTTTGATGTATGTAATAGATTTAAGGCGCTCGTTTTTGTAACATGTAACCGTCGGGCCTTAAAACGACGCTAAGGCGAGAATCGGATTTAAGGCCCCGTAGTAGTGAAATATGTGATTGTTGGCGTTCGGGGATATTTTGATGGCTTACATGCCCGTGAATAGCCCCCTACGCGTTTTGATGTTTAATTTAATTCGTAACACCAAACAAAAGATTTAAAGGCCAAAAAAATAAAGATTTTCTAAAATCAATCAAAGTAGGATATTAGCATCACGAGGCTAAGAATTGGAAATGCTAATGAAAGTCGATTCCTATTTTACGATAAAGCTAAAGAGAAGTTGTTTCCAAATATCACGAAGATGGTTTTATGAAAAGAAATAACTGTTTTGCTAAACCTTGATACATAGGGCGAAAGGGATCCTAGAAATTGCCCATCATTTATGAAAGCAACGTATAAATCTCGATTCCTATTTTGGCTAAGGTTTAACAAATTCATGTTTTGTCAAAACAACACTTAATGAAAAATCTCATAGCTTTTGCCAATTAAAATCAAACCTTTCTCATAAAGCTTTCTCGTATAGGCCAAAAGACATTCTAAAGCATTCTCAAAATAAAACCCATCTCTTTCAATAAAACACAAAAAAGAATTCCATTTTTATACAAAACTCACCACAACATTCATTAGGCACGCACACACACACACGCACACACACCGATTTCATGAATTAAAGGATAGGAAAACATCAAGGTTGCGATAATCGTGTTTCACGGAAGTCGGGGGGTGCTTAACACCTTCCCCTCGCTTAAGCAAGCCCCCAAACTCTATGAATCTCGGTTTGCAGACCAATTAATTCGGAGTCACATATGAGCCAGCGATTTATAAAAAACGAAAACTCGGATGAGTTGGTACATCCATTTCAAATATACCAACTGGCGACTCTGGTCAATTGGCTCATCATAAAAAAAACGATCTTTCAAAACCCGTCGACATAAGTGCCGATCTTTTCCCAAAAATCATTCAATCAAAAAGGCTAAAATTGGAAAAGACTAAAGAGATACGAAAAAACCGGCGTCGACAATGCCCTAGAGACCAATTATTTGATGTAATTGTTTAACAATTCTTTTGATATTATATTTGATTGAATAAATGAATTATTTTATTATGGTTTCATTTACCGTGTTATATAAATGGTAGCATAATAAAAGTCCTTTGAATAATGATACAAATTATATAGCTTCAAGTATGTGACTTGAACATGAGATTATATAATTACAATTAGTATCATTACTCTTAAATGTCCCTAGTCGAGTATCGTTGTTAATGGGACAACAATGATACATTGAGACTAGTATGTGGATTGTCTGATGGCCAAATCTCATTGGTCATTAATATATGAGATATTGAGTCAATACATAGGTACATGTTAGTGAAAGTAGTATGCACACAAGTCAATCATATTTGATATGATGTAGCATATACTTTGTAATCTTATTCATTTATTAATAAAAGAATTGATTTTCTTAAAAGGCATTTTATATTATCTACATGGTGCTGTTATATTAAATGTGATAAACCCATAGTTTTTGAGCAATGCTTTTAGAATCATGATGGTGATCATGCTAATGAGATCTAAATTCTAGATAGCTCACAAACTAAAATTATTCCTAATCGTTGGATTACTAAATTGGGGATTAGTGAATCCGGATAGATTAGTACATACGTTGCTTGCTCTTAGGAAGAGGATGATTGATCTCATAATCATTTGTGTGGAGACACTAAAGCAAGTATGTAGGTGCTTATTAGAGAATAAGTTCACTGAACGTGACTCGCTAAGGAATACCTAATGGAGTTTTACTCGCCTGTCAATAAGAATTCCTCTAGTGATAGTAGTACAAGTGATCCTTGGACTTGAGATCATCATAGTATCTTGTGTATGATGAGTTATACTTTGACATGTCCCTTAAGACCTTTGGAGTATATCAAAGGGTATGATTGGGTATAATAAGTTGTACATGGAGATAGGTGAATGATCAACAAAGAATTTACCACGTCTAGTAAAAGATGTGAATGTCCTATGTGATTCGATAAATGACAACTCAGTAGTCCTTGGCCAAGGCAGAATGAAATTAGAAAGGAGTTTCTAATTTGCATTATTTAGAGTTGTGCATTTGGGAATCGAAATACATATAATTAAATAAAATAAGACTTGATAGTAAATCCATGTCTTATATTTAATTGGGACATTGTATGGTAGAAGGATTGAATTGTACGGTAACTATTTACTCGAATGTTCTTTTGTGATTAATGTTGAAATCTATATTATCTGGAAAGTCGTTGATCGCTAAGGGGGCTTACCCTTATTGTAGAATAAATTTTATTTATTTAAATGAATTAAATAGTTTAATTTATTTATTTAAATAAGATTAGAATTGTTCTAATTGTTGTATTCACAACTGGTTTAATATGGAGAACCTAAAGGGTCACACCGCAAAAGAAAAATATTTATTTAAGAAGTAAATGACATAATTGTAATAATAAGTTAAGTGTATTTAATTTAGTCTATGAAGATAGAATAAATTAAATAGCTTAATATTTATTATTTAATATTTTGAAAATATTAAATATAAATTAATAAGAGGAGTCTTATTATTATTATTATTACTATTACTATTATTTAATTCCTAGTAGGAATTGGGAATTAATTAATAGAAGTACTCTCTCACGAATTCCTAATTGGATTAGGAGAATAATTAATTAAAGGAGTTTAATTAGAATATAAACCCTAATCATAAATAGTTTAGGGAAGGGTTATTCCTACATCTATAAATAAGAAGAGTCTTATCATAAATTGGGGTTACACACTCTTGCATTAGATTGTGGAAAGTACTTACAATTTCTATAGAGATAGAAACTAGGGTTTTTCCCAAATACCCAACTTCTTGAATACTTGTTCTTCCTTGGTGGATCACCTCTAGAGGCAAAACACTTGGGTGGTTAACGTTGATCAAAGGAAGGAATCACACTGTAGCATTCGAGGAGAACACGAAGGACTAGGAGTTGAACTTGTACCTGAGGAAGCTTTGTTCTACGAGGGTATAATTTCTTATTCTCTTTCTCTTTCGTTTATATCGTTAATTGAGCACATTGATCGATCATGGTGATGGTTTGTATAAAATTTTAAAATCCGTTTTATCGCGCTTCCGCTCTATTTATGTAATTTGATTGCATGCTCGCGTTATATACAAACCTAACAGTGGTATCAGAGCCTAATCATGTGCTAATTATCAATCTTGATGATTCCATGTATGAATTGATATGCGATACGATCGGATTTTGGGCTGAAGAAAAATTTTTCTGAATCTGCGTTGCGGAGCGGCCGCGCCGCTTCCAGTTCATTCTGGAGCGCGGCCGCGCTGCTCCTAGTTCAAAATGGAGCGCGGCCGCGCCGGTGTCCAGACTTTGAATTTTTTTTGTTTTTCTCAATTAAAATAAATTATTTATTTAATTGATAAAGGTTTAAAATAAAAGAGTTTATTTTATCTGGAATAGGATTTCAGATTGCTAAAATTAAAGGAGTTTAATTTGGATTTGGTTTTTGATTAAAATAAAAGAGTTTATTTTGTTTCAAAACTAAATATTAGCAAAAATTTTGCCCATTAATTGATATCAATGCATATATGGAATGGTTTTATTATTCATGGGATGAATGTTATTTATTGATTCATATAGAGATATGTATGATAATAAATAGGGATTGATTATGGACTATTGACCAATGTATGATTAGATTTATTTTAGTGGATGTTTGAATGTATGGGTTTTATAAATGGGGTCTGCATACCTCGTCTTCTCTAATTTTTTCTTAATGTAAATTCTATCTCCCTCCTATGTACTTCCCCTTGACTGCTGATCAAGGTTTCTATTTATTGTAAATAGTTTCTGTAATAGGACCAATTAGAATTAATTTTGAAGAATTGGAGACAAATGAGCAAGGAGCCCGGGTTTAAATGTAATAGTTATATTAAATTTAATTCTTGCACCCTAGGTTTGACCTTTTGGTTCACTTGGTGGCTCTAGTGAACCAAACTAGAATAAAAGTCCATAATCAATCCAGGTGGAATATAGTATTCTATATGTGCATGTTTACTATATATATTATATATTATACAACATGTTTCGCATGTTAAATAATATGACGCGTATTTTATATATATATGTGCATGCGCGCTAAACAAGATGAGACTAATAATAACAAACCCCTCAAAGTAATATATTAAGTCCTAAGCGTTCAAAGATATTTGGAATATCGAACGTCGCCTTCGAGCATGGTAAAACGATAGAGTATTAAATATTTAATATGAGTTTGTTGTGCACACACAAGGCGAGTATTAAATATTTAAGATGTTGTTTTATCACATTTGATGCTTATTAAGGAATTGAACATTACTGCTTTATTGTGCACACACAAGGGCGGTCTTTTTCTCTTCACATATATGGAAGTGCTAGGTTGGACTTAACTTAGATTATTTTAGTTCGGATGTGCACACACTTGACCATTATAATCTAAGAGGCAAAATACAAGGAATTACATAGTGATGTAATTGACAATAGTTGTCTACCTATTATTTATATATAGTTTGTTGTGCACACACAAGGCTATATACATTTGAAATGGGATCCTTAATCTCACTAGCAAATCCTTAATTAGATTTGCCGAACTATATATATTGAGGGTAATATAGTTTGATGAAAATAGTGGGAGATACCAATTTAAAATAAAGACCTAATTTATTTTGGTAATTAATAAATTGAATGTATGCTAAAATGTTATCTATTTCACATGCAGAATTTAAAAATGTCAAACTCACTATCACTGCGTAGCATACTTGATGCTAACAAACTGACCCGGAACCACCGAATACCCGAATTAAACACGGACTGGTTAAGGAATCTGAGAATTGTTCTCACTGCTGAAAAGATTTCTTATGTCCTAAATTCGCCAGTCCCTGCAAGTGTTGCAGAAACAGCCTCTGAGGAAAAGATTGCTACTTTCAGAAAGTGGCAAGATGATGCAATCTTGGCTCAATGCATCATGCTCGCATCCCTGAGTAACAAGCTTCAGCGTCAGCATGAAACTATGGATGCTCCTACTATATTACTCCATCTCAAAGAGTTGTATGGTGAGCAAAGTAGGACTGCTAGATATCAGATATCTAAGGAGCTCTTCCCATCTCGTATGACCGAGGGCACTGCTGTTGAGACTCATGTCCTTAAGATGATCAATCTGATTGAACAGCTTGGACAGCTTGGGTTCGTGATGGATGGGGAGTTACGTCAAGATTTGATCTTGCAGTCACTCCCGGACACCTTCTCACAATTTGTTGTGAATTTTCACATGAATAAGTTGGACGTCAGCTTGCCTGAGTTACTTAACATGTTGAAAACTGCTGAAGGTCACTTCTCATCCAACAAGAATCAAGTCTTACTAGTGGATGATTCTTCCAAGAAAAGGAAGAGGCCCAAGGTATCTTCTGAAAAGAAGAAAAACAAGAAGGCTAAGGGCAATGCGAAGGGAAAGGATAAAAAGAAACCTGATCCAGATAGCAAAGGAATTTGCTACCATTGCAATAAGCCGGGACACTAGAAGAGGAACTGCAAGGAGTATCTTGCAGACCAAAAGAAGCTTGGAGAAGCTTCGACTTCCGATCTAGCTTTGTTCATGATTGAAATTAATTTTTCTAAAAGTCAAAATTCTACTTGGGTATTGGATACCGGCTGTAGTTCTCACATATGTAATAATATGCAGGGACTAAGAAGAAGTAGGAAGCTGAACAAGGACGAAGTCGTCCTACGAGTGGGAAATGGAGCAAAGGTTGCTGCATTAGCTGTAGAGACTTATCGTTTAGCACTGCCTTCGGGCAAGTTCATTAGTTTAAATAATTGTTATTATGTTCCGACACTCATTAGAAACATTATTTTAATTTCTGTATTGGATATGGATGGTTTTGATATTATAATAAAGAACAACAGTTGTTCTATTTATAATAAAAATGTTTTATATGGTGTTGGGAACTTACTGAATGGACTATACATACTTGACTTGCATGAAAATATACTTCAAATTGAACAAACTAAGAAAAGAAAAAGAGATGATGCTAATTATACCTTTATGTGGCACTGTAGACTCGGTCATATCAATGAAACATGATTATCCAAGTTGCATAAAGATGGGCTTTTAGAGCTATCTGATTACGAATCATATCCAACTTGTGAATCTTGTCTCAATGGTAAGATGACTAAATCTCCTTTTAGTGAAAAAGGAGAAAGAGTTACAGAGTTGTTAGCGTTGGTACACACAGACATTTGTGGACCTATGACAACGAATGCACGAGGAGGGTATTCTTATTTTATTACTTTCACTGATGATCATTCTAGATTTGGATATGTGTATTTAATGAAATACAAATCTGAATCATTTGAAAAGTTCAAAGAATTCAGAAGTGAAGTAGAGAAGCAAACTGGTAAGAGTATTAAGATTCTTCGATCGGATCGAGGAGGGGAATACTTGACCAATGAGTTTCTCAATTGTCTCAAAGAAAATGGTATAATCTCACAATGAACTCCATCAGGGACACCACAGTTGAATGGTGTATCTGAAAGGAGAAATCGAACATTATTCTCCTCGAGTAACGCTTAATTGGTCCAAGCGCTCATGTACCTGTTCCATTGCCATATCCAACCTCCTACCCCATTCCTTATTCATGTCTTCAATCATCAACTTCATATCAGCTGACAATGAAGGTTCTGTAAAATAGAAGTGGAGATTATCCTTTGAGTTAGACATATTTCCTACAAAACAGATGTTAGTAGCAAAATATTTTCCTCACTACTCCCTTACATGTTTCGCTTGATTAATGTTTCACTCGTGTATCACTCAATAGGCTTTTCCCCTCAATTGATCTCATCACTAAGCCTTTTACCTCTAATTATTCTCTCTAATAGGTTCTTTTTGAATTTACCTAGCAAAATTCTCGGTTTTACGAATCAATTCAAAATAACTTATCACGAACAATATAGACAGTATGAATAGAAGTAACAACAATCTCGATTAAGGAATTGAAGACGACTTCTACGAACAAATTAAAATAACTACAATAATAAAAAAATTTATACTTTTTTTACTCACAACTTCAACGAAACAATAAAGATAGATACTTAGCTAGATAACGCAGCTTTGATACCAACTGATAGATTCCACGGCACGATTGCATGAGCTGGTCGTCGCCCGGATCGTTTTTAGTAAGTAAATTGATGGACTCTTTCGATATCTTAACCCAACGTCTAATTTTGAGACGAGAATCTTGATAAATTCGATCAAGTAATTGAATTCTTGTAGGATGGAACACCGACAACACTTAAACCCTCATTTAGATGGAAAATGATAATCTCCGTATGTTTGTATGATGCAATAGAATAATGCCACACACAACTATGGTTTGTTGTATGATAAGTTAATTATGAATCTTAAAGAAAAACTAAGAAAATTAGCTAAGAAATTCTCAAAGAACCAAAAGTAGAGAATAGCTCTCAAGTACAAATAATCTCTGAATAATAATTGAATTGTTCTTGAATTACAAGCATAAAACTTATTTATACTAGCTATGAAACCTTAGAATCCATAAAGGAAATAATAATTGATTTGGAATCAAAATCCTATCTTAAAATATCCTAATTACAATAGAATTATGAAATATACTGAAATCCCTAAAATTAAGGAAGAAATCCGCGTTCCAAATTGTCAAAACGCGTTTGCCTCAAAAAACGCACCAATAAAATCTAATTGTTCTCGCCGAGGCGAGAAAAATTGAACTAGAAACCTCGTCGGGGCGAAGATGGCTAGAGAGGTCTTGGCTGGGGCGACTTTAGCTCAGGCCGAGGCGAAGATGGCCAGAGAAGTTCTCGCCAGGGCGAGCTTTCTGGGCCTGATTTTCTCGCCGGGGCGAGAACCCTGCAGTTTGAGAATTTTTGTCTTCTCTTGTTTCCATCGTTCCCAACCTTGCCATGTTTGCTTGTAACATTTTGACTAAATGCAAAGCCTTAGAATCCTGCTCCTCGAACTTTACACTTGATCTATCCTCGCTCCACATGCCTTGTATCAACCCATTAAGTCCCTCCTTGAAATGTTTAGCCCGAGCTCTCATCACGGGACCATCCGGCATACACATAGGATCCACTCTATGGTTGTCATTCGTTCCAGACCCAAGGATACCCTCATCAGTTGGAGACGATACCCAGAGAAGGCATCGGGGACGGGACCTGGTGATTTAGTTCGTTAGAGACGATACCCAGCGAAGGCATCGGGGATGAGACCTGGTGATATGTCCGTTGGAGACGATACCTAGCAATGGTATCGGGGACGAGACCCGGTGATTTAGTCCGTTGGAGACGATACCCAGCGAAGGCATCGGGGACGAGACCTGGTGATTTAATCCGTTGGAGATGATACCCAGTGAAGGCATCGGTGATGAGACCCGGTGATTTAGTCTGTTGGAGACGATACCCAATGATGGCATCGGGGACGAGACCCGGTGATTTAGTCCGTTGGAGACGATACCCAACAAAGGTGTCGGGGACGAGACCCGGTGATATGACCATTAGAGACGATACTCAGTGATGCTAGTGGGGATGCGACCTTGTAACATGTCCATTGGAGACGATACCCAACGAAGGCATCAAGGACGAGACCCGGTCTGTTAGAGACGATACCCAGCGATGACATCGGAGACGATACCCGATAATGGCCATACCATTACAACTTTCCCCAGCAAAGTAATACAATATTGAGATTCGACATTTGCATCATATTATTTTTTTTAACCTGCATCATCTATATCTTGCCATACCTCGGGTGTTTATATCTTTATAATGTTCATTTCATTGCATTGCATAAACATGACAAAGAGGGGCATCTGTAGACACCCAAAATTTTGCACTTGTTATCTAACCCTGGTAGGAGGGTAAAAGCGTCATTTTAGCTTAAAGATGAGACATCCGAACAAAGGGTTACAAGTCTCAGAACAAATACACAACAATGATTACCGAGTGATGAACTATGCAAGACATGACGGTTGATTGATTGGTGGCTATAGGAAGATCAATTTTTTGCATTTTATTTTATCTTCTCAGATATAGAATTAGCCAAACTTTATGTCATTGTGTAGGTCTCGAAAAGAGCTTTTTGGAATGGTATGGTACATCTCCCAACTCTTCCCAGATTGAAAGTTACGAGCGTTTCAGCGAACATGACGAAAAGCTGACTACACGACATGAAAACCTAGGCAGGTGGGCCCCACCTGGGCCACCCGCAGGTGGAACTGCGATAAGCCGCAAGTACACCTGCAGCCAACCCCGGAGTCTTTATAAGGCAATTTTTAGCATATATATTTTAGAGAGAGAAGAATTTTTGAGAAAAAAGTAAGAATCTTATAAAGAAGTGGGAGAATTTTAGAGAGAAAAGAATAAAATTTCATCTAGATCTATTAGATCTCACCATACTTGTAGCTAGATTATTGTAATATGTTTCCGTACAAAACTCAAAGAGGCATCATTCCCTCACTCTAAGGTGAAAGATTCAATCTTTTTGTGTTTATAGCATAGATTTGGCTTAGATCTAATATATATTGTATTAATCTAGTGATTTGAATTCATTTGCATTATAAAAATTCAATCTTTTGATATCTCCCTAGTCTATTAGAGCGTGATCTTTGGACTAGGGTGGCTAGAGAGTTGATTAGCCACCTAGCCACCCAATGATGTCCCTTTGTAATTTTTAGCGATTATTGTAGAACTCTCCATTTTTCGATTATTTTATCGAGAGTTGATTATTTTAACTATGGTTCACCCCGTACAATCCTAGATTTATATCTAGTGGTGAGGGGGTCCCACCTTTTGGCCGTTAAAGGATTCTAATATTTGAATCGCCTAATAGCTAATTTGGGTTATATTATCTGTAAAATCCCGCCTATGTCATCAACGGATTTATAAGAATCTAAATCTTGGATCTCATTTTCCTAGATCTTGGTTCCTTTTGGCTGGATCTCGATGATGCATAGTTGTCCCTCGATGTGTTGGCTTCGATGGTTTAAATTAAGAGATTAGGATCTTCGGGAGCCCTTTTCTTGTGTTTTCGTTATATATATTATCTTGTTGGGATTTTGAATATGTGAGCCTAGGAATGGAGTCAATGCCTTAAACCTTATGTTTAATGCATCTTGACGTAATTCCCATGATAGGAGATTTCTGATTGTATTTGTAGACACCCAAATTTTGCACTTCAGATACTAACCCTGACAGGAGGGCAAAATCGGGAAATGAACCGGCCTGCGAGAGCAAAGGATGGACAAAATGCGAACATTCGACGCCACCGCAACGATTTACAACCGAAACCGGCGTGACAACAGGGCTGTCCGAATTGAGCATCCCCGGAGGATGTGGCACGCCTCCCAGTGATTCCCGGAGTAAAATACAAGCCTTTCAGCGGAAACCGGCGTTACGGCATGAAAATCGAGGCGAGGCACGAAAATCGAGAAAGTCAAACCGTCCAGCCGCGGATTGATCTGCGGCTAATAAGTGCGCCTTTTGAAAACACGGAACTCGAAATCAGGTGAGTGGAAGGCAGGCGGCTGGCTTTGGCCAGCCTATTTCAGCTCATTTTCGCTTCAGCATACAGGGAGTTGAGAGATTGAAAGAGGAGGAGAATTCAGCAGCAGCAAAGCACGGAAATAGAAGGGAAAAATAGCAAATTTTGCTATCAAATAGGAAGAAAAGAGAGAAAAAAAGAGGGGATTTATACTCTTTTGATTTTGATTGTACCAAATATACTTCTTATCCTATTCAAATACACAAATCTACATCCATTTGAGATCATTTGCAAGGTGAAATTTCCCTTTATTATAGCAATTCATATCATATTATTTGGTTAAATTAAATGTAGTTTTCATGTAATTTATGGTGGGATAATGGATTAGGGATTATTAGTGAGGGTTCCATCGGAACAAAATTCTTCCTAATAACCCGAGGATATCTAATTGGTGAAATTTCTAGCTTGTTTACGGTGATTTATTGGATGTAATCTATTTAGATTTTTATTTTCGGATATCATGGTGTATTAGGCAAATCCGTGTTGGTTAGTTTCATAGTATTCATTTTGTGGGTATGTAGCAACTTCGGGTGTGAGCCTAGGAACGCGACCCCGGGGTCCAAATCCGATGATGGACGTTTTGATGTATGTAATAGATTTAAGGCGCTCGTTTTTGTAACATGTAACCGTCGGGCCTTAAAACGACGCTAAGGCGAGAATCGGATTTAAGGCCCCCTAGTAGTGGAATATGTGATTGTTGGCGTTCGGGGATATTTTGATGGCTTACATGCCCGTGAATAGCCCCCTACGCGTTTTGATATTTAATTTGGTTTGTAACACCCAAAAAAAGGATTTCAAAGCTAAAACAATAAAGATTTTTCTAAAATCAATCAAAGTAGGATATTAGCATCACGAGGCTAAGAATTGGAAATGCTAATGAAAGTCGATTCCTATTTTACGAGAAAGCTAAAGAGAAGTTGTTTCCAAATGTCACAAGAATGGTTTTATAGAAAGAAATAACCGTTTTACTAAACCTTGATACATAGGGCGAAAGAGATCCTAGAAATTGCCCATCATTTATAAAAGCAACGTATAAATCTCGATTCCTATTTTGGTTAAGGTTTAATAAATTCATGTTTTACCAAAACAGCAATTAATGAAAAATCTTATAGCTTTTGTCAATTAAAATAAAATCTTTCTCATAAAGAAATAAAGCTTTCTCGAATAGGCCAAAAGACATTGTAAAGCACTCTTAAAATAAAACACGTCTCTTTCATAAAACACCAAAAAGAATTCCTTTTTTATACAAAACTCACCACAACATTCATTAGGCGCACACACACACACACACGCACACATACACATTTCATGAATTAAAGGATAGGAAAACATCAAGGTTGCGGTAACCGTGTTTCACGGAAGTCGGGGGGTGCCTAACACTTTCCCCTCGCTTAAGCAAGCCCCCTAACTCTATGAATCTCGGTTTGCAGACCAATTAATTCGGAGTCACACATGAGCCAGCGATTTATGAAAAGTGAAACTCGGATGAGTTGGTACATCCATTTCGAATATACCAACTGGCGACTCTGGTTAATTGGCTCATCATAAAAAACGATCTTTCAAAACCCCGTCGACATTAATGCCAACCTTTTCCAAAAAATCATTCAATCAAAAGGCTAAAATTGGAAAAGACGAAAAACCGGCGTCGACAGCTGCCGACTCTGCTGGGGATCATTAGAGGGCTTAAGCCGCGTTCAAATCTTGACGCTATCCTATCCTTTAAAAATTCATGAATATGTGTGTGCGTGCGATATTTTGATCTTTTGTACGTTTTGTTGTGTGAATGTGTGTTTTGTCCAATAAGTGAATAATTGAATGGAATTGTATTACTTTAAAGTAATCATTTGCATACGGTGAGGACGATGAATGTGAATGTATGTTGAGAGTGTACCTCCTCCTGAGGCGAACCTGTCGGTTGCTTATTACTGGACTCAAAGGGGCTGCTCCCCGGAGATGGCTTAGGAAACGCACCACCCAAATCCGCTCCAATCGAAAGGATTCAGACGAGTAGATTGTGAAGATTTGGGGACCTTCATGCCGAAAAGCCCGCGAGAGTAACCCTAGGGTAGGTCAGCCTCTGATAAACCTAACGAAAGGGAAGTTTCTTCATGCCCTTTTATCGTTCAGTCAAATAAATAAATGTCATGTAAATGGCATACAACTGTCATACCGTCATCATCCTAATAAATATATCCTGTATCATGTGATTACATCACCTGTACATATAAAGAGAATACTGACATGGTTTTGCAGGAAAGCCATCCATACCACGTACCAAGGTTTTCTAAAAATACTATCCTGTCATCAAACACTGACCTTGTTTTGCAGGATAAGAAGGTCATTGTTTACCTTGGTAGTCATAATAATAATCATGCATCAGTGTTGACATGCATCTGCCAACTTGTAACTGGCACAGTACTAAGAGGCCGTAAAGTCCATACTCCATCCATCCAAATAGCAGAGGCCGATAGCCATGAAATTACAGTTCTGCCACTCCAACAATACGACCGAATACGAGGGATTCATCCTAGGACTGAGATTAGCCCTGGGAATGGGAATCAAAAGGATGATAGTAGTTGGAGACTCCGAATTGGTCATTCGGCAGACCATGGGAATATACAGCACCAAAGGGCATAAACGGGACCTAGCTACGGGACTGCTGAGATATCTGGAAGCCGAAGAAGACCACAGACAAATGAACGAAGTACATGGCGATGTGTGCGAAGCCCATATGAGCAGAGCATTTTTGGCAAAGAAAATCATGTGAAAGGGTCACTACTGGCTAACCATGAAAACGGACTGCGATGCTCATGTCATGGAAATGCCATCAATGCCAGATCCATGCCAATACGATCGATGCACCTCCTAATGAGCTCCATTGCTTGACCTCACCGTGGCCAGTTGGACCGTGCAGCAGGTGATACCCAGGAAGGGGTAAATCCAGGAGTATGGCAGTGAATCCCGGCCAGTAGAAGATCAATGGGTTTTAAAATTCTGAGTTTTATTTCAAATCCTTGCACGCTCATGTCATTTTGTCATGTTATCCAAAAAGAAGATCATGTGCTGAAATGTTTTATATATATGACAAACATTGTTGTTTTATGTCAGGTACCCCGATTTGAGGCATTCTAGCCTGACAAGCGATAGGCCAAATTTGAAGGAGGATCACAATTTTGGTATAGAGCTAGATTTCGATCTGATGGGGATTCAGCGGGACGAGACATATATTGACAATACGCCTGACGAGATCAAAGGATGGGTCGAAGATAAACCCAAAACCGACTTAGACCAAACCATCGCCATCAAACATCAGAACCCCTAACGATCACAAAGAATCCGGAGTAGGGGCAAATTCGACCACAAAAAAAAAATGGCCGAGTTGTTGAGCCTGTATGGAGATATGTTCGCTTGGTCCCGTGGCGACGTGATTGGATTGTCCACAAACGTTATAGGACATCGACTGCCCATCAAGGAGGGTTCCGACCAATTAAACAAAAGTTGAGAACGTTGAAGCCTGAATGGAGGTTGAAAATAAAGGACGAGATTGTCAAGCGGTTTAAAGCAGGAATCATCACGGTGTCTATTTATCCTAAATGGCTTTCCGACAGAATCCCAGTACCACAGCCTGGAGGAGAAGTAAGGGGCCGCATCGACTATAGAAATTTGAACGATGCCCTCAAGGAGGAGATATACGACAAATTCAAGATCAAACATTTTGATTCAGTCATTTACCAGCCCAAAATGAATGGGGCAGTGGAGGCTGCAAATAAAACACAAAAACGATCACGGGAAGAATGTCCGCCAATCATCGGGGATGGCCGAATTTATTGTCGCTCACCCTGTTTGCCTATCGAACCTCAGTTCGCACATTTGCAGGGGCAGCCCTTTACGCATCTCCCGGGCATACGACAAGAGGGTACGATCCCAGAAATTCAAAATAAACGATTTAGTCCTCAAAAGGATCGCGCCCTGCCAAGACGAAGCTATGGGGAATTTCGCTCTAAATTAAAAGAAGCCGTCACGATAAAAAAATCCTCTATGGAAGAGCCCTCATCTTACAAGGAATGGATGGGAAGGCGTTCCCCAGCCCGTTAATTCTGACTCTGTGATCTAAAAAAATCAAAAAAAAATCAAAAAAAAAAAATCAAAAAAAATCAAAAATAAAAAAAAAAAAAATCAAAGAAATCAAAAATCCTCCAAACCTTTCAACAAGTCAAAGGACCGGATCTTTTGTCAGCCCAGCAAGATACCGATGCAACCAGTACGAGGGAGATCACAAGAAAAGCAACTTAACACTGGGGCATTTGTCAACTACCCAAGAAATGATGACGTGCAAATTGGCACCAATGCAACAATCCCATCAACATGCACCATCATCATCAAATGTTACCTCATGTCAATTCAATCTTCAACGGTACGATCATCTGGCATATTGTCAAGCATAGTTTTCCCGGGATACGATGGTCCGCGTGAAAGGGGATTTTATTTGGCTTGATAGGAATCGGATTAATTCTGACAAGCAACCGTGGAGCACGATCGTGAGTATGATTAGATGAAGAAGGCTATTCAACCTTTTGATCGGGTACAAAGCCTTAATTCAAAGCAACGTTTGCGACAGAATCGACCTCATGTGACAGCCTTCACTTTGCATTTGCACAAACTTTCAGTTGTGGGGTATAAAACTATGACGACGTTGATGATAATTAACACGTAGTCAGACAGTCAATAATTATCAAGCTAATATCAAGAAGTCAGACGATAAATGATTATCAAGCTAATGTCTCGAATCGTGGCCTGGGTTATTCGAGTCATTAAGCCCGAGGGGTGTCTCTACACCTGGTGCCCTAAAGCCATCTGGTTTGGGAGTCGCTGGCCTAACACTCGTTACATGGGTAACTCAGAGCCTAAGAAAACGAGCATTACAGTAGAGGAGGCCCGAGTAGATTCGAATCGTGGCATGGGCTACTCGAGTAATTAAGCCTAAGGGGTGTCTCTGCATCTGGTGCCCTAAAGCCGTCTGGTTTGGGAGTCACCGGCCTAACACTCGCTACATGGGTAACTCAAGCCTAAGAAAATGAATCTTGCGCAAGGTCAAGCAAAGAATGAATGGTGCAGACCACCAGCTTGTCTCGAACCGTGGCCTTTGTTACTCGAGTAAATAAATCGAAGGGGTGTCTGTACACCTAATGCCCCAAAACCGTCTGGTTTGGGAGTCATTGGTCCAAAACTCGTTAAATGGGTAACTTTGAATAGCCTAAGAAAACGAGACAAGTGAAGTGGGCTGATAAAGAGAAAGGATAATATGAAAAAACTCTCGGCCTTAAACAAAAGGTCATGAAAGAGAAACCCCTACTGAATGCTGCATCGCACAGTGCATTTGTCATATGACGTCAATCCTGCTAAGAACGTTGTCGAGAATGGAGACAGAATACCTTTGACGAGGGGAGGTAGTTCTTTTGAATTCGACCGTACTCACGTACAATGACCATAAATGCTTGAAGGTATTCTTACGATTTCATAACTCGTTAAATAGAAAATCATCAACTCACGAGGGATTAAAAATAACTTCCAATCTAGTACACTCACGGTTCATAACTCGCTAGATTGTGCGATCAACAGATATTCAATTTCATGTGCTTTAACTGCATTTTCTCTGTTGTCGAGATTATAATATCTTTGTGTTGAACTAACACTAACGGCCGAGCCTTCAAGTTTTGGCATTTGTTAGTCGTCTGATATGCAGGATCTTGCAGAGCTGTGGATAACTCAGCACAGTCAACATCGCGAGTTTTCGATAGAAATTCTTAGTAGCGACACGTACCAAGGCAGGGGCAGTTAAGAATCGTGAAATGGAAGGAAACTGGGGCTGTACAGAACTTCTCGTCATTTGGCCTCTCCTCAATCCTGACTATCACTGCCTCGACATCCAAATGATCCAAGTGCATGAACCTATACAAGGATGGTATAATGCGGGACAATAGCATATCGGCCATCAGAAATGGTCAAAAGGCCAAGGGGCCCAACATAGTTGTCGATCATCACAGAGAGCGAAACCGACTGCCTCAACTCGATGAAATGTAGACGACCAAGAACAGGCAGAGTACCAAACCAATGTTGAAGTCCAGAAACTACACTTCACGACGAGGCGTGATCCAGTCAAATGTGGGCAAACAACGACGACTGTCGAAACGTATCATTTGACTGAACAGGGGTCATTTATATCTAAAACATATATTGTGCACATGCATCTGTCCATAACATATCTGCCAGATCATGCATAACATCTTTTTCATGCATACAGGTACGATCAAAATGAAAATCTCCAGGGGAAAGTACAAGCACGTCGCTTTCAACCTCACAAATGATCAGACCATGATGGCTTTTGCGGCATGGTACGTGGACGATGTTGGTGGGAGATCCAGGACATGAAGCCGATCACACATCCCATTTCAAAAAAAAAAAAAAATCACTCAAATCCAATCAATGACCCCTGGGAAGGGCTGGTATCCAACCAATCAATGACCCCTGGGAAGGGCTGGTATCCAACCAATCAATGACCCCTGGGAGGGGCTGGTATCCAACCAATCAACGACCCCTGGGAAGGGCTGGTATCCAACCAATCAATGACCCTTGGGAAGGGCTGGTATCCAACCAATCAACGATCCCTGGGAGGGGCTGGTATCCAAACAATCAATGACCCTGGGAAGGGCTGGTATCCAAACAATTAATGACCCTGGGAAGGGCTGGTATCCAAACAAGGAGTGAACCTGGGAAGGCACCCAAGCAAACCACAACAAGGTGGTGAGCAAACCTGGGAAGGCATCCAAGCAAACCACAACAAGGTGGTGAGCAAACCTAGGAAGGCATCCAAGCAAACCACAACAAGGTGGTGAGTGAACCTGGGAAGGCATCCAAGCAAACCACAACAAGGTGGTGAGTGAACCTGGGAAGGCATCCAAGCCTGGGAAGGCATCCAAGCAAACCACAACAAGGTGGTGAGTGAACCTGGAAGGCATCCAAGCAAACCACAACAAGGTGGTGAACAACCCCTGGGAAGGGCCAATATCCAAAAAGTGAGCAATCCCTGGGAAGGGCTGAGATCCAAGCAAATCCCGACAAATGATGACATCTGTAGAACAGTATCAAGAGACTGTACAGGGGTCATTTTTTCATCAAATTTGCATTTTAAATGTTGTTTCACATGCATTGAATAGATGATAACTCGGTACATGATCCATGCAGGTTAGGTGTCAAGGTCCTAGCCTATCTGATTCAAAAAGCGATGGCTGCCAAGAACGACGTACGAGGACGAATCCCAAGGATGCCTTTCAAGCTAGTCAGGAGAATAACTTCCTCTAATGACAATGCGATGGAAACCGACGATTACGAGATGGGTGACCGGCGACGAAACCCGGCCCCGACGAGACGATCGACCGGCGACGATAACCGGCGATTACGAGATGGGTGACCGGCGACGAAACCCGGCCCCGACGAGACGATCGATCGGCGACGATAACCGGCGATTACGAGATGGGTGACCGGCGACAAAACCCGGCCCCGACAAGACGATCGATCGGCGACGATAATCGGCGATTACGAGATGGGTGACCGGCGACGAAACCCGGCCCCGACAAGACGATCGACCGGCGACGATAACCGGCGATTACGAGATGGGTGACCGGCGACGAAACCCGGCCCCGACAAGACGATCGACCGGCGACGATAACCGGCGATTACGAGATGGGTGACCGGCGACGAAACCCGGCCCCGACAAGACGATCGACCGGTGACGATAACCGACGATTACGAGATGGGTGACTGGCGACGAAACCCGGCCCCGACGAGACGATCATCCGCATTGACACCCTTTTACGAATATTTTGCATCCATTGCATCTTACGTTGCATCATAAGTCATATGTGTTGCATCACGTATATATTGTCATTCTTGTGCACTGTCATTCATGCATCGAGTGTCTATTCTTTATCCTGTTCATTTTATTTAACATTTCATAAACATGATAAAGAGGGGCAGCTGTAGAGACCCAAATTTTGCACTTCAGATACTAACCCTGACAGGAGGGCAAAATCGGGAAATGAACCGGCCTGCGAGAGCAAAGGATGGACAAAATGCGAACATTCGACGCCACCGCAACGATTTACAACCGAAACCGGCGTGACAACAGGGCTGTCCGAATTGAGCATCCCCGGAGGATGTGGCACGCCTCCCAGTGATTCCCGGACTGTAAAATACAAGTCTGTCAGCGGAAACCGACGTTACGGCACGAAAATCGAGGCGTGGCACGAAAATTGAGAAAGTCAAACCGTCCAGTCGCGGATGGATCTGTAGCCAATAAGTGCGCCTTTTGAAAACACGGAACTCGAAACACGGAACTCGAAATCAGGTGAGTGAAAGGCAAGCGGCCAGCCAGCCTATTTCAGCTCATTTTCGCTTCAGCATATAGGGAGTTGAGAGATTGAAAGAGGAGGAGAATTCAGCAGCAGCAAAGCACGGAAATAGAAGGGAAAAATAGCAAATTTTGCAATCAAATAGGAAGAAAAGAGAGAAAAAAAGAGAGGATTTATACTCTTTTGATTTTGATTGTACCAAACATACTTCTTATCCTATTCAAATACACAAATCTACATCCATTTGAGATCATTTGCAAGGTGAAATTTTCCTTTGTTATAGCAATTCATATCATATTATTTGGTTAAATTAAATGTAGTTTTCATGTAATTTATGGTGGGATAATGGATTAGGGATTATTAGTGAGGGTTCCATCGGAACAAAATTCTTCCTAATAACCCGAGGATATCTAATTGGTGAAATTTCTAGCTTGTTTACGGTGATTTATTGGATGTAATCTATTTAGATTTTTATTTTCGGATATCATGGTGTATTAGGCAAATCCGTGTTGGTTAGTTTCATAGTATTCATTTTGTGGGTATGTAGCAACTTCGGGTGTGAGCCTAGGAACGCGACCCCGGGGTCCAAATCCGATGATGGACGTTTTGATGTATGTAATAGATTTAAGGCGCTCGTTTTTGTAACATGTAACCGTCGGGCCTTAAAACGACGCTAAGGCGAGAATCGGATTTAAGGCCCCCTAGTAGTGGAATATGTGATTGTTGGCGTTCGGGGATATTTTGATGGCTTACATGCCCGTGAATAGCCCCCTACGCGTTTTGATATTTAATTTGGTTTGTAACACCCAAAAAAAGGACTTCAAAGCTAAAACAATAAAGATTTTTCTAAAATCAATCAAAGTAGGATATTAGCATCACGAGGCTAAGAATTGGAAATGCTAATGAAAGTCGATTCCTATTTTACGAGAAAGCTAAAGAGAAGTTGTTTCCAAATGTCACAAGAATGGTTTTATAGAAAGAAATAACCGTTTTACTAAACCTTGATACATAGGGCGAAAGAGATCCTAGAAATTGCCCATCATTTATAAAAGCAACGTATAAATCTCGATTCCTATTTTGGTTAAGGTTTAATAAATTCATGTTTTACCAAAACAGCAATTAATGAAAAATCTTATAGCTTTTGTCAATTAAAATCAAATCTTTCTCATAAAGAAATAAAGCTTTCTCGAATAGGCCAAAAGACATTGTAAAGCACTCTTAAAATAAAACACGTCTCTTTCATAAAACACCAAAAAGAATTCCTTTTTTATACAAAACTCACCACAACATTCATTAGGCGCACACACACACACACACACACACACGCACACATACACATTTCATGAATTAAAGGATAGGAAAACATCAAGGTTGCGGTAACCGTGTTTCACGGAAGTCGGGGGGTGCCTAACACCTTCCCCTCGCTTAAGCAAGCCCCCGAACTCTATGAATCTCGGTTTGCAGACCAATTAATTCGGAGTCACACATGAGCTAGCGATTTACGAAAAGTGAAACTCGGATGAGTTGGTACATCCATTTCGAATATACCAACTGGCGACTCTGGTTAATTGGCTCATAAAAAAAACGATCTTTCAAAACCTCGTCGACATTAATGCCAACCTTTTCCAAAAAATCATTCAATCAAAAGGCTAAAATTGGAAAAGACGAAAAACCGGCGTCGACAGTAATATTGAGATGTGATTCCTTGTACATGTAAATTTAGGCCTTAAAATAGTATTGAGGGTTCCATCCCAAGAAAATCGGACTTAAGGCCCCGTAATAGTAAAAATTGTGATTGTAAATGTTCGGAGTTATTGAGATGGCTTACATGCCCACGAGTGGCCCCGACTCCATTTCGATGTTTGATTTTTCTTTTTATCACAAAAAAATAATTTTCAAGAAAAAGCAACAAAGATCTTTTAAAATTGAACTCAAATCGCTCGGGTTAGTAAGACCACTTTAAGTTACTTTCAAAAATAACCCACTTCCCAAGATTTTGACTCAAAGCAAGGTAGATTTTCTCCGAATCACACACACACACACCCTTCACACTTAGAAAAATATTAAGATGTGGTAACCGTGTTTTCACAGAAGTCGGGGGTGTCTAACACATTCCCCTCGCTTAAGCAAGCCCTCGAATTCTATGAATCTCTGTTTCGAGACCAATTTTACGGAGTCACATAATGGGCCTCTCAATTGTGAAAATCCTAAAATTCAGATGAGTTGGTACATCCATTTAAATCTTTACTAACTGGCAGCTCTGTCTAATTGGCCCATCATTAAAATCAATCTTTCAAAACCCCAACGACATTTATGTCGGCTTTTTCCTAAAACTCACCATTTAAGCGAAATGAATAAATCGAAATCTTAAAAAGGGATAGAAACGCAAAAAAAAATTAGAAAAAATTTCACGGCGTCGACATTCAAATTATCGTGAGTTTACATTGTTGCCCTCCTATTACAAGAAACCAAGAATATGCGTAAGATTTGGGTGTCTACAGTTATCATAAATATTCATGTGAATTGTGTTGGGTCAACAAATATTAAATTTCTTTTATTGATTATAATAAGGTCATTAACCCCTGCGAAGCATGGGAGGTATGAATAATGGTTTATTATATTATTAAATAGATAAATATTAATTAAGATTTTGAAAAGTTAATTAGAGTTATTAGATTTTTAATATTTATTTGAATAATAAATATTGAATTATATTATAGGTTACTTGGGTCAATTATTAAGCTAAAATTTGAATGGAGTGCATATTTATTTAGTTATGGTTATGAAAAAATAATTATTTTAATTTTATTTAAGTTTGTAATAGAATTTTATATTAGTGTTTAGGTTGACAAAACTTACTTAAAATTCTAAATCGAATAGAATTACGAAACTCAAACTCTAATAAGTTTTAATTTAGTTATAACAATTAGTTAGTAATGAATTTACTATAATTTTTCAACTAATTTTATAGTTATTATATTTAAAAAAATTCGCATATATTGTTAATACAATTAATCTTGTGATTTGGTATAATTTCATATTTTAATAAATCTTTGTAATATATAGTATGATGTGTTATATTTTCTTAATTAATTACATAAAATTGTGATAAAATTTTTTGTTATTAAATTGGTAAAACAAAAAAATAAAAATTCTTTTAGAAATTACTTTTTCTATTAGAGATTGGTTAGGTTTCTTTTAAATATTTTACAAATTTGGATAGTATATATTTAATTATTATAAATATATATAGTACTTATACTAATTTGAATAGGAAAGAAAAAGATTTTTCTTTTTTTCTATTCATATTAGAGATGTAAATATTTTTAAATTTGGATAGTATTTAACTGATACAAATTTGGATAGTACTTATAAAAATAGAAAATCTGAACTAAAAATTGGTGAAACAAAACCAAGTTTGCGCTTTTAGTTATAGAGTGGATTTGTGTAGAGAAAATTTTATATATATATTTATATATATATATATATATATAGATGTATGTGTGTGTGTGAGTTAAGTATGGTGTTTAGTATAATTATAAAATTTAATGATCGTTAAATGTAAAATTACAATTTATTATTAAACCTATAAAAGTATTTATTTTTTTTGGTGACTAGTTCGGCGGACAGAGGGGGTCTAACAAGTTATATTTGAAATATAATTTGGGTATTACATTACTTAATCCAGGTACGGATTTCGTACTCTTTCATCGACACTCTTTTTATTTTAGTTAGTTCATTTTGCTCCTCAATTTGAATTTGGGCATTATCTCACATAATTGTTCCTTGTCAAATTCATATGACAGTTGCATTTTGGTGTTGATATTTAGAACTCGTATTTGTACTCTTTGGACTTGTTGAGCATGTCTAGTAATTTGTTTTGATCTTTGTAGAAATGTACATGTTAATATACTTTTGGAGACTTTGTATTGATGATTCGTTTTGGTACATGTACATATTAAAACCCTTTGTATTAATATTTTATTGCATGTGCTGTGACATATTTTTGATTGATAAAGTATAGGGTATATGTAACAACCTGACCCGAGAATAGAAGTAATGCGTAATTATGACATAATTGTGGCGTTAAGCGATAATGTCGATCGTGAACAAAATAAAATCGAAAATCACTAATTAAAGACTAAAAATTAGGGTTTCATAGGCCTGAGTGATTGATCATCACAATGGAGATTAATAGAAGTTTGGAGTAATTAAATAGAGGTCACATATGGATTTGAAACGTGGAAAACTAGTTGAATCAGTCAAGATAGATTTTTAAAATAAAATGACCAAAATGTCATAAAGGGGTTCCAAAACTGAAAATTTAGTTCGGTTCAAATTTGACAACGCAGACCTCACCTTGAGATCGCAAATGTCAACATTTGTAGGGATCGACTATAATATTAATGGGGTGTTTTCCGAGAAAAATAATAATATTATAATAAAAATGATAAAAAAAAATCTTATTTGAGTTTTTTTTCTTTCTTTCTTGCCGGCTAAGTTAAAGGAGCATGAGGTGGTTTTAATCCACCTTGAGGTGTATTGTTTAAGCAGCTGTTGGGAGATTTTTAAGAGCTCTATGGATAAATCACCATGTGGACGGGTGAGGAGGATAGAAATTTTTATCTATATAAGACGAGAGAGAGAGGAAAGAGAAACTTTTGAAACAAAAAGAAGAGAAAAAATCAACCGTTTAAGATAAAATCTCGATGTCAATTTTTTGTTTATAACTTTTGTATGTATTTTATGAGTAGAAGAACGATTGTATGTGACAAACTATCGAAAAGTTAAGCTTTTAAGGAAAAGAAAATCCGCCAAAAAACCATCAAACCATGGCCACGGGGGTAGCTTTGAGGGCTTTTAGGGACTTAAAAATAGTCATATATAAAGTACAAACATTACAGAAAATATTTGAAACAAGAATCAATAAAAAAGATTAAGAAATGAGGTTGGAACAAAAGAAAAACGTTTTACGCTGGAAAACTTTTAGATTCAATATTTTACGTTATTGATTGGATTTTTTGAGATTTAGACACATAGTTGAGTTTCTGGGTTAGCATCTATGGGCTGGAAAGCGAAGAAAAAAATTCCACAAACGTTGCAGTTCCGCGAGAGAAGATAACTGGAAAACATTTCCAGGCCAACTATCTAGTCATTCCGGTTTTGGCTACTTAGAGGCATATTTTGACTATATTTTAGAAACATAAAGTTGTAGAGAATAAAAAATCTAATTTTCGAGTAAAAGAATCGGAATTTTGATAAATAGAGAAGAAGTTATAAATTTTTGAAGTTCTGAAACTTTGAAAAATCATATTTTATTTTTTGATTTTATTTTGACCTGAACATTTTACAGTAGCCTCTTTGTATTATTGTCGAATTTTTGACAAAAGTTTAATAATTTTTGAAAACGAAGGAATTATATTTGATTTTAAGTTATTTAAAAATAGATTAAATTAGTAAAAATTCACATAAATTCAAGAAAGTCTCAGAAAAATGTAAATTTTGGAGAAAACTATTATAATAATATATGAAAAATATTAGTAAGTCTTGGAAGTCAAAAATATTATTGGAGAAATTAATCCTATTTTTAAGGCTTTTTAAAAATAGTTTTAATAATAGTAATAATTGTAGAAATTAGAGAAAAAAAATATGAAAATTTAAAGAAAAAGTCTAAATTAGGTATAAAAGTATTATTGAATGTTAATTTATTAATGGAGGGTTGGTAAATTATAAATAGTATTATCGAATATTAAAGGACGAATCGGTACATTCACATAAGGTATACGAGGGTCGATTAGAGGGAGTTATTATACTTACTATTGAACAACATGATGTTTATCGTCGAGTATCACTAAGTGGTGGTTATGGAATGTGAATTAGGGCTTAAAACGAATTTGATCACGTTTGACCTAGTTATTGACGAATACATGATAGACTCCACGGTACGCTTGCGTGAGGTGGTCGTCGCCCGGATCGTTTCTAACAAGTTGATAAGATGGATAGCTTGCAACACCTTAACCCCTCGCCTATATGTAGACGGTAATCTTGGTACAATTGCTTGCAAATGAAGTATGCGTAGGATGAACACCAACGACACCTCGACCCCTCGCTTATATGGAAGCGGTAATCTCGGTACAATCGACGATTGATGCGGTAGAAGACGCCACACACAACTATGATTGGTTGTATGATAAGTCGAATATGAATCTAAAAGAAGAACTAAGGAACACTTAGGAATTCTCAAAAAACCACTAGTAGAGAAACAAACTCACAATAATATTGATAATCTGAAAATTGGTGTATGATGATGTTTACAATAGCACCTATTTATACTAATTTTAGAAACAAACTAGAAGCTTCTAGAAGCACACACTCTTTGAAATACAAGCACATAAATATTGAAATGTAGTAATCAGAACACATGTAATTGATCCTAAATACTGATATCATGTTTTAGATGAAAGAAAGTTCGAAAATCAAGAAAGTCAAAAAATAACAAATTGCATCCAGGAGGTTCTCGCCGGGGCGAGAGATTTGAACTGAAGATTTCTCGCCGGGGCGAGAGGTTTGGCTTGGAAAAACCTCGTCGGGGCGAGCCTCTCGCCCCGGCGAGAAAATTGGCCTGGAGATTCTCGCCGGGGCAAGGTCATCCTGATCCGAGCAAACAGCTTTCTTTCACTGTTTTGTCCGCCACGTCCATTCGCAACATGTTTACGGGCTTCATACACTTGGACTCCATCCCCATAACCTCTATGCTTGATCCAACCTCGTTCCATAGTTCATGGATCATTCCATTAAGGCCGTCTTTGAAGGTTTTAGCTCGAGCTCTAGTAACGGGTCCAAGTGGTAATTGTAATGGATCTTCTCGAGTTGTGTCACGGGTTTCGGGATTATGGATGTCCTCATCATACCTCTCCTCTTGAGAAGGATTTGTCCTCAAATCTTCACCTACATCAAACGGGCTTAGATCAGAAACATTGAAAGTTGCACTAACAGTATACTCACCGGGTAAGTCCAATTTGTAAGCATTATTGTTAATGCGTTCAAGCACTTGAAATGGTCCATCTCCTCTTGGAAGTAATTTTGAGCGCCTTTGAGCAGGAAATCTTTCCTTACGCATGTGTAGCCATACCCAATCCCCGGGTTCGAAGATTACTTGACGCCGACCTTTGTTGGCCTGTCGGGCATATTGATCCGTCCTCTTCTCAATGTTAAGCCTTGTCTTCTCATGTATCTGCTTAACAAAATCAGCCTTGTTTTTGCCATCCATGTTAGTATACTCAGAAATAGGTAAAGGTGCTAAATCCAATGGTGTTAAAGGATTAAAACCATACACAATTTCAAAAGGTGAGAATTTAGTAGCCGAGTGGACAGACCTATTATAAGCAAACTCAACATGAGGTAAACATTCTTCCCAAAGCTTAATATTCTTATTAATGATAGCCCTCAATAATGCAGATAGAGTCCTATTTACTACTTCCATTTGACCGTCAGTTTGTGGATGACAAGTAGTTGAAAACAATAGTTTAGTTCCTAGTTTACACCACAAAGTTTTCCAAAAGTAGCTCAAGAACTTAGCATCTCTATCCGAAACAATTGTTCGGGGCATGCCATGCAGACGCACAATATCTCTAAAGAATAAATCAGCAATATGGGATGCATCATCAGTTTTATGACATGGAATGAAGTGTGCCATTTTTGAAAATCTATCTACGACCACAAATATAGAATCATGACCATACTTAGATCTAGGTAATCCCAATACAAAATCCATAGACAAATCATTCCAAGGTTCACTTGAAATTGGCAATGGTGTGTATAACCCATGGGGTTGAACACGAGATTTAGCTTGACGACAGGTAATGCACCTATCACAAATTCGTTCCACATCTCGTTTCATGTGGAAATGTTCTTTAATACAGATAAAGTCTTATCAACACCAAAATGTCCCATCAAACCACCTCCATGTGATTCACGAACTAATAGTTCACATAAAGAGCTTGCAGGTATACACAATCGATTCTCACGAAATAAGAATCCATCCATCTTGAAGTACTTACCTACAACATTCTTTTCACAAATTTTAAACTCTTCACAGAAATCATGGTCATTAACATACAATTCTTTGATTTGTTCAAAGCCAAGTAATTTTGTGTCGAGAGTATTTAACATCACATACCTTCTTGAGAGAGCGTCGGCAACGACATTCTCCTTACCTTGCTTATACCGAATGACATACGGGAATGTCTCGATGAACTCCATCCATCGTGCATGTCTCTTGTTCAACTTGTGTTGGCCTTTCAAATATTTCAATGATTCATGATCCGTGTGAATCACAAATCCCTTAGGCCATAGGTAATGTTGCCAAGTCTCCAAAGATCGAACTAAGGCATATAATTCCTTGTCATAGGTAGGATAGTTCAAAGCTGCTCCACTCAATTTTTCACTGAAATATGCAACGGGTTTTCCTTCTTGCATCAACACAGCTCCAATGCCTAAACCTGAAGCATCACATTCAATTTCAAAGATTTTAGTGAAATTTGGCAATACAAGTAAAGGAGCGTTAGTTAATTTTTCTTTAATCAAATTAAACGTTTTTTCCTGTGCATCACCCCACTTGAATCCTACACTCTTTTTGATTACTTCGGTGAGTGGTGCTGTGACTTCGCTGAAATTCCTTACAAACCGTCTATAGAAACTCGCGAGTCCATGAAAGCTACGAACTTGACTGACATTAGTGGGAGTTGGCCATTCTTGGATTGCACGTACCTTTTCTTCGTCAACCTGTACTCCCTGTGTACTAACAACAAAACCAAGAAACACAACTCGATCCGTACAAAATGTGCATTTGTCCATATTAGCATACAATTTTTCTTTTCGAAGCACATCTAGGACAGATTTTATATGCAATGCATGCTCAACTAAATCTTTGCTATAGATTAAGATATCATCAAAATAGACAACTATAAACTTTCCAATGAAGGAACGCAAAACATGGTTCATTAGTCTCATGAACGTGCTAGGAGCATTAGTTAAACCAAAAGGTAAGACTAACCACTCATATAACCCATATTTTGTTTTAAAAGCAGTTTTCCATTCATCTCCTTCATGCATTCTAATCTGATGATAGCCACTCTTTAAATCAATTTTAGAAAACACACAAGATCCATGCAATTCATCTAACATGTCATCTAACCTAGGAATGGGATGCCGATATTTTACCGTGATATTATTTACCGCTCGACAATCAATGCACATACGCCACTTTCCATCTTTCTTAGGTACTAAAATAACAGGAACAACACATGGACTCATGCTTTCCCTCACAAAACCTTTGTCCATTAGCTCGTCAACTTGCCTTTGTAATTCCTTTGTTTCCTTGGGATTGCTTCGGTATGCCGGGCGATTTGGAATGGTCGCGCCTGGGACAAAGTCAATTTGATGCTCAATTCCCCGAATTGGTGGTAATCCCTGTGGAAGTTTTTCGGGAAATACATCCTGATAATCCTGTAAAAGAGCAGAAACAACACTAGGCAAAGAAGGATTATTAGCGTTAGTATTTAAAAGTGCCTCCTTATACTGAAGTATAATCATTGGCTTTTTAGAATCCAAAGCTCGCCTTACATCACTCCTTTTTGCAAAAATGTTTGTTTTTCTCTCTTCTTTCTTTTTTTCTCTCTCTTTTGTTTTCTTTTCATGATCTCTCTGCAAGTGTATTTGATCCTCATGCACTTGCTTTGGTGACATAGGACACAAGGTAACTTTTCTTTGATTATGAACAAAAGAGTACTCATTAGTGAAACCATCGTGTTTTACTCGCCGATCAAACTGCCAAGGTCTCCCAAGTAGTAAATGACCTGCCTGCATAGGAACTACATCACAAAGGATCTCATCAACATACTTCCCAATTGTAAACGACACGGATACTTGCTTGGTAACTTTGATGTCGCCGCTGTCATTGAGCCACTGCAATCGGTATGGGTGAGGGTGTTTGGATGTTGTAAGTCCCAATTTCTCTACCATTGTGATGCTTGCTACATTTGTACAGCTCCCACCATCAATTACAACACAACAAATCTTACCATTTATCATGCATCTAGTATGAAACAGATTCTCTCTTTGCTCGCTGCTTTCTTCTTTTACCTGTGTACTAAGCATTCTCCGTGTAACCAACACTTCGCCATGCATAGCAACCTCTCGATCTTCCTCCAATGGTGGCATAGAGTCATTGTCACTATTTTCTTCCTCGGTCTCCAAATCCCCATTATCAAGAAATAACATAGTTCTTTGATTTGGGTATTGATTTGCAATATGTCCCCTGCCTTGACATTTAAAGCATACAATATCTCGATTACGACTAGTAGAAGGTGTATTAGTTTTACCTTGCACTACTTGAGTAGCCACTCCTTACTTGATTTTTGGCTTTGGTTTGAAAACAGCTGGCTTTTCCTCACGCTTCACATTATTGGGTTTCCATGATGAACCCGTGGTAAGGTTTGTTCGTTGTCCACCTCTCCTCTAAAGTTGCTTCTCTATTTTGATAGCCATGTGCACCATGTATTCCAATACCACATAATGTTGACGCTCCGCCAAATCTGCAATATCCCAATTTAAACCTGCTGAAAATCGGGCCATGGTTGCCTCATTATCCTCGTCGATGTCAGCTCTAGACATTAGCATCTCCATTTCCTTGAAGTAGTCCTCCACACACTTGCTTCCCTGTCTCAAATTTTGTAAGTTTCGAAATAGATCTCGATAGTAGTGGCTTGGGACAAACCTCTTTTTCATTACAGCTTTCATTTCTGCCCAAGTCTCTATTGGACGTTCCCTGCACCTGCTTCGGCTGGTCATTAATTGATCCCACCAAGTAACTGCATAGTCTGAAAATTCGGTAGCTACAATTCTAACTTTCTTGAGATCCGAGTAGTTGGGACAATCAAAGATCCACTCCATTTTCTTCTCCCAATCTAAGTAAGCCTCGGGATCACTTCTACCTTGGAATGTGGGAATTTTCATTTTGATGCTATCAAGATTGTTGTCCTCTCGATTTCATCCGCCTCTATCCTTTGCAAAATGTCTCCTAGGGATAAAGTCAGTTTCTCGATCCTCTTCCTCACTAAACCTTTCATCATAGTAATTTGTCTCCTCTAGCTTTGCTTCCTTTTGTTGGGTCTTTCCTTTTGGGCGCCCACCTGGAGGGATTTGAGTTCGTTCCCCTCGAGTGTCACTCAATTGATCGATGCGATCATGCACTTCCTCCATAGCCATTCCCAATTGTCTAGAAAATTCTTTCATCATAGCCTCCATCATGAGTTTTGGGTCAAAATTCGATGTAGAAGGTTCATTTTCAATTGTCTTATCTCTTGTGTTAGACATGTTTCCTGCAAAACAAAGATTAGTAGAAAACAAGTTCCTCACCACTCCCTTACGCGTTTCACTCAAACAATATATCACAAAAATAGGGAACGCTCGTGTATCACACAATTAGGCTTTTATCCTCAATTAAACTTACTACTCTTGCCTTTTTCCGCTCGTAGTTCTCACTAATAGGTTCTTTTTGAATTCTCACAAATATTACCTCAATCCTCTAATTACAATCCAATAATAACTTATCAAGAACACAATATAGAAAGTACGGCTTTTCACAAGACTTCCAATCGCCAAATATAATTCTTGCAAATGAAAATCCTAATGGTAACAATTCAACAATACAAATTTTCTGCTATATATTTTATGCAGATTTTTTTTTGACTATAATTCAACAATAAAAGTAAAGATAAGTAACTTGATAGGAAACTTAGCTCTGATACCAAATGATAGACTCCACGGCACGCTTGCGTGAGGTGGTCGTCGCCCGGATCGTTTCTAACAAGTTGATAAGATGGATAGCTTGCAACACATTAACCCTTCGCCTATATGTAGACGGTAATCTTGGTACAATTGCTTGCAAATGAAGTATGCGTAGGATGAACACCAACGACACCTCGACCCCTCGCTTATATGGAAGCGGTAATCTCGGTACAATCGACGATTGATGCGGTAGAACACGCCACACACAACTATGATTGGTTGTATGATAAGTCGAATATGAATCTCAAAGAAGAACTAAGGAACACTTAGGAATTCTCAAAGAACCACTAGTAGAGAAACAAACTCACAATAATATTGATAATCTGAAAATTGGTGTATGATGATGTTTACAATAGCACCTATTTATACTAATTTTAGAAACAAACTAGAAGCTTCTAGAAGCACACACTCTTTGAAATACAAGCACACAAATATTGAAATGTAGTAATCAGAACACATGTAATTGATCCTAAATACTTATATCATGTTTTGGATGAAAGAAAGTTCGAAAATCAAGAAAGTCAAAAAATAACAAATTGCATCCAGGAGGTTCTCGTCGGGGCGAGAGATTTGAACTGAAGATTTCTCGCCGGGGCGAGCCTCTCGCCGGGGTGAGAGGTTTGGCTTGGAAAAACCTCGTCGGGACGAGCCTCTCGCCGGGGCGAGTCTCTCGCCCCGGCGAGAAAATTGGCCTGGAGATTCTCGCCGGGGCGAGGTCATCCTGATCCGAGCAAACAGCTTTCTTTCGCTGTTTTGTCCGCCACGTCCATTCGCAACATGTTTACGGGCTTCATACACTTGGACTCCATCTCCATAACCTCTATGCTTGATCCAACCTCGTTCCATAGTTCATGGATCATTCCGTTAAGGCCGTCTTTGAAGGTTTTAGCTCGAGCTCTAGTAACGGGTCCAAGTGGTAATTGTAATGGATCTTCTCGAGTTGTGTCACGGGTTTCGGGATTATGGATGTCCTCATCAATACAGGTGATCGTGTCTACGATGGGTAAGTTGTATTATGTATTCCCTACGCTTACGTGCATATTTTTTTTAGTGCAATGCGTAATCTTATTTGTTACGTATACATGAATAGTTATTTCATTTTTGTACGACTGTACTTGTTTATTGTACTTTCAAGTATGTGATTGTATTTATAGATGTTCAATTAACCTTGATAATATCATATTCATGTGATAGTATATCGCTTGAGCTATATCTAGATGTTAAGTAATTCTTTAAAGATTTCTAGTTAAATTGTTTCTATGACGCCCCCAAATTCGGGTCTCAATTACCCGAATTTGGTCATCACGATCCAATGCAAACATTCACCTCCAAACAACGTAAAATGACTAAATCCAGAATATAATAAACATATGTTGTTCATTCAAAAGGTGTTACTAGTCCCAAGATTCGATAACCTCAAATACATAACATAAACCATACCCTAAATATTAATCAGGGTTCGAATTACATTGATAGTAAATTAAACTGGGCATAAACTAAAGTCAGCTACACGAAGTCTAATACTTCAGCTTTTCCTTGCCCTTGTCTTTGCCTGAAGTCTCGGGCTTAACTGCAATAAGGTTCATGATATAGCAAGGGTGAGCAACTAGTTTGCCCAGCAAGTTTAAATACAGCAATAAAGGATATATCATAATGAACCAAGTATAAAGAGAAATGCAACAATATGAATATCGAAATCAAGAAAGATATTTGTTTTTAGAACGAATGATAGTCAAATAGACTTTGAACAATAAACATCCAAGGGAGTCAATAGCTAATTGACCCTTTGGTTACTGTGTGACGCCCCCAAATTCGGGTCTCCAACTACCCGGATCTGGTCATCACGATCCAATACAAACATTCACCCCTAACAACATATTGTAACTAAAATGCGGAATATAATAAACATACGTTGTTCATTACGAAGGTGTTACTAGTCCCAGAATACAATAACCTTAAATACTTAACACAAATCCATGCCCTAAATAAATGTCAGGGTTTAAATTACATTAATAGTAATTAACTACACATAGAATGAAATCAGCTACGTGAAGTCTATCACTTCATCATTTCTTTCCCTTTGCTCTTTCCTGATGTCTCGGGTTTAGCTGCAATGGAGTCATGATATAGCAAGGGTGAGCAACGAGTTTGCTCAGCAAGTTTAAAGTATAACAATAAAGGATATATCATGATGAAGGGAATATAGAAAGAAAATTCAACAATATAATTATCAGAAGCAAGAATAATAATTGCTTTTAGAACAATTGATAGTCGAGTAGATTTTGAACAATAACTTCCAAAGGAGTCAATAGCTAGTTGACCCTCTAGTTACTGGCTACAGAATAAGCACTTGAGGGGATCAGCCTCGCGTACGCTATGTATATGCATAACATTTAACTCTGCTAGTTGTACCTTATATATGGTACCTGGGGTATTCCCCTATAATAAAAGGGGTGTTCATTCAGTCTAAGAATCCTCACCATTGATTGGTTCGGATAGCTTTTATAAATTCTCACATACTTGCCTGACCGAACAAGGGTTCAGACTTAATCATGAATAGTTCATAATTTCGGAACTTTAATAAATATGCGAATTCAAATGCACGAGTGCGAATATCAATGAATACATAGATGTGGAATGATTTTGAAAGTAATTAGACCACTTAAGGCATGCTTGGAGATAAGATTCAAGCTTAAAGAATAACTTGCAATAATATATACCTTTTTGCACGAATAAAAAAAATAATGCATAAGGTTTAGAAACTTGCTCAATGTAAAAGTTGAGTAAGATGAACTTACCTGTTTGCTCAGCTACAGATAAATTTTAGCTTTAATTAATTGATATTGAGTGACCTATCATTGGATAAAGTCGACTTATCAATTAATATGGCATAGTTATATATTGGCACACCTTACTATACCATTTACTTAGCAGGTAACAATTCACCATCTACATTTAATTACTATTTAACATTAGCTAAACAGAAATTAATTAATAACCTTTAGCTATTAAACTAGTGGTAGCTAATCATGATTACTATTATTCGATTACTCAGATTTATTACCCTTATCTGTCTCTAAATATGGGTTAACAATCCTTATTTACCATTTATAAACTAATAAATTTATCATGATTTAATAGCAACTAAATAATAGTTGATTACTTATTTAATTTTATTGCGCTTAATTACTATTTACCTTAGGGGTAATTGAGTAATTATTAATCTTGTTCCTTATTCAACATTAATTAAATACTTAATATATTAATTCTACACACACTTAATTGTTATTAAATAATCCTTAAGTGTTTATTATCATTATTTATTAAGGGCCAGAGCTAAATAATTAACTTATAAATCTCACTTATACTTAATCATTATTTCATTAATGATTAAGTAGTTATTATCCTTATTAGCTTTATTCACACCTAATTATTATTAATATAAATTAGATAATAATTAGATATTTATTATCTTTAAATGTTAAACAATAATTATTAAATACTTATTATCTTCATTTATTATTATTAAATAATAACAAATAATTATTTTATTACTTTTATTCATACTTAATTATTATTTAATACTAATTAAATAATAATTAGATATTTATTGTTTATTGATAAATAACCTCATTCATTTTTAATTATATATTCAGTATCTTTATTTATTATTAATTAAATAAAAATTAAATATTTATAATATTTACTTATACTTAATTATTATTTAAGATTAAATAATAATTAATTATTTATTACCTTTATTTATTAATTATGGATAAACAATAAATAATTATTTAGTTAATTTGTTCCTACTTAATTATTATTTAATATTGATTAAACAATGGTTAAATATTCATTATCTTTATTTATTATTCCTTGATAAATAATAAATAATTATTATATTAACCTTATTCATACTTAATTATTACTTAATATTAATTAAATAATAATTAAATATTTATTATCATTATTTATTATTCAATAATCAATAATTACTTTATATGTGCCTTATTAGTTCAAATGATAACCAATAATTAAGCCGACGGTAGTACATTTGATTCCATTAAATAGTAGTTATATAACAAAAATTTGACTTCAATTGTTGGTTGTTTTTTGTTTGAATAACCAGTGAACTACACAACCCATTAGGGAAAATAATGCCATTATCGACTAATATTACTCATGATAATAATTATAGGTTCATTTCTTCCTGCCAAAATCAACAGCCACTATTATCGAAATAATATAACAAACTCCTGCAATGTCTACTTCAAGCTATCCAGAATTATCGATCATCACAATAGGAAAATCCCATACAGATTCATATGACAACACTGAGTTGGGTTCTATAAACCGCCAAAGATTAATTTCTATATATAACAAGACTGTCAACGAACACAATGAGCACCAATCTGAAGCAAAAATTCGGCTCAAGCATTATAACAAACACGCAACAACCAAAAATACAGCACACATGTTTCTAGTTTCTGTGAACAGCCCAAATTACTAGCACATACTAAACCAAGGCTAAGTTTTATCTAAACAAGGTTGTTGACAGCACAATTGACACCAACAAGGAACAATCCCATTCACGCATTATCACAAATACTTGGTGGGCAAACTGAGACTCGACACTAGCCTATTCGTTGTATAACGCCCGTTGCCCGAACCTCCTATGGTTCTTCATTACAAATTTTTCCAACCAACAACCACAACCAATAACAGATAAACAAGGAAGACGAAGAGAAAATTAAAACGACAAAAACCATCACGGCAGCTAGGTTATACCTTAGGGCTGTCCGGCTTGCCGTCCTTCTTCTCCTCCCAAAATATGTGACGAATTCGGATATACAGCAACCCGCCTCCCCTGTTTCCCTCTTCCTTTCGATTCATTTCTCTCTCTTTAATTGGCACTCAGAAAATCAGCAGCTTCGTTAAGGCTTATGGGTCCTAATTTATAGAGGAAATTTGTCTAATCCGTTGGGTAATACCCCTAGCGGCGACCCAATTAACCAACGGTAGGAGGGGGTGAGTCGGCTGTCTGCGTCATGCTCCATCCGTGCCCAGCTATTCAGTCGGCGGTCCCTTGAGTCGTGCGTCTCCACCAGTCACGTCGCCGCGCGCTTGAACCCTTTGGTCCGAACGGTAGTCCATGCCTTTGCTTGCTTCACCCGCCCCAAATGCTTGGTTATCCGTCGGTCGGTGCTTTCCCCCTCAGCCCAATCGGTCACTTTGAGCTGTCGCCGGCGCACGCCTGGTGACCCTTTCTCCCGTCTCTCGCTCTGTCTAGTTGATTGATGGAGAGCTTAGGTCGCTAGGTTGATTTGGTCTAGAATCCCTATTCCTCCTTCCCGTTCCTATCTGGTCTGATTTGTTCGGTTATCCCAACCCAGCCTACCGATTGCCCCAATGTAAGAGGAGCGGATCCAACCCGGCTCAAAGGATACGGGTTCACCCGACAAGCAAGGAATTGGGCTCAACCCAATAGGGTTGGGTCAGTTGAATGGATAGGAAAGTGGCCTAATAGGGAAATAAAAAGGAAATTGGGCTTAGCCCTATTAAAATTTTGGGTCAGCTGAAATAAAAAGAGTAGCCCAACTTGTTTATTAAAATTATTACACTATGCTCCTAATATTTAAATTGAATTTAAATACTTCAATTAATTAATTATTTATAATATTTATTTCAACAATAATTCCTCGTGCGAATTATTTAAATCCGATAATAGTAAAATTATTTATTAATTTCCCCAAATTTCTTATCAATCAAATGTTAGGGTTAACTCATTAATTTACTCAAACTATTAGTGAGCCCCCTTAAGGCAAAGAAAAATTATTGGACCACGTATTTATATAATTAAATAAAAATACCTACATGGATCCAATTAAATTCGTAAAAAAAATATATATAAAATAAATTTTTTTTATAAAAATAAATTCGATACAATGTTTAAAAAAATTCCCGGACATTACATCCTCTTCCCCTTATAAAAATTCCGTCCTCAGAATTTCAATCTAAGGTTACTCAAATAACTGGGGGTAATTTGCTCTTATCTTCTCTTCGAGTTCCCACGTAGCTTCTTCCACCGCGTGGTTTCTCCAGAGAACTTTAACAGAATGAATGGTTTTATTCCTCAGCCTCTGTTCCTTCCTATCAAGTATTTGGACAGGAATCTCCTCGTACGATAAGTCCCTTTCGACTTGAATTGGTTCATAGGAAATGACATGCTTATAGTCTGGCTTATATGGACGGAACACTGATACATGAAACACGTTGTGAATGTGCTCAAGCTCAGGAGGTAATGCTACCTCGTACGCCACTTCGCCTATTCTCCTTAATATTTCAAAAGGTCCTATGAACCTAGGGCTCAGCTTGCCCTTCTTCCCAAAACGGATCTTCCCTTTCCAGGGAGTTACCTTCAGGAACACAAAGCTACCAACTTCAAAGTCTCGCTTCTGACGATGTAAGTCAGCATACTTCTTCTGGAGATCCTGGGCTGCTACTAACCGCTGTCTTATTACTTTAACAATTTCCACGGTTTGTTGTACCAATTCTGGTCCCAACAATCTCCGTTCACCAACTTCATCCCAACACAACGGTGTTCGACACTTCCTTCCATACAACGCTTCGTACGGTGGCATACCGATGCTAGCGTGATAACTGTTGTTGTAAGCGAACTCTACCAATGGCAAGTGATCATCCCAGCTGCCACCTAAATCCATCACGACTGCTCGAAGCATATCCTCTAGAGTCTGAATTGTCCGCTCGCTCTGACCATCAGTCTGAGGATGATACGCCGTACTCATCCTCAACTATGTTCCCATTCTTTCCTATAGACTTCTCCAAAAATTTGACGTGAAGCGCGGATCTCTGTTAGACACAATAGATACCGGCACTCCATGTCGCGATACTATCTTCTTCACGTAAAGCTTCGCTAATTGCTCCAATTTGTACCTGATCTTGATCGGTAGAAAATGGGCAGACTTGGTCAAACGATCTACGATTACCCAGATAGCGTCTAGACCCTTCTGTGTTGTCGGAAGTCCTACCACAAAATCCATTGTGATGTGCTCCCACTTCCACTCGGGAATCTCTAAAGGTTGCAACAATTCGCTCGGCCGCTGGTGCTCCGCCTTAACCCTCTAGCAAGTTAAACACCGGCTGACGTATTCTGCAACTTTCCCCTTCAAATGCGGCCACCAATAATGCTAACGAAGAACTTGATACATTTTGGTGCTACCCGGATGTACCGAAAATCTCGTATTATGGGCCTCCTGCAATATCTCTTCCCTTAAGTCTGGTACGTAGGGTATCCAGATCCTTCCCTCGAATCTTTGCAGCCCTGTGCTGTCAATCTTGAACTTCAACGTTTTTCCCTCCGATAGTTGTTTCTTAATAACAAGGCACTCTTCATCAAATTCTTGAGCCTCCCTTATCTTATCCAGCAGAGTCGGACCTGCTGTTACGGTAAACAGTACTTCGTCCGTCTCCATCGGATACTTAACCTCCAATTCCAGACGTTCAAAGTCCCTTACCAATTCCTCTTGAACTGTCAGCTGCATCAATTTCACCTTGCCCTTTCTACTTAAGGCATCAGCCACTACATTTGCTTTGCCCGGATGGTACAGAATTTCACAGTCGTAGTCTTTGATCAATTCTAACCATCAGCGCTGTCTCATGTTCAGCTCCTTTTGAGTAAAGATATATTTCAGACTTTTGTAATCTGTATATATCTCGCACTTCTCCCCGTATAGGTAGTGCCTCCAAATCTTCAAGGCGAAAACTACCGCTGCTAACTCCAAGTCATGAGTCGGGTAACCCTTTTCATAGTCCTTCAGCTGGCGTGATGCGTACGCCACAACCTTGCCGTGTTGCATCAGCACACAACCAATTCCCTTGTGTGACGCATCGCTATACACTATGAAACCCCCAGTGTTGTCGGGTAAGGTCAACACCGGTGCTTGACTAAGTCTCTTCTTCAGCTCCATAAAACTTTCCTCACACTTCTCCGACCAAATAAACTTAACTGTTTTCCTGGTGAGGTTGGTCAATGGCGATGCTATCTTTGAAAAATCCTGTATGAACCTTCGATAGTATCTCGCTAATCCCAAGAAACTCCGGATCTCTGTTGGCATCTTCGGTTGCTCCCAATTGATAACCGCTTCTACTTTTGCTGGGTCCACCGAAACACCATTTTTGTCGATGACGTGACCTAGAAATTGTACCCTTTGCAACCAAAACTCACACTTAGAAAACTTCGCATACAATTTCTCCCTCCTGAGAGCTTCCAACACAATCTTTAAATGTTCAGCATGCTCTCCCTCCGTTTCCGAATACACCAAGATGTCATCAATGAATACAACTACGAACTTGTCCAAGTACTGCTTGAACACTCTGTTCATCATATCCATGAATGCTGCTGGTGCATTCGTCAATCCAAATGACATTACCAGAAACTCGAAGTGCCCATAACGAGTCCTGAATGCAGTCTTCGGGATATCTTCCTGCCTCACCTTCAGCTGATGATAGCCTGTTCTTAGGTCAATTTTTGAAAAGTATTTCGCTCCCTTAAGTTGATCAAATAGATCGTCAATCCTAGGAAGCGGATACCTGTTCTTAATCGTAACTTTGTTCAACTCCCGGTAGTCGATACAAAGCCTCATCGAACCATCCTTCTTCTTCACGAATAGAACTGGCGCTCCCCACGGGGACACGCTTGGTCTGATATAACCCTTGTCTAGCAGTTCCTATAGTTGAACCATCAACTCCTTCATTTCTACAGGTGTCATTCGATACGACGGCTTCGATATTGGTGTGGTCCCTGGTGCCAAATCGATAACGAACTCAATTTCCCTGTCCGGCGGCAGTCCCGGAAGTTCATCAGGGAAGACATCAGCGAAATCCCTCACGATTGGTATTTGACTCATCTCATCCCCGACCTGACGGGTATCGATCACATGGGCCAAATAACATACACACCATTTCTTAAGCAATTTCTTGGTTTGCATCATAGTAAGACAACAAGATTGTCTTGGTGACTTACTGCCATAGAATACCACCTTCGACTTGTTAGGAGTCTTCAGGTGTACACATTTTTTCTTACAGTCAATAACTGCTCCGTGAATTGATAACCAATCCATTCATTCCCAGGATTACATCAAACTCTCCCAGCCGAATTGGTATCAAATCCACCTTGAGCTTAAATCCTCGCAATTCAGCACAACAATTCCTATGAATGTATTCTACGGGGATAATTTCCTTATTTGCTACTTCTACGTTCATAGGGTGTTCTAACTTTTCACGAGGTAAATTTAACTGGCTAGCAAATTCTTCAGAAACAAAAGAGCAGGTAGCACCCGAATCGAATAACACATATGCATTTATATCATTGATTGTGATGATACCTGACACCACGTCCTTGGATTCCATTGCATCCTGAACGGTCATGTTGAACGTGCGTGCCATTGGCCTGTTGGCTTGACTGGCTGGTGCCCCGTAGCTTGGCCAGTTGCTGTTTCCGCTGTTGTTGTTGCTCCTGTTGCCACTCCCGACATCGCTCTTCCTTTTCGGACAGTCCTTAATCTGGTGGTCGGGTGATCCACAAGAGAAACATCCTCCTTTTTGCTTGTTTGGACACTGCGGAGCCATGTGCCCCGGTTGTCCGCACTGGTAACAAACACTTTTTCCCTTCATGCACTCCCCCGAGTGATTCTTCCTGCAGTTGTTGCACTTGCCACTTTTCTTAGCTTCTCCTCCGGGTTTTTTGCTCCCGAACGATTGGCTTTCATTCTATTTGTGCTTGTTGGGGTTGCTGCCTCCACTACTCCCCGCTTTGGCAACCTCCTGATTCTTCTTCCTGTCTTGGTTGAACCGTGCCACTGCTTCATTGCCCCCTTCCGCAATGATAGCCCTTTCCAGCAGTTCAACGAAGTTCTTAATTTTTAATATTGCAACTGACTTCTGCACCCAGGGTTTTAGTCCCAATTCAAACCTTCTTGCCTTCCTGGCCTCGGTGTCCACTTGATGTGGGGCAAATCGGGCCAACTCATTGAACTTTGCCGCGTACTCGGCGACAGTCATATTCCCCTGTTTCAGTTCCAGGAACTTTACTTCCATATCTTGCTGTGTATTCTCCGGGAAGTAATTTTTGAAAAATAGTTCTTTGAATCTATCCCATGGAATGACTCCCTCACCTACTCGACCCTTATTGGCCTTCCAGCAATAGTTAGCCTCGCCCTTCAGCATGAACGTGGCAAATCCTGTTTTCTGTTCCTCGGCCACCCGTGCGACCTCGAAGACCTTTTCTATCTCCTCAGTCCAGGTCTGTGCTTCTATTGGGTTAAGAGTCCCCTTAAACTCGGGTGGTCTAACTAGTTTGAAATCTTTAAAATTGGCCAAATGATGCGTTGGCTCGGTTGCTGGTGGGGTCCCTCCAGGTGGCGGTCTTGATTGCATGACTTCTGCCATCATCTCCGCGAACATCCTCATTGGATTAGTTTGGTCCCTAACTTCGCTTTCGGACTCCTCAACCCTCTGGTTACGTGGTCGTCCTCTCGGCGGCATGATTTGATAAAGGAAAGCCGCTGACTTTTACCTATAGTTTTATATTTTACACAATATATCATTAAAAATCAACAATCAAGGGTAAAAACATTTATCAAACACGTTTGATTTAAGTGAAACATCTGCATTTATATTTATATACCACTGTTTGTTACATTCAGACTAAACATGTGGCATACTTCTATAAATGCGCCACTATATGCCCTATCCATCATTAAACATTCCCCTAAGACAAAAGTGGGGAATCCTAACTTTCCATCTCTCAAGACAACAAAAGTTGGGGTTTAACTGCTACCCCAAACATGAAAACAAATATAGAGTTTCACAAGACAAACATGAATACGTCCCTAATATAACAAAAAGTGGGACTGACTGTACTAAGGACAAAACAACCATCATATCACGTCACTGCACGTCGTGACGAATCTGTGCCTGCTGACTAGAAGAGAATGCCCCACCCATGACCCTGCGACGGACAGAGCGGCTAGACTCCCCTACCTCAGTCCGGGGCCTCCTGTAGGCGGCATCCAAGGCAAAACCTAAGGTCTCGATCCTCACTGCTCTGGCCTCCAACTGGTCCTCCAACTGGTCAACCCTTCTGGCTTCTCTGACCCAAGCATCTCTGACCCGCCTCCTCTCTGCAGTCTCCAGCCCAAACTCGAACTTCATGGCCTCCTGCTTGGCCTTCAGATGGGCGATCTCCATATCCTTCTGCTCCAATCTCTCTCTCAGCTCAGCATTCCGGGCCACCATCTGATGTAGCAGTGGTCCGATCTGCTGCGCTGAGGACTCGTATCCCTGCAGCTATATCTTTGCTACTCCCAGGTCATGCTCGAGCTGGTAAGCCAGATCCCTATACTGGTCCTCCCTGAACTGGTGGGTCTGATTCTGCTCCTCCAAATGAGCTATCCGATCCTCCAGCTCCTCGTTCCTGCTAGTCAGTCCCTCGATGATATCGTCGGCAGTGGACCCCATGCCATCAACATAAGCAGGTGGCTCCTCTCCCTCGGTCTCGGGGTCCTCCTCCTCAACATCCGGGTCCTGACTGCCGGACCTCATGACTCGGCCTACGACCGGCTCTCCTCGATCCTCTAGATAGTCCTCCTCTGGCTCGGACTCCTCCAGCGGTACTCCTGGGGCAATAGGAGCATACCCCACCAACTGCTCAGCAACTACTGGTATATCTATGAATGTCTCCTCCTCTTGGGTCCCACTAGTCCCTTCCCTGTCAGCCATCCTACAACACAGACAGAGATGACGATATCAGTATCATAATAAAATACATTCATTAATAAAATGAAAAGATATTTTATCATGTACAACTCGACTTGGCAGATTTCCACAATCCACCCCCAGATAAGACCATTATCCGAATCTCCTTGATTCATACCCTAGCGTACTCAATACGAGTTTAAATCTAAGGTCATAACCTAGGTTTAGCGTTCCTAAAGTTTATAACCTACAGCTCTGATACCAACCTGTGACGCCCCCAAATTCGGGTCTCCAACTACCCGGATCTGGTCATCACGATCCAATACAAACATTCACCCCTAACAATATATGGTAACTAAAATGCGGAATATAATAAACATACGTTGTTCATTACGAAGGTGTTACTAGTCCCAGAATACAATAACCTTAAATACTTAACACAAATCCATGCCCCAAATAAATGTCAGGGTTTAAATTACATTAATAGTAATTAACTACACATAAAATGAAATCAGCTACGTGAAGTCTATCACTTCATCTTTTCTTTCCCTTTGCTCTTCCCTGATGTCTCGGGTTTAGCTGCAATGGAGTCATGATATAGCAAGGGTGAGCAACGAGTTTGCTCAGCAAGTTTAAAGTATAACAATAAAGGATATATCATGATGAAGGGAATATAGAAAGAAAATTCAACAATATAATTATCAGAAACAAGAATAATAATTGCTTTTAGAACAATTGATAGTCGAGTAGACTTTGAACAATAACTTCCAAAGGAGTTAATAGCTAGTTGACCCTCTGGTTACTGGCTACAGAATAAGCACTTGAGGGGATCAGCCTCGCGTACGCTATGTATATGCATAACATTTAACTCTGCTAGTTGTACCTTATATATGGTACCTGGGGTATTCCCCTATAATAAAAGGGGTGTTCATTCAGTCTAAGAATCCTCACCATTGATTGGTTCGGATAGCTTTTATAAATTCTCACATACTTGTCTGACCGAACAAGGGTTTAGACTTAATCATGAATAGTTCATAATTTCGGAACTTTAATAAATATGCGAATTCAAATGCACGAGTGCGAATGCCAATGAATACATAGATGTGGAATGATTTTGAAAGTAATTAGACCACTTAAGGCATGCTTGGAGATAAGATTCAAGCTTAAAGAATAACTTGCAGTAATATATACCTTTTTGCACGAATAAAAAAAATAATGCATAAGGTTTAGAAACTTGCTCAATGTAAAAGTTGAGTAAGATGAACTTGCCTGTTTGCTCAGTTACAGATAAATTTTAGCTTTAATTAATTGATCTTGAGTGACCTATCATTGGATAAAGTCGATGTCGACGCCGGGTTTTCGCTTCTCCTCTTTTTGGTCTCTTCCAATTTTAGCCTTTTGGTTTAGATGACGTTTGGAAAAGGTCGGCATTGAGGTCGACGGGGTTTTGAAAGATCGTTTTTATGATGAGCCAATTAACCAGAGTCGCCAGTTGGTATATTTGAAATGGATGTACCAACTCATCCGAGTTTTCGTTTTTTATAAATCGCTGGCTCATGTGTGACTCCGAATTAATTGGTCTGCGAATCGAGATTCATAGAGTTCGGGGGCTTGCTTAAGTGAGGGGAAGGTGTTAGGCACCCCTCGACTTCCGTGAAACACGGTTACCGCAATCTTGATGTTTTCCTATCCTTTAATTCATGAAATGTGTGTGTGCGCGCGCTTGTGTGTGGGTGTGTGTCTATGTGAATGTTATGGTGAGTTTGTATGAAAGAGTCATTTGGATTTTAGGGAAAATCGTGTTTTAATTTGAGTACGCTTCGGAATGTCTTTTCGATGTACCCGAGAAAGCTTTATTCTTTATGAGAAAGGTTTGATTTTAGTTGTCCAAAAACTATGGGATTTTCATTAAGTGTCGTTTTAACAAAAAAACAAGAGTTTTAAACCTTCGTCAAAATAGGAATCCGAGATCTATACGTTGCTTTCATAAAATGATGGGCAATTTCTAGGATCTCTTTCACCCTATGCACAAAGGTTTAATAAAACGTCAATTATTTATAAAATCATTTCGTGTGTTGTTTTGGAAAACGATTTTTTTCTTTAGCTTTCTCGTTATATAGGAATCGACATTCATTAACGTTTCTCAAATTTTAACCTCGTGATTCTAATATCCTACTTTGATTGATTTTATGAAAATCTTATCATTTAGCTTTGAAATCAATTTCGTGTCGTAAATCAAATCAAGCATTAAAATGCGTTGGGGCTATTCATGGGCATGTAAGCCATCAAAATAATCCCAAACGCCTACAATCACAAGTTCCACTAATATGGGGCCTTAAATCCGATTCTCGCTTTGGCGTCGTTTTAAGGCCCGACGGTTACACGTTACAAGGAGGCTACATCCTACCCGCTATATACATCAAGACATGTCCATCATCGGATTTGGACCACAGGGTCGTTTTCCTAGGCTCACAACCACGATTATTACATACTCACAAATCAAACATTACAATAAATAACCAACGCGGAAATTCTAACAATATCACGACATCCTAAATAGCAAATTGAAGGAACCACAACCAATACATCTCTTATACAACAAACAAGAAATCAAAACATGAATATCATCGGGTTATTAAGAAGAATTTTGTTCCAATGGAACCCTCGCAAATAATCCCTAATTCATTGTTCAATAAGATACATGAAAATTATATCTAATTTACCCAAATCAATAGGACATGAATTGCTAGAACAAATAGAAATTTTCACCTTGCAATTGATCTCAAATGGATGTGAACTTGTGTATTTGAATAGGATAAATGATGTATTTGATACAATCAAACTCAAAAGAATTAATTCCACTCTTTTTTTCCTCTTCTTTCTCCTTATTTTCTTGCAAAATCTAGCTATTTTTCTCTCTATTTCCGTATTTTTTTGCTGCTGCAGAAATTCTTCTTCTTCAAAACTGCTGAACCTCCTGTATGCTGCCGAAGCTGCCTTAAATAGGCTGGCCAGAGCCAGCCGCAGATCTATCTGCGGCTGGCCGCAGATGGATCTGCGGCTGGCCAGCTGGCACGCCTCCCATCGCACTCAGCTGCTGAGTGCTGATTTCCCGGTTTTCGTGCTGGCGCACTCACTTGGCCGCAGATCTATCCGCGGCTGGCGGGCTTGACTTTTCTCGATTTTCGTGTCACGCCTCGATTTTCGTGCCGCAAACGTCGGTTTTCCGCTGACAGGCTCGTATTCCGCAGTCCGGGAACTTCCGGGAGACGTGCCACCTCATTCGGAAATGCCTGCCTCGGACGGTCATGCTGTCACGTTCGACTTGGGCTGCCCAAATCATTGCGGCGGGACCGGGCGCTCGCCCTTGTGCCCGCTCCTTTGCTCCCGCAAGCTGGTTCAATTGACGATTTCGCCCTCCTGTCACGGTTAGTAGAAGGAAACGCAAAATTTGGGTGTCTACAGCTGCCCCTCTTTATCATGTTTATGAAAATGATAAATGAAATGAACAGGATAAAGAGTAGACACTCGATGTATGAATGACAGTGCATAAGAATGACAGTACATACATGATGCAACACACATATAGCTTATGATGCAACATAAGATGCAATGCATGCAAGGCATTCGTAAGAGTGTCAATGTATCAACCCCTTGACCGTGTTTGTTAGTCGTAGGGTTCACTCTCTCAATCTATCGTCTCGTTCGGGGCCGGGTATCGTCGCCGGTCACCCATCTCGTAACCCCCGGTTATCGTCGCCGGTTGGTTATCTTGTCGGAGCCGGTTATCGTCGCCGGACAACCATCTCATGATCGCCGGTTATCGTCGCCGGTCGATCGTCATGTCGGGGCCGGGTATCGTCGCCGGTCACCCATCTCGTAACCCCCGGTTATCGTCGCCGGTTGGTTATCTTGTCGGAGCCGGTTATCGTCGCCGGACATCCATCTCGTGATCGCCGGTTATCGTCGCCGGTCGATCGTCATGTCGGGGCCGGGTATCGTCGCCGGTCACCCATCTCGCAACCTCCGGTTATCGTTGCCGGTCGGTTATCTTGTCGGAGCCGGTTATCGTCGCCGGTCATCCATCTCGTGATCGCCGGTTATCGTCGCCGGTCGATCGTCTCGTCGGGGCCGGGTATCGTCGCCGGTCACCCATCTCGTAAACTTTTCACTTCAACACGTCAAATGGTTGCAAGGGAGCAAGGTGGGACCCACCAGGGCCAGCCGCAGATGGATCTGCGGCCAAGATCGGGCTTATATGCCGCGTCCCGCTTCCAGATCTGTCACTTTCAACTTTCAATTCACACATATTCCTCGCGATTTTTGCTTGTTCGCAAGGGCTTTTTGTCGATTTTTCAACTTTCCTGCAAAAACTGTTCCGGTAGGATTGATCTACACGCTACAGGTAACCCTTTGACCGGTCACTTTTCAATTTCGTCAATGTTTTGCTATACATTTGACTATTTGCATGTTTAGAGATAAAATGTATGCTTTACAATGCCATGTAATGTACCATCATGTATACATGCTATGTATCAACTATGTGAGTCCTATTTTATGTTTATGAGGCGGTCCCACATATTGTTATTCCTTTTCTGCAATAAAATCACGCATTACATGCTGTAATTACATACATGAATGCAATTTAAATCTGTTTGAGGCTTTGATTGATGGAAAACACGCTTGGCTTATGCCTGGGATGTTCAATTTACAAACGGAACCCTGCCGTTTTTTTTTTTTTTTTTTTTTTTTTTTTTTTTTTTTTTTTTTTTTTTTATTTAAGCATGCATCATGTTGCATTAATCATATGATGAGGCTAGAAATTTAGAAATGTTCATTACATAATTTTAAAAGGAAACTTACCTTCTTTCTCGCCCGTTCTATTCCAGCTATGGATCGTGATGCGCCCAGTAGCTCCTCCGCCTCTCGGACTTCGGGTGTTCGCCGTCGTAGGGCTGCACCCACTCCTGTTCCCCCTCGTACCCGTCAGGCTCGTCGCTTGACGGAGGCTGTCATTCGTCCTGGTCATCCGGACGTTGAGGAGGCTGTCCCTCCGGAGGTCGCGACAGAGGGGCCATCCTCCAGCACACCGGCTCCATCTACTCATCAGGCTCCTTCTGGCGCCTCTGTGCAGATACCCGATCTTTTGGGTCGGGATCTCAGTCGTCACCCCTCGGCATCTCTCGTGGCTAAACGAGGTATATTTCAGCTCTATTCTGATTTCATTCTCAATTTCTCCATTCTCCTTTTACCCGGATTGACCCCTTAGTGATTGCCCCAGGTACCCGAGTTTACCCAGCCGAGGGGTAACTGGTTCAACATCTATTCTCTTTACGCGGCCTTGCACAGTGACTATCGGGCGATGGTGGACTCTTGGGGCTTCCGACATTTCTTCACTATCATCCCCCGCCAGTGCCCCTGGGGTTACTGGAGGGCTTTATCCGAGCGATGGTTCCACCAGACGCAGTCTCTTCATCTCCTCGACTGCGAGGTCGTGTTGACCCCATGGGACTGGAGGTACATTACTGGCATTGAGTTTACTGGGTCCCGCGTCCCCTTGGATCTTGATATCACTCCTGTGGAGGTTCGAGCTTTGCTAGGCTTCGCTGCTGAGGACCGGGTCTTTAAGGCCCGCAGTATCCGATCTGGTGCCTTGGCAGTCGATGCAGTCGGGGGTCTCTATGCGCTGCCTATTCCAGCAGATCAGGGCACCAGGGACATTCTGCTACGACGCCTGTTCCTGACCATCATGAGGGGTTGTTTTCTGGGGAACAACTCCTCCACCATTCATTTCAGCGTCGTAGGAGCGGTCAGAGATGTGGACCGCATCGGTGATTACGACTGGGGGTCATTCACCTTTGCCTATTTCCTCCACGGCATGCGTCTACGCTCAGAGGGACAGACTGATGCCTGGCTCGGCTTCTACCATTTTCTGTTGGTGAGTCCCCTCCTCCTCTCTCTTACTGTATTTCTTTTCCTTTCATCTCTTTTCTGTATTTGATAGTGACTCATGCCTTGCCTTGCTTCTATTCACAGTTCTGGGCTTATGAGCGGCTTCCATGTCTGAGGCCTATCACTACTCTGGGCCCGGACACTTATCCTCGGGGTCGGCGATGGCATCACAGCACTCTGGAGGAGGTCCCCGTGTCGGGTAGCTTTGCACATTGTCGCATCCAGCTGGAGCTGATCACGGCTGCAGAGGTCGTCTGGATTCCCTATCTCTCCGATCATCTGACTGTGGGGTTTGCTGACGGGCATCCTTCCGGCCTGGAGTTCGAGCTTTCCACCCGTCGCCTCACTTTGCAGAGTGTTGGAGGCTGGGTGATGTATCTGGGAGAGCGCGCATTCAGATGCGTCACTGGAGAGATCCGCATCCCGCACAGTCCCTTTCCTTCACTACTTTCTGGCCGCTGGATTCTCAGCCTTCAGAGATCATGCTTGCCGGGGAGGATGGTCGGATGCTTTCCACAGGTCCCACTACGAGTGATGCATTCCGTACATGGTGGGTGCCCCGTACCATCGGTCCTCAGACTCGGGCCACTTTCTTCCTTGGAGACATGGTTCCAGGCTCGGTGACGATGACCGATTGGGCTGCCTGTGTTCGGACCCCTACCCACGCTGATCAGATCGCCTCATTGACCCGTCAGGTAGATCAGTTGTCGCTGTTTATTCGAGGATTGGGCCGGGCCCCGGAGGAGGCTTACACCTACGATCCTGACGGTGCAGGTTATGATGCAGGCCCGAGTTCATCTGATGCCACAGCGCATCATCCCTACATCCCTGATATGAACTTTGGTCCTCCGAGCTCGACGACTCCAGGGGATCAGTTCGAGGATCCTGCTTTCATAGATGATACTGATTTTATTTAGACCAGGATAGGATAGGGCCTTTTGTATCGGCACCTGCTTAGATTTCTTTTTCATTCATGCACTATGTACTGAACTCATTTATTTATTTACGCACAGTTCTTTTTCATCTCTATGGAATTCACCTGTTTCATTATTAACTGTATGATGCATGCTTTTATTTATGGATAGAGAATGACCCCTGTACAGTCTTTTTGATACTATTTTTTCACAGATGTCGTCCTCGGATGCCGTGGTTCGTTTGGATTCCATTCCTCCCACAGGATTTGATTGGCAGCCTCTTCCGCTGGTTGGACAGTTTACTGCCGGCAGACAGGATTATCGCAGATGGTCTTTTGGGACATTCTTGGTCCTTACTGACCTTTCAGGTGCCAGCGGGTTTTGTGGATGGTCTGCTGAGCCATTGGGCCCCTGCCCGTCAGGTGTTTAGGTTTGGGACAGTAGAGCTGACCCCCACCTTTGAGGAGTATGCTCGCTTTCACCGGCTTGCCGTTGGATGGTCCCTGTGCTAGGGTTACCGTTGGTTCCATGCGCCGTCAATTCTTGACTTTTACCGGTTTGCGGAGGGCTGTCTTATTACCGGTAATCACATCAGACCATATGGTTCCTCTTCAATTCTTGATTTACCGATTTGGCTCACCTGACAGTTTCCGTCCTTTCCTCGGTGATTTTTCCGTGTCCGAGGAGCGCTGGGATGCCTTGCGAGGGGGCGTTCTGATGGCCTGTGTCATCTCAGTTTTGTATTTGCCTGCAGGATCCGATCACTTGGACATGCGGATTGTTGCGGCCATTAGGGCCCTTCAGGAGGATCACACCATTCTCTCCCCATGATATTGGCGGATACCTATATGTCGGCCACATATTGCCAGTCCTTCCGAGGAAGATTCTTCCGAGGGAGCCCAACCTTGCTGTATATGTGGTTCATGAGTCATCTTAGTCCCATCGGCCATCTCCGTCGCCAAGGGTTTTGCTTCAGCCATGACATAACCACGCAGTTTTCGCTTCGTCCCGCGAGTTGTACTGATGTGGCCTCCTGGACATCATTTTTGTCTATCATTGAGGACCCCTTTCATCTATTGGTTTACTCGGGATATTGCTCCTTTAGGAGCTTCTTGACTCATGTGCCCGACCTGGATTTCATTCCCATTGCTGGTTTGAGGGGCGTGACGACTTATCATCCCCTGGCGGTCATGGGGCAGTTTGATCAGACACAGGATTTCCACCTCTTCACGGGTGCGGCCGACTACCGATTCCTTATATCATCCCAGACAGAGAGAGATCTACTGCGGGTATATGATCTTTGGCCTCGTAGGATCCTGGCCGAGTATAATGATAGTTGCCCCATCCAGACATTCGCTTATGTACAATGGTTGCGCGGAGATGCGGATGTGGTTGGTGTGAGTCAGATCGGGACCTTTGATGACTCTGGAGTGACCTGCCCAGATGATGCCATATATCATTCGATCTCAGCCGATTCTCCCCCTAGTCAGGACACTGAACATAGCCGGATCCGTCTGTCCTTGATTGCTATTGAATCTGAGAGGGATGCCGCCATTGCTGAGAGAGATGCTGCTATTCTAGCCAGAGATGTGGCCATAGCTGACAGAGATGCCATTGTTTCTCAGGCTAGGACAGTCATAGATGCACATTCTGGGACTGTCAACCGAGCCACTGCCTTACTGGATCGTATTGATATGATGGGGCAGCAGATTGCAGGAGATGCTGATGTTTCAGATCTATCCACCACCCTGTCCATCCTGCTTCGGCTAGTTTTCAGATTTGTAGATTATTTTATTTTTCCTGCATAGACTATGTTGGTTTCATCAGTTATTGAAAGAGAAATCTTGTAATAAAACGACTTATATATATATAGACATGCATTTAAATTTAGTCATTTTCCCCTTTTGTCGTATCATTGCCCTCCATTGGATCATCATTTTTATCCAACTGACCATGATTTTGACATTTCGCCCTCTTTCTTTCCTCAAGACTTGATGGAGATTTGACAGATATTGCCGCACACCTTTTGATTTCGTCGGATTGAATCTCAGATTTTGGATAACTGTTTGGGTTGGATCAGGGTATGTATTCTGGGATGAAACTGTTAGGCAGTTGGTTTCGGGAAGGTTTTGAGGGTGTAGGATGGTTTTATCTGGCTATCGAAAATTGGTTTTGGTTAGGGAAAGGATTTTTTTTTTTTTTTTTTTAAGGATCGGACCGCGCCATGATGGCTGCCTACGTACCCCCTCAAGTTTGGGAGATCAGGTCCTACGTAGTTCGCTTTCAAAGGAAAAAAAGAAACTGATAATTTAAGCGTAGAACCGCTTCACCGAGTCAGCATTGAGGGGTTGTGGAAATACCTCACCATCCATTTCTTGCAATATGAGGGCTCCTCCGGATAGTACTTTCTTAATCACGAATGGTCCTTCCCAATTCGGGGCAAACTTCCCCCTGGCTTCGTCCTGACAAGACATAATTCTCTTTAGCACCAGGTCATTCTCCTTGAATTTCCGAGGTCTGATCCTTTTGTCATATGATCGGGAGATCCTCTGTTGATATAGCTGGCCGTGCCAAACAGCAGCCACCCTCCTTTCATCAATTAGGGCCAATTGGTCGTATCGACTTTGCATCCAATCCTCCTCGCTTATCTGAGCATCGATCACTATTCTGAGGGACGCCATCTCAACTTCAACTGGCAGGACAGCCTCCATTCCATATACCAAGGCGTAAGGGGTGGCTCCCGTAGAAGTACGCGTGGATGTTCGGTATGCCAGCAGGGTGAGGGGTAACAGATCCGGCCATCCCCGATGATTAGCAGACATTTTCGCCATGATCTTCTTGATGTTCTTATTGGCCGCCTCCACTGCCCCATTCATCTTAGGACGGTAAATGACGGAATTGAGATGCTTGATCTTGAACTGGTCACACAGTTCCTTCATGAGGGCATTGTTTAAATTCTTGGCATTGTCAGAGACCACAACCTCAGGTTGCCCATATCGGCAAATGACATTATTCCTGATGAAGCTGACGATGACCTCCTGAGTTACTTTAGGGAAAGACGCTGCCTCTACCCATTTGGTGAAGTAATCGATCATGACGAAAATGAACCGGTGCCCGTTGCTTGCTTTGGGCTCTATTGGTCCGATTACATCCATTCCCCACATCGAAAATGGCCACGGGGAGGTCATACAGTGCAGTTCATTGGGAGGCGTATGGATCACATTACCGATGTGCGCCTGACATTGATAACATCGTTTGACATTGATCATCGCAATCAGCCTTCAGCGTTAACCAATAATACCCTGTCCTCAAGATCTTTTTTGGCCAACATCGGTCCACTCATATGGGGCCCACACACTCCGCCGTGCACTTCATTCATAATCTTTCGGGCCTGTGTTTCATCTACGCACTGCAACAGTCCCAACCCGGCATCCCTTTTGTAAAGTGAATCGCCACTCAGATAAAACTTCATCGCCATCTTTTGAAATTCTCATCCTTTCAGTCCGATTTGCCTGATCGGGAAGGGATCTGTCTCTCAGATATTCCCTTATGTCGTGATACCAGGGCTGCCTCGTCAACACCACCTCATTTGATAACACTGCCACATTTTCCTCATATGCCGGGGCATTCCTGTACGGTGATCTCAATCTGTGGACTGTCCCTACTCTTGATCACGTGGATTAAGGAAGCCAAAGTCGCCAATGCATCGGCAAAATCATTTCGTCCCCGAGGAATATGGCGGAAGGCGATATCTTCGAACTCTTGCATAAGCTGGGTGACACAACGATGGTATGGAAGTAACCGAAGCTCCTTAGTGTTGTATACCCCGATTGTTTGTCTGATTAACCAACTCTGAATCCCCGAACACCGCTAGTCTTTTTACTCCCATGTCACGGGCCAATCGGAGTCCCAAGATACACCCCTCGTATTCAGCGGTGTTGTTCGAATTGCTGAAACGAAGTTTAGTGGCCACGGGGTATTGTTCTCCGGTGATAGAGACTAAAACCGCTCCGGCTCCTGCCCCCTCGGCATTCATGGCACCATCAAAATACAGCTTCCAGAATTGTCCCTCGTCATCACATTTTTCGCGCGATACCCAAAATATATCTTCGCCCGGGAGAGGAGTTTCTAACGGCTCCATCCCTCCTGCCGGGGCTTCTGCCAACTGATCTGCAATTCCCTGCCCTTTCATGGGCCTTCTGGGTCACGTACACCATGTCAAACTGTTGTAAAATTAACTGCCATCTTGATAGTCGACAATTCAGCATGGGCCTTTCGAAAATATATTTCAGGGGATCCATTCTTGATATCAGGTACGTTGTATGCCCATGGAGGTAGTGCTGTAATCTCCCTGCAGCCCAGGCCAGGGCACAACAGGTCCTTCTCAATGGGAGTGTAATTCTGCTCACATTGGCTAAATCTTTTGCTGAGGTAATAGATGGCCTGCTCTTTTCCCGCCTCATTTTTCTGTCCCAACATACATCCCATCGCGATGGCATTTACCGATATATACATAAACAGAGGGATCCCATCCTTCGGGGGTACCAGCACTGGTGCTTCAGTCAACTGCTTTTTTAATGGTCTGAAAAGCCTTCTGACATTGCTCATTCCACTCTTGGGAAACCCCTTTTCTTAACAGTTTGAAAATGGGCTCACATGTAGTCGTCAAGTGGGATATAAAACGGCTGATAAAGTTTATCCTTCCGAGGAATCCCTTATCTCCTTCTCTGTGCGAGGCGCTGGCATATCCACAATGGCCTTAATCTTTGCTGGATCCAACTCAATGCCCCGATCACTAACCAGGAAACCCAAAGAGCTTGCCCGACTGTACTCCGAAAGCGCACTTGGCTGGATTGAGTTTCAAATTATACTTTCTGAGCCGATCGAATAGCTTTTTGAGATGGGTTATATGATCAGATTCTACCTTCCGATTTCACAATAATGTCATCCACGTAGACTTCTATCTCCTTGTGCATCATATCGTGGAACAAGGCCATCATGGCTCTCTGATAAGTAGCCCCTGCATTTGTGAGCCCGAAAGCCAGTCGTCTGTAGCAGAAAGTGCCCCAGGGGGTGATGAATGCGGTCTTTTCCCGATCTTCCTCCGCCACCATTATCTGATGATATCCTGCGAAGCAATCCACAAAAGAGTACATTTCGTACTGGGCTGTGTTATCCACCAGGATGTGTATGAAAGGCACCGGGAAGTTATCTTTGAGACTGGCCTTGTTTAGATCTCTGTAATCCACGCATACCCTCACCTTTCCTCCAGGTTTAGCCACTGGGACCACATTGGATAGCCATTCCGGGTAAGTGGACACCATAATGATTCCCGCCCTGAACTGCTTGATGATCTCTTCCTTCACTTTTAAGCTCCACTCAGGTTTCAACTTCCTTAGTTTCTGCTTGACAGGCCTGAAACCCTCCTTGATGGGTAACCGGTGCACCACAATGTCGGTGGACAATCCGATCATATCCTCGTGCGACCAGGCAAAGACATCCTCATATTGGCTTAGTAACTCAATTATTTCTGCTTTTTGGCTGGGGTTAAGGTCCGTCCCTATCTTGAGTTCCTTTGGCTGGTCAGGGGTTCCAATATCAATGGTGATGGTTTGGTCCAAGTTGGGTTTGGGTTTATCCTCGACCCATCCTTTGATCTCATCAGGTGCGTCGTCGTAATCTGTCTCGTCTTGTTCAATGCCCATTAAATCGAAATCCAGCTCAATGTCAAAATCATAATCATCATTCAAATTTGAAAGACCATTTGTTAGGCAAGGATTACTCAAATTGGTACACCTGACATGAAACAAAATACTTGTCATATATAAATCATTTTTTCACGATGATCGCATTTTCAAATAACAAGAAGAAACGACATAATGATGCCAGAATTAAAACAAACAACAAAAAATAAACTTCTTCATTCCCCCATCATCTGGGGTCAATCACCCTGACGTCGAGTTTTTACCCCTGTTTGGATATCACGGGTTTCTGGGTCCAATTGTCGATGGTCAGGTCAGCTGGAATGCGTTGGATAAAGGAGGGCCTCACGTCGGACACTTCCCCGATTGATTACGGATACGTCGCCTGAATCCTTCTCCATATCTTTTCCAGGAATAATCAGCCCTGCCCAATCGATGACAGGCACAACTTGTTGGGCCTCCCGGTGGCGCGATAACATTCGTCCCCTCCTTACTGCTTGTTGCTGGTCCGGGGATGTAGGACATTTGGTTTCAAACTCTTTTGCGACCTCCTGCAGGAAACTTT